>CM051266.1:64065855-64215855 GCA_027921565.1 Artemia sinica | reverse complement strand
ACAAACTCAAACACAAAAAGACACACACAAAAACTCAAACATACAAACACACACACAAACACACACACAAACACACACACACACAAAACAAAACACACACACACAAATACACAAGGACAGACATGCACAAAAAAACACACAATACACACACAACAAAAACACAAAAACACGCACACAAAAAGCACACAAACACAGAAACATGCAAATACAAAAAAAACACGCACACAAACACAAAAAACACACACACACACACAAACTCGCAAACACAAAAACACACAAGAAACACTCAAACACACCCAAACAAAAAAAAAACACAGACATGCACACACACAAAAACACACATACAGAAGGCACACAAAAAAACACACAAAAAACACATAAAACACACACACACACAAACATAAAAGACATCCACAAACTCAAACACACAGAAACACACACACACACAAACACCCACAGACACACAAAAAAACAAACACATGAACACCTAACACACACGCACACAAACAAAATACACACACAAAAAAAACACTCAAACACACACAAACACACACATAGACACGCAAGAAAAACCAAAAAAACATACAAACACAGACATGCACAAACACACACAAACACAAAACACGCAAACACAACACACACAAACAAAAGACACACTAAAACACACACGCACACAAAAAAAACACTAACACACAAACACGCAAACACAAAAAAAACATACACACACAAACAAACACACACACACAAAACAAACACAAAAAAACACACACAAACAAACAAAAAACACACATGAACACAAAACACACAAACACACAAACAAACAAAAAACAATAAAAAAACACTCAAACACAAAAACAAACACACACAAATACAAAAATACACACACACACAAACTCGCACACACAAAAAACACGAACACAAAACACACACACACAAAAACACACACTAACACACACACACACACACAAAACACAAACACAGACATGCACACACACAAGAACGCACAAACAACGCATACAAACAAAAACACACAGAGACAAACATAAAAATACATACCACACACACTCAAACACACAAAAACACAACAAACAAACACACCACACACACAACACACCACACACGACACATACACCACACACACACACACACACCACACACACACACACACACACACACACACACACACACACACACACACACACACAACACACACACACACACACACACACACACCACACACACACACACACACACCACACACACACACCACACACACACACACACACACACACACACACACACACACACCACACACACACACACACACACACACCACACACCACACACACACACACACACACACACACACACACCACATACACACACACACACACACACACACACACACACACGCACACACACACACACACACACACACACACACACACACACACACCACACACACACACACACACACACACACACACACACACACACACGCACACACACACACACACACACACACAACACACACAACACAACACACACACACACACACACACACACACACCACACACACAGGCACAAAAAGCAAATACACAAACACACGCACACACACACAAGAACAAAAAAGACACACAAACACACACACACAAACAAAAACACACAAGAAACACTCAAACACACACACAGAGACACACACACACACACACAAACTCACATATACACACACACACAAAACACACGAACACAAATACACACACACAAAAAAAACACAAACACAGACATACACACACAAACACAGAACACACAAACACAACACACACATAAACAAAAACACACAAAAACACAAACACACACAAACACAAACACACACACACACACACACACAAACACAAACACACACACACACAAAAAGACCCACACACAAACTAGAACAAAAAAACACACACATAAAAACTCAAACATACAAACACACACACACAAAAAAAAACACGCAAACACAGACATGCACACACACACACACACACACACAAACTCACACACAAACTCACACACACACACAAAAACACACACACACACACACAAAACACACGAACACAAAATACATACAAACAAAAAAACAGACACACACAAAAACAACGCAAATATAGACATGCACACACACACACACATATTCTCACTCATACACATACACACACACACACACACAGAACACACGAACACAAAATACACACACACAAAAAAACACACACACGTAAAAAAAACGCAAACACAGACATGCACGCACACACACACACACAAACTCAACACACACATAAACAAAAACACACAGAAACACAAACATACACACACACACAAACACACACAGAAACACAAACACACACAAAAAGACACGCACACAAACTAGAACACAAAAACACACACATAAAAACTCAAAAATACAAACACACACACACACACAAAAACACTCAAACATAGACATGCACCACACACACGCACACACACAAAACACACAAACACAACATAAACACAAACAAAAACACACAAAACACACACACACACAATCTCAAACACAAAAAGACAAACACACAAACTCAAACACAAAAAGACACACACACAAACTCAAATATACAAACACACACACCAACACACACCACACAAAAATACACACACACAGAAAAACACACAAAGACAGACATGCACAAAAAAACACACACACACACACACACACACACAAAGAAAACACACAAACATACGCACACACATAAAAAACACACAAACACAACACACACACAAACACACAAACTCAAACACAAAAAAACACACACAAACTCAAACACAAAAAGACACACACAAAAACTCAAACATACAAACACACACAAAAACACACACACAAACACACACACACACACACACAAAACAAAACACACACACACAAATACACAAGGACAGACATGCACAAAAAAACACACAATACACACACAAACAAAAACACAAAAAACACGCACACAAAAAGCACACAAACACAGAAACATGCAAATACAAAAAAAAACACGCACACAAACACAAAAAACACACACACACACAAACACGCACACACAGGCACAAGAAAGCAGACACACAAAAACACACAAACACACACACACAGATACACACACACATACAAAAACATGGACACACATTTTTTCATTGAAATGCTAGACCTGGAATATTTTTGTTGTGGTTTACATACAAAAAGTTAGATTTCTCTACTTTTAAGTTAGGTTCATTTAACTTAGGTTATCATGAGCGCTCATTAAAACCTAAGAAAATTTCAAGAAGAATATGAACATACAGGTTATCAAAAGGATATATAAGCAATCTTATTGCAATGGCTAATTTTATTAAGTTGAAGTAACCTGGATTTGATAAGAGGGATGTTCTACTGACCAAAAGTTTATTTTTTGATAATACTGATGCTATTAGTACTACTGCTATTACTATTAGTACTATTACTAGTAATATCATTTTTTTTTCTACTGTGACTAATATTTCAACTATGCCTAGGGGTATGAAGGTAAAATTTTCAAGGAATTTTTAGGGGAGAGGGTGAACTGAATCAAAACACACTGACTATATGCAGGTTGTCAAAAGGGTACAACAGCAATATATTAGGAACAGTTTGGCGTGTGAAGTTGAAACTAACGGGGCTTGTTGTGAGGGATGTTGAGCTAACCAAAAGAAAATATTTGCATCCTAATGCTAATACTTCTACTCATACTACTAATACTGTTACTATTATTGCTACTTCTATTACTACTACTGCCACTAAAGCTTAGGCTACTACTATTAATCCCACTGCTGGTACTACTACTATTGCTGTTGAAACTAAGGGTATTAAGGCGAAAATTTTGGGATATATAGAAACTGTATGGAACTAAATCGAAACACACTATGCCCTAACAGGTTTTGAAGTGGACCTTGCTTCAAGAGCGGTTGAAGGTATTAAGCTGAAAATTTCAGCGTGTGTTGAAATGGATGTTGAAGAAATCAAAGGTGTTATACGCATACTGCTGCTAATGCTACTACAACTACCGCTACTACGCAAGCTAAGGGCATTAAGGTGAAGCTTATATGGAATATTTAGGGGGATATTGAACTGAAGCAAAACAAACTAGGAGCAGGTTGTCTATCAAAAAGGGGACAAAGCAATATCTAAAGAACAATTTATATTATTAAGTTACACCTCCAAGGGTAAATTTGGGGGATTTTGAACTAGCCATAAGGCACTCAGCGTAAAATTTTAATATTACTACTACAGTTACTGTAACTAACGACGCTAAGGGTATTAAGCTGAAACTTTTAGGGGACGGTTATGAGAAGTTTCAATTAAACGAAAAACTGTATACATGCAGGTTTTCAAAAGGGCATATAAGTAATATCATAGGCAGTACTACTCTAAATAGCAAGAGATGTCATTGAAGCTTCTGAAGGAGCTAATTCGAACAAAATTTAAAGTTCTAGTGCCCTTTCCAAAAGTAAAAAGAGATTGGAGGGCAAGCAGCCCTTCTCTCAAGCCCACTGATTTTTCAAACACATCCAGTCCAATCTTGATTAGTCAAAAAACTAAATCAAGAAGTATTGTGTTTATGGTTGCCAATAAGGCACTTTGGTTTTATTTACCTTGTTTGTATTTGGGTAGTTGTCCAAGAGGTTTTTTTTCATTTAAATTGTTAACGGTGTTTAATAATTTGTTTTAATTTTTAATGCGCTCAATTATGCCACCAGGCATGTGCGCAGGTGTGTTTTGTAGCATTATTTACATTTAAATTTCTGACTAATGGACTATTTTTCTGGGCTTGGTATGGTTTGATGGGCGTCTTTGGGCTGAAAAACCTCTTCCTAGCTAATTTATCTATTATGGGTTGCCTCCCCGTAGTAGCATAATATTTGTAGGTATGAATATATAATGAGTCGGAGGTAATAGGCTTGAGACTGTCTGTGCAGGATTTCGACTTTTGTTGATAGAAGAGCATCGCCAAGTGCTGAAAACCATGTTGTGACCAAGATGGGCGCAGGATTGCACAAAGCCTCCATTCATGGAGGTTCCAGGGACTTCTTGCTGTCCGGTTCTAAGCCAGCTTAAGCACTTCGGTGTACACTTGAGAAGATATGTGATCCCCGTCCTGCACTGGTATCCGGGATCATTGCTTTTCCTGAGGCGAAAATAATTTCAATGATTTAAACAACATGAAAATTGGAACTTGGAATTTTACGACATTAAAAAATGACTATCGTATCGACATTTTGACTGATGCATTCAGACGATTCGAACTGGATTTATTAGAAATTTCAGAAACTCATATCCCAGGGGTAGGAAGCGTGAAATTAGGCGATAGAGAATTTGTTTACTCAGGCAGGAAGGATGGGGTATAGAGACAGGGAGTAGAACTCATGATGAATAAGGAAGCTGCTAAGTCTTGTTTAGGCTGGGAAGGTATTAATAATAGAATTCTAATTGCTCATTTTCTGACTAGAAAGTTCAGGGTATCGGTTATAGTAGTATACGCCCCTGTAGAACCGACTGACGGAGATACCAGTGACTCAGATGAATTTTACTTACAGTTACAGGAGCAAAAAGACAGGGTCCCAGGTAGAAATATGATGTTATTACTGGGAGATTTTAACACCCAGGTTGGTAGAAATAGGGATAGATGGTATCCCAGCCTAGGTAAATTTGGTGTAGGAAAAGAAAACAGTAATGGATACAGACTTTTGCAATTTTGTAGGTATAACAATCTAGTTACAACCAATACGGTGTTTGGTCATAAAATGGCTCATAAGTTAACATGGTATTCAAGTGATGGTAAGACAGCAAACCTAATTGATTATGTTATAGTAAACCGAAGACTGGCAGGATCAATACAAGACACCAGGGTATATAGGAGTGCTGTTATTGATGTTAAAAGGAAAGATCACCATCTACTAGTGTCAAGGGTTAATTTAAAGCTGAAATATCGGAAGGGTAAATACCTCCCGGGAAGTTATGATGTTGGTAGACTCCAGGATGAGAACTTGAGAGAAACTTTCCAGGAACAGTTGAATACTAAACTTGAGAGTTTAAAATTTGATAATGTGGAAGATGGTTGGAATAATTTTAGAGCAAAAAAAAAATAATTTGTGAAGTTGCTGAAGGTGCATTAGGGAAGAAAGCTAGAACTGCAGCTAAGAATATTAGTGAAAAAGCTTTATGTTTAATAGAAAGGAGAAAGGACTTGTACAAGATTTATCTGAGCGATAGATCGTATGAAAACAAAAGAAATGTAAAGAAAGTGGAGAAAGCATTAAAATATGAACTAAGAAGGTGTGAAGTGGAGGCCATGGATAAAATTGCCGAGGATCTGGAAGATGCAGCTAGACGGCATAATAGTAAAATATTGTACTGGCACGTTAGCAAACTGAGAGGAAGTAGTCAATCTGGACTTGACCCAGTTAAAGATAGGAATGGGGTCGCAATTTGCGATAAGGAAAAAACTATGGGCCGAACATTTTGAGAATTTGCTTAACCGAGATAAAGTTGCAGGAAAACATACAGAGGAAAATGAAAAATTTTGTGATACCTTGGATGTGAAGGAAGATTTTTTTTTTTTTTTTTTTTTTTGAGGAGGAATTAGCAATAGTACTAAAAGGATTAAAGAATAATGAGGCTCCAGGTGCTGATTGGGTGGTAAATGAGTTTCTTAAATATGGTGGCTCTGAGGTTAGAAATAAGTTACTGAAGATTATGAATTTGATTTTTGAAAAAGAGGAAGTACCTAGCGATTTTAGGAAAACCTTAATTAAGCCACTTTATAAGAAAGGTGATAAAAGTGAGTATGGCAATTATCTAGGCATTAGTCTGGTCTCTGTAGGTAGTAAATTACTTAGTAATATGATACTTTTTAGACTGAGAGATGCCGTAGACAAAGTTTTAAGAGAAGAGCAGTGCGGCTTTAAAAAAGGTAGAGGATGTGTCGACCAAATTTTCACTCTTAGACTAATAATTGAGAAGTGCCTGAGTTTTCAAACACCTTTGGTTCTCAGTTTTATAGATTATGAGCAAGCGTTCGATTCTGTGGATAGAATAGCTTTAATAAAGGTTTTATCCTTGTATGGTATACCAGACAAATACATTAAAGTGATTAGTGCTATATACGAGAATAACACTGCTGTGGTCAAGGTAGGAAATGAGGTTAGCAGCTGGTTTTGTATTAAATCAGGAGTTAAGCAGGGTTGTGTTCTATCCCCCTTTGTATGGATTATTTTGATGGACTTTGTTTTAAGGAGCACAGGGAAGGCAATGGCAGACCATGGAATCAAATGGGGATGAAAATGTCTCCTGGACTTGGATTATGCTGATGATTTAAGCATCTTAGATGAAAGTGTGAGCAAAATGAATGAAGTTTTAGAGGTTTTGCGAGTTCAGGGTGCTAGAATTGGTTTGAAAATTAGTGTTAGGAAGACTAAGTCACTAAGGCTAGGAATAAGTGAAGATGAAAAGGTGACGTTGGGTAATGAAAAGATTGATCAGGCGGGCAGCTTCACTTACCTTGGTAGTATTATTAGTAAAGATGGTGGGATCAGTGAAGATGTTAAATATAGAATAGCCAAGGCTCAGGGTGTTTTTTCACAGTTTAAAAAAGTCTGAAATAATAGGAAGATAAGTCTGCAAACCAAGATTAGAATATTAGAAGCTACAGTGATGACAGTGGTCAAATATGGCTCTGAAGCATGGACGCTCCGAAAAGCGGATGAAGATTTGCTAGATGTTTTCCAGAGAAATTGCTTAAGGATTGCTCAGGGTACCCGGCTGACTGACCGTATTTCAAACAATAGGCTATACGAAAAATGTGGTTCAATACCGCTCTCTAGGGCTATAATGAAAGAAAGGTTGAGGTGGCTAGGGCACGTTGTGCGGATGAAGGATGACAGATTGCCGAAGATTGTTCTTTTTGGCCAACCATCTAGGGCTAAACGGAAAGCAGGTCGTCCCCGTCTGGTGTGGTAGGACGTCATAAAGAAAGATTTAAAGGAAATGGGAACTTCGTGGGCGGGTGTAAAAAGGGAGGCTTTGAATAGATTGGGGTGGAGGAGGAGTGTGCGTAGCTGTGTTGGCCTCAGGCGGCTTGGTGCTGCAGTGAGTTGTTAGTAGTAGTAGTAGTAATATATCGAGAACAACTGGGGGTATTAAGCAGAAACTTTCGGGGCTACTATTATCACTACATCTACCCTTACAATTCAAATAAATAAAAAGAGTGCAAGTTTATTCAAGTTGTCAAAGGGAATAGATATAATTTTACAAAAAGAGTGCATATTAAGTTTTATTTCTCAGGTCAATTTCAGGAGGTTTAAAATTAAATTAAACAGTACTGTTTGTGTCAGGATTTAAAATTGTTGAAAAAGTTTCTCTAACATACAAATAGCAAGCCAAGCTATGGATTCTTATAGAAAAACTGAAAAGATATAAAATATTATTTTTATTCCATGAAAAATAATATGTCAATAAAAAACGAAAAGAAATTAAAAACTTTTGCCACAAAACAAGTTTTTTTTAAGAATAGTAAAGAGTCCATTAAGCCAAAAATGTTCAGAATAAAGTCAAGCAATCTTCAAAGCATAAAACTAGCATAAATACTTATCAATAAATAAATGAAACTCAAAACTAACAGAAGTTAAAATATATAGCTGAGTCAAATTCAAAATGAGCAAAAATTAACATGAGAAGGGTTGATAGCCCCCATGCCTTCTCAAGACTAGAAAGTAATATGTGCTTTACTGAATACAGATACGCTTTAAATATTTTAATTTTTTTACTTTAATAAATGAAAATTTAAAGCTTTAAGAAATAAATATCAGTATGTGTAAATTAAACTGACAATCCACGGTCATTTGTCTTTTTTTTAGTAAAGTGCAATTTATGTTCTGGTCATGAAAAGGCATGGGGGTTATCAGCCCTACTCATGTTAATTTTCGATCGTTTTGAGTTTGACTCGGCTATTTATTGTAATTTCTGTTTGGTTAGAGTTTTATTTATTTATTGATAGTGATTTGTGGTATTTTTACGCTTGGAAGATTATTTAACTTTATTTCTGCTCATTTTTGGCTGAATAGAGCTCTACACTTTTGTGTGAAAAACTTTTTTGTGCAAAAAGATTTTTTTTAAATTAACACCAAAATAAATCCATGTTTTTTACTTACTCATTGTAATTTTATATATTTTTTCATTCAAATAGTGTGTCCAATTTTGGTTGGGTGCCTTAGGTATATAAGGATAGTTTTTTGGATTTAATTTTGTTCTTTGTTGGTTCTATTTTCAATGTTTTGGGATTTTTAGCATTACTTATATACCACAAGTTATTTTTCTTTCTTTTCTTTGCGCTTAGCCTACCTATTCTGTTTTTACTTCACATTTATTTCTCAGTTTGTTTCTAACAAAAACGGACTGGAGGAGGTCCTTACCAAATAGCTCGTAGTTCTATTTTTAATTTTCTGATTTGAAAATTTTCCCTTTTTTGCTTTCACTCAATTTGGTCTTTAGACAAATCTGTTTAAAAATTTAACCACATCTCTTTGTATGCATTTGTAAATAAGTACTCATCTCAACCATATTTCTGTCTTCAAATCCTCCTAGTGGAAGATTTGAAGAGTGGAAGATTGGAAGGACAAGAAGATTCTTTCCTTGTATTCACTTAGTAATTAACCAAAAGAGACTTCCCTCGGAAGATTTCGGATTATACCCCCCTAAAAATAATTTACATAGCTTGTTTAATGCTTTGATTTTCATGATGATGCAGAGATCTGGATTTAATTCCAAAAACACACTTTTTAATAGATCAAACCTCTGCTGAGTCAATGATAATTTTTAAAATATATTGATAGTTCTAGTTGACTAAATATCTGAATTGCTTCTAAGTCACTCCCATCATTCCTTCACGTCATTAAAAAAAAGAAAAAAGAATATAATTAAATGGCTGGAAAAACCAGGGTAATATCAGTCAGCGGACAGAAAGAAATCGAAATGGACAAAAGCAGATATTTCGGCAAGGACCACCGCCTAGACGTCTTCTGTTCTCGAAAATAAAGAAGACGAAAAACTAACTTTTTTAAATAAAATCAAACAGAGCAGAATAAACACTGGATCAAACAGAAAAAAACGAGCCATAATAAACGTATGACCATTCACTACTCAGATTATGCAAGAATTTTCTGCTTAGGCATTGACTTAGCTTGCCTACTGGCCCAATTTTTACTGAAAGTGCGGTCAGAATATCTTTATTTAAACTGATGAAAATGTTATTTGAATCTTTTAATATCCAGCTATTGTACATTGGGTTTATAGGAATATCTTCAATTAGCTATCTCTATTTAAAGCAAGGTCTTTACTTATGTATTTTTTAATTTTCTGATATTTTCTCGCTTTGGTCTTTGTTTGTTTGATTCAGTGTTTCTTCTGCTTTGTTTAAGTTTACTTCAAAAGTTTCTTTTCCTTTTTTAGCATTAAAAACGGCTTGGCGGAGGTCCTTGTTAAAATATTTGTTTCTGTCGTTTTCGCTTCTTTACTGTCCACTGGCTAATATTGCCCTCTTTTTCTCGGCCATTTAATTTTATTATTCATTTGCATTGTTTTTTTTACTGTTTTTTATAATGTTTGTTATATGGTTTATTTAATTGTTTTTCATGCATCATGTATAGGGAGTGTGGTCTTTGAATGTATTAAAATCATTCCGTCATAAATGACAACTCGTAAATCATTAATAATCCTCTTTCTTAGTTGCAACTTCATACACTCATATCAAAACTGAGGCTAAGGTTTTGGTTCAGAGGGTGAGATCAAGCATTTTCAGGAGAGTTTCAACTTAGAAAAGAAGACATCTTGGATATATTTAAAAATTAAGTTTGCAAAAGTTCAAAGTTCCATTTTCTCATATTTTGTGGGAGGTTTAAAACACTCCCTAGTCTCTGGGGGTTAAAGTCAAACATTACCGTCAACCTAGACAAATGGGTGTAAAATAAGTGAATTTGAAAATATACCTGCAAATATGATGGTAAGAGAAATCCATTTTTCGTTATTAACTCGAGTTCAATTATTATTGTGTCCTGTTTTGTTTCTGATGCATCGTGGAAATACCTGATTTTGTCATTGTGCAAATCTAAAAGCGTAAAAGTTGTCTGATCTTGTCTCCTCCAGAGTTCTGATGCAAGCCTTCCATTTGTAGCAGGCTTGACTATATGAAATATAACACCTGAATCGCGAATTCCAAATTTTTGATAGTCAAAAACAACATCGAGCTGAGCCGTAGTAAGGAGAGTCGAGCCACCTTCCGCAACCTTCAAGAAAAAAATTGGTTAGAGAGCAAGCCTAGACAAGCCTAGAAACCTGGCATCAGCTATTATAAAGGAGGCGTGGTGCGTCATTGTGTTAGTGGGGATAGGAGGTGGCATATTCCTGAAAGAGCAGATCTCAATGTCAAAATTGTCTAACGCCTTTTGAGCTTTCAGAGAAATACAGAAAAGTGTATTTGTGTATATGGGGCTAGAAATCAGCTTCCTATTTACATTTAACTAGATAGTGTGATATCTCCCTTCTAAATTGCAGAAAAACGCTTTGGACGTTTATTTTAAGCCCCATTCAACTAATCCTTTAATGCCTGTTGATTCCACGAATATTTTTGGTCAACACTTTTATTATTGATGCTGGGTGAGGGGAGGGGAGATAAAATAGTGCCCGTCCCATTGCGACAATCTTTAAATATAATGGCGATTGCAAATGTACGCTACCAACAGAGGAGGCCACAAATTAATTTACAGTTATTGTTATACACAATTTATCAATGAGAAATGGTGCATGTAGCCGGTAGCCCACGTCATATTTTGGTTAGACCTGGACATTATTTGAGAAAAACGATGAGAACTTAAAAAAAATAAAACAAGTTTCTTCAACTGAACATTAAAACTTGAAACAAACGGAAATTATTCGGCATATGAGAGGAGTCGCCCCTTCTCAACTCCTCGCTCTTTATACTAAAGTTTGAATTTTAAACCCAATTGTTTAAGAACGACTGCAGAAACATATGGGTCGTTGAATTGGATTAAGAAACTTTCTTCAAGAACTAAATACTTCAGCGTAACGAGCGAAGTGTTGAAAAGGGGCAGCTCCCTCCATATACGAAATAGTTTCTTTTCCTTTTTTAATTTTAATGGGTTCTCTTGCTTCTATTTAAAAAAAAAAAATATCTGTTTTGTTTAATCTACTTAAGAGGATGAATTGATTAGGGAAAGTCAGAACAGGATTTCTGTCTAAAACAACTAATTGCTGCTAGTTTTGAACAGCAAAAGTACAGCTGTTCTCAAGTGAAACTTGTTTTAAGGGCAAACGCACAGCAAAAGCACAAAGTTGTTTTCGTGTTTTGCTTAGCGGAAAGCAACTTGCTCTAAAAGGAACGTCTTCTATGATTCTTTATAGTAAGAGAATGTTGAATATACTTGATATAGTTAGGATGAATGCGGGAAAATCAATAAAGACTGAGTAGTAATCTACAATTTTTTTTTCTAATGACCCCACTAATAAAAGAGGTTGAAAATTCCCAAAACTTGATTTTGGGTTTCATTTTGCTTTCAGATGTTAACATAAACACAAATGCATATAATTTGTCCAGTAGAGCGTCCTTAAAGGAGGAAAAAGGGATAACAGGCGGCGAAAGAATGGGGTTACATCCTTTGAACTTCTCTAACCCTTACCCTAAAAAAAAAAAAAAAAAAAAAAAAAAAAAAAAAAAAAAAAAAAAAAAAAAAAAAAAAAAAAAATGCTGCCCGACTTTTAAAATTGGATTTTAAAAATGCGGAAGTATTTTTAGTCCTGGATTTTTTCTTTAATTCCTTGAGATCTTTATACAAACGATAGAAGAAAAGAAATCTTTTGGTAGATCCTAACCCCTTGCAGCGAACAAATATCTGAATATGCAATTCTCTATTTACTTTTGTAAGGATTTTCATCAGTTCTCAGCCTCAAGGCATTAAAAGCTTGAAAAGCAACATATTAACAATTTACTGAAAGCTTATGAAATTCTTCATTTCTTTACAAAACAAAATATAGCTGTTTGTTTTCTTCCCGTGAGAGACAGGAAAAAGAATATTTCAATGGAAAATTTCATAGCCTGACACCTCTGGGGAGTATTTTTGAAACTAAACAAGCTAAATATTCTAAGAAAATGGGAAAGGTTGCAGAGTCATGTATTAAACTATATTCACAATACACCTATGTTTTTGCTAAAAAAAAGGTCTCAACTATAGACATAACTTTGGGATACGGATAAAATGGTTTTTAAATTTGTCATTTTAACTTTCTCTGTTTTGTCTATTTTACTAGTTTCGCTTAGTTTCGAAGACAATATGACTAAGTCAAGAATTTAGGAATAAAAGTCCAGTAATTTTGAGAAATAGACCCGAAATGCCAGAGGCTGTTTTGTTTTCAGTCAGAAAAGGACTGCTGAAGAAAGTTTTTGACACCGGTACCAAACGGGGTTTGAGGACAGGGGTTTGGGGGGTTTGAGGACAGGTTTGAGGTGTTGGAACAGGAGTGAGTTGATATTCTACTTCCTATTTCGTTTAATTTACTGTTACTATTATAATATCTGTTTTCACTATCTTCTTTTAATAAATTAAAAAGAATGAAATTATCGATATGAAAGATAAAACTACTTTTTATATCCGACCAGCTTACAACAAATGCCGTTTTCAGGGAGAGTTAGGAGGTCTGAACCCCCCCCCCCCTCCCCGAAATTATTTTCTGACTCGTAAAAACGTAACAAAACTGAATATAATTAATTTTTATGCATTTTTAGAAGTTTTTTTTTACCACCATCCCCCCCAAAAAAAGAAAATCTTTTCATGAACATAAAACACGATATAAAAACAAAGATTTTGCATATTATGTGTTTTTATTCTGTGCTTAACCTTCTGCTGAAACGGGCTATTGAGCTATTTAGCAAAAACATTTCTTTTTCTTAGGTCCCTAACCCACTATATTTTATCTTGTGCTTTTATATTTCAACGCTATCTTGAAATGTAGCACAAGGTGATTATTGCAAAGGAGAGAGGAAAGAAGTACCAATAAAAATGTTATGACCCTTTAACTCTGCAAGGGCTTACCATAAAGTCAAAGTTTTGCATTTTCGCGACTGATGATCATGAAACACAACTAGATTGTGAAGGAAATGACTAAATCAATCATAAAAAGGCAATAAGTCTTTCATCACAATTTAGTTGAAGCCAAATACCTCTTAAACGGAGCAAAAACCAAGGAAACTTTGGCTGTCAAATTTCTAAGAAGGTTGAAAAAGTGGAAAATTCGCCAATGTTTACATAATTAAATTCATGCGAAAAAACAAAAAGCTGGAATTTCAATTCCTCCCGCTGACGGGAAAAAACCATTCTGGGTTTTAAGAAAACAACTCGTAATGAATTAAAAACAGAAGAATTTTCAAACCGAAGGATAAAGATTGTTTTAGATATAAGAAAAGCCTTCATTTAACCAGTGGCACCAACTCTAAAAATGGGGGGGGGGGTGAAGGTTTTTTTCTTTTTTTTTTAATAAATGTACCAAAAAAGGTATTTTCGGAAATCTACGCGGGGGATCTTTCTAATTCTTGTTTCGAGTTTTTTTTTTTTACCAAAAACACCAAAGAAAGGTACTTATTCTAAAATTTAGGGGGCGATTGGCTTCCGCTACCCTTCAGTTGACACCCTTATCCTTATTTGACATATTTTTGTATTTGCCAGTGCGTTGCAATATTCCTTCGTTTACATTGAAATAGTTAGTTGTGACTTTTCTAATGATAAAAATAGGCCCGTTGTTTTGCACTAAGATCTTACATTTAAGATCCCACATCTTTCTGCGAAGATTTTCGTTCTTTTAACTCATCTTTGTTCTAAGATCTTACAGCTCACTGATGTTAGCAAAAAGTGTGAAGAACGCCATCTTTCTACCATATAGAACATTGATGAGAGAGCTTTTATATAGAACAATATTGAGAGAGCTTTGATGATATACTCATCACTGTTCTTAGAGCGCTGATCAGAGCAGAATGATGAATGACGTTTGCAAAAGAACGCTAAACGATGGAAGATCTTAGTACTAAGATCTATATTTTCACATGTGATTACTTTTATATTTTCACATGTGATTACTATTAAATATACATGGGATTTTACCAAATACATGTTTACTAAAATACATGTGATTACTATTAAGTGAGTAAAACATATGCTACTAAGAAAGTTGTTCTTAGTGAATCCACTAATCACAACAACAAAAAAAAAAGATTAATTGCAGTCAGGGGATAAGCGTTGATCTGCTGAAAAGCGTTTCTACTGTATTATATTATTTCCAGAATGGATGGTTGGATGTCCGTTCTGAACGGATGTACAGAACGTGTTGTCGTAAAAGCTTAAAATATGGCTCATTACTTCGGAAATCAAAATGTTTAGTGTTCTATTTAAGGGCCTAAACTCATTGGGTCTCCCTTCAATGTCCCGTGTGCCACTTAGCGCCTCTTTTCATGCTATATAAAATTGGATCAAAATCTCAAACAACGCATTTTAAACGAAGCCTCCGAAAGACTGAAAAAAATGTTCCTACAGTTGCGACAGGGTACATCCAGCCTTAAACACAAGACATTATAAGCCAGAATCCTATATAAAAACAACCTTTCACTTAATACACAGATTTTGCTAGAAAGGTGGACATGCTACATCTTGTTCTTCTTTTAATGAAACCATATGAGGTTAAGTTTATTTACATTTGTTTTCTATTTAAATATTAAAGCTTTATTTATCTTTCGGGATTGGATATATTTGCTTTTACATGGAAATAACAATATGAAGACATTCGTAGAGTTCCTGATATTTTGTGGACGAAAAACCCTTAATTTAGGTTTCGAATCATTTATATTTTGAATAAACTGCTTTACTAATGTTACTACTACTAACAATTTACCGTGGCAACAAGCCACCTGAGGCCAACGCAGCTACGCACGCTCTTCCTTCATCCCAATCTATTCAAAGCCTCCCTTTTTACACCACAACAGGAAGTTCCTGTTTCCTTTAAATCTATCTTTATGACATCCTTCCACCCCAGACGAGGACGACCTACTTTCTCTTTAGTCCTAGACAGTTGGCCGAAAGGGAAAATCTTCGGCAATCTGTCATCCTTCATCCACAGAATGGGCCCTAGCCATCTCAACCTTTCTTTCATTACAACCCTAGAAAGTGGGATTGAACCACATTTTTCATACAGTTTCCATATTTGAAATACGGTCAGTCAGCTGGGTACCCAGAACAATCCGTAGTCAGTTTCTGTAAGAAATATCTAGTAAATCTTCATCCGATTTTCGGAGCGCCCATCCTTCAGAGCCGTATAAGACCACTGTCATCACTATACCTTCCAATATTCTAATCTTGGTTTGCAGACTTGTCTTCCTATTCTTCAAAACTTTTTTCAACTGAGAAAAACACCCTGAGCCTTGGCTATTCTACTTTTAACATTTCCACTGCTCCCACCTTTTTACTAATAATACTACCAAGGTAAGTAAAGCTACCCTCCTGACCAATCTTTTCTTTACCGAACGTCACCTTTTTATCTTCACTTATTCCTAGCCTTAGTGACTTAGTCTTCTTAACATTAATTTTCAAACCTATTCTAGCACCCTGAACTCGCTAAACATCTAAAACTTCGTTCATTTTGCTCACACTGTCATCTATGATGCTTAAATCATCAGTAGAATCTAAGTCCAGGAGAGTTTTTCCTCCTCATTTGATTACGTGGTCTCCCATTGCCTTTCCTGTGCTCCTTAAGATAAAATCCATCAAAATGATCCATATAAAGGGGTATAGAACACAACCCTTCTTAACTCCTGATTTGATACAAAACCAGCTGCTAACCTAATATCCTACCTCTACCGCAGCAGTGTTATTCTCGTACATAACACTACTCACTTTAATGTCTTTATCTAGTACACCATACAAAGATAAGACCTTGGCTAAAGTTCTTCTATCAACAGAATTGAAAGCTTTCTCATAATCTATAAAACTGAGGACAAAAGGTGTTTGATAATTAAGGAACTTCTCATTTATTAACCTAAGAGTGAAAATTTGGTCGACATATCCTCTACCTTTTCTAAAACCGCACTGTTCTTCTCTCAAAACTTTTCCTACAGCATCACTCAGTCTAAAAAGCATCATATTACTAATAATTTGATACCTACAGAGACCAGACTAATACCTCGATAATTACAACACTCACTCTTATCACCTTTCTTATACAGTGGTTTAATAAAGGTTTTCCTAAAATTGATAGGTACTTTCCCTTTGTCAAAATTCATATTCATAATCTTCAGTAGCTTATTTCTAACCTCAGAGCCACCATATTTAAGAAACTCATTTACCACACTATCAGCACCTGAAGCCTTATCATTTTTTATCCTTTCAGTACTGTCGGTGATTCTTTCTCGCAAAAAGAATCTTCCTTCACATCCAAGGTATCACAAACTTTTTATTTTCCTCTATATCATTTCCTGAAACTGTATTTCGGTTTAGCACATTCTTAAAATGTTCCACCCGTCTCTCTTTAGCTCCTTCCTTATCACTAATTGCGGCCCCGTTCCTATCTTTAACTGGTAAAAGTCCGGATTGACTACTGCCTCTCAATTTATTAACGTGCCAGTGCAATATTTACCATTATGTCATCTAGCTGCATGTTCCAGATCCTCGGCAATTTTATCCATGGCCTCCATTTCACACCTCCGTAGTTCATATTTAAATGCTTTTCCCACTTTCTTTACATTCTTTTTCTTTTCATATGATCTATTGCTCCGATAATTCTTGTACACGCCCCTTTTCGTCTCTGAAGCTTTTTCACTAATATTCCTAGCTGCAGTCTTAACTTTCTTCCCTAAGACACCATCAGTTATTTCACATCTTTTTTTTCTAAAATTATTCCAACCATCTTCCACATTGTAAAATTTTATACTCTTAAGTTTAGTATTCAACTGTTCCTGGAAAGTTTCTCTCCAATTCTCATCCTGGAGCCTACCAACATCATAACTTTCCAAGAAGTAGTTACTCTTCCGAAATTTCAGCTTTAAATTAACCCTAGAAACTACTAGATGGTCATCTTTACTTTAACATGGAAACGGCACTCCTATATAGCCTAGTATCTATATTGATTCTGCCAGTCTTCGGTTTACTGTAACATAATCAATATGTCTGCTGTTTTGCCATCATGTGAATACCATGTCAACTTATGGGCCATATTATGACCAAACAGTATTAGATATAACTAGATTGTTATACCTACAAAATTGCAAAAGTCTGTAGCCATTACCGTTTTCTTTTCCTACACCAAATTTACCTGGGCTAGTATCCCTATTTCTACCGACATGGGCGTTAAAACCTCCTAGTAAAAACACCAAATTTCTAACTGGGACCCTGTTTGTTTGCTAGTGTAACTGTAAACGAAATTCATCTGAGTCACTAGTATGTACGTCAGCCGGTTCAAATGGGGGAATATACTACAATAACTGATACCCTGAACTTTTTAGTCATAAATTGAAGAATTAGTATTCTATTGCTAATACCTTCCCACTCTAAACTAGACTTAGCAGCTTCCTTATTCATCATGAGCCCTACTCTCTGTCTATGTACTCCATCCTTCCTGCCTGAGTGAACAAATTCTATATTACCTAATTTCATGCTTCCTGAAACATGCTACCCCTGGGATATGAGCTTCTGAAACTCTTCGTAAGTCCAGTTTGAATCGTCTGAATTGTCAGTCAAAAATTTCGATACACAGGTCACTTTTTTAACGCCGTAACATTCCAGATTCTAATTTTATATTTTTTAAATCACTGAAATTATTTTAGCCTCAGGAAAACCAATGATCCCGGATACCAGTACAGGACGGGGATCAACGTATCTTCTCAAGTCTACACCGAAGGGCTTAAGCCGGCTTAGAACCGGACAGCGAGAATTCCCTGGGACCTCCAACATGAATGAAGTCTTTGTGCAATCCTGGGCCTATCTTGGTCACAAAATGGTTTTCAGCACTTGGCGATGCTCTTCTATAAACAAAAGTCGAAATCCTGCACAGACAGTCTCAAGCCTATTACCTCCGACTCATTATATATTCATGCTTAAAAATATTACACTATTACGGGGAGGCAACTCATAGTAGATATATTAGATAGGAAGAGGTTTTTCAGCCCGAAAACATCCATCAAGACTGAAAAGCCCAGTAGAACTATCCATTAATCAGAACCTTGTGCGAATGCTGTGTCGTTTACTAGGCTGTAATTTCCTCGAGGGCCGCCAATCCTCAAGTTATTACCCTACAATTTCACTCTCAAGGGTCCTTTGACCAAATCTCGAAGGAAATTTCATGGCAATACTCCTTATATCCATTCCTTCTATATATCTGTTCGCCATTTGTGTGAGACTATAAGAGCTCTCAAAACACTCACTGCACTGTTATGTTTACATTTGCTGATTGGACTCACTTCTGTCACTAAGTCTCTTTCTTCCTTCCGCAAAAGCTTTGCATTGTCGCGTTATACGGTGGGAAAAGGCTTTATATACTCCAAAGAGATTGACACTTGAATTAACAAACTTTCTGCAAATGAGATTCCCAGGAGTTTCGATAAGAAGGGTTGTGGAAACACAAAGCCAAATAAACTTCAAAAATAAACTAAGAGCACTGAATTAGAAATGTTGTACTGAAACACTGGGCTTCACAGATGAAATAGAATATTACGAAGAAGAAAATTTCAAGCTTTATTTCGGGATAGGTATTACAACTGGACGGTCCAATATTAGCATTTTTATTTATTGCCTACTTATGGTTTCTACTCTCAATCTGTGGCCTTAGAATTTGGCTTTTCAGCCTTTTAATATTTTCTTTCCTCGCGCATTCTGTTTTCAAGTTTGGCTTTTAGTCGGGGAGCCAAAGTTGAAAAAGTCGTCAAATAACGATTTGTAAAAAACATTTTGGTACATGAGTTCTGACTTTTGGAAACGATGTTTTTGAACATGCTGATTCCATTTATTTCGGGAATTGCGACCACCAATGTGCGCTTCATAGTTTAATATGAGGTCAAAGTTTCGACTCAATCATCTATGGTAAACAATTTAAAACTTAACTTGTTCAGTGTTAAGTAGATGACACTGCATCATTCTCGTGGCTTTGTTATGGTTATCTTTACTGCCATCTGCCATGCTGGTGCAAATTGATGGTTAAAAGCTAATTAACTCTATTATCTGATCCTCAAAGGTTTGTTTTTACCAGTATTTCACTTTTTATTGTTTCGCCTCGTCTTTCAGGAATCCTTGGTATATAAATTTATAATGCATAGGCTAGAAGTCTTACCAGTTTTGGGGTCAAAGGATAGTTAGAGGCTTACTTAAGTGGTTTAAAAGTAGGGTAAAGGTGCAGATTAGTTCCCCCTGATAAAAGCAACTTGTTTCTTACTATTATTCAGTAATTATAGGGGTGTCCACGGGAAGGGTTTTACGAGGTGCTTGGCTCTTTTGTGAGCTAGCCTAGGTGGTACAGGTTTTTTTCAAGCATATTCAAGCAAAGGTGGTACACTGACAATACTTGGCTGTCTTCTCTTTCCTTTTTTGTGTGTCAAGAATCTAACTATTTACCATTGCTCTTCAAGTCACTAACTTTAAAGCGCATCCAGACTATCCGCTTTCTGGAAAAATGGGATGGAAATCCGGAAAAAGAATAGCCCTCCAGACTTGGCGGTTTTTAAAAAATGTCGGTACAAGTTTATCAGCCATCCTTATCAAATCTGTTTTTCTGAGCCAAAACCTATAGAAAACAATTTTAGAGCCTCAGTTAGACAATTTACCTTTTTTCTATTTTAAACCACATCAGACAACTATTTTTATTTATCACTTATCATGTTTAACCGTCTCCTTCTCCTGTCATTTTTTCCAGAAAAGCTGTCCACACTACAGTCTCCCGTCCCATTTTTCCATTTTCGGACCCTCTGATCCTTCCTGCCCAGAAAACAGAAAAAGGGGATGGAAGACCTGTCCACATTTCCAGATTTCCGTCCCATTTTTCAAGAAAGCGGATAGTCTGGACGTACTATTAGGTGGCACAAAAAAATTTTAGGCTAGGTGGAAGAAGGTTTGGTGGTACCTTCTTTTTGGCCAATACTATGCTGCAATGCCCAATACTATGCCACAAAGTTGTAAAATTGTTCAATGGAGCATTATTATTATTATTTAGGGCGGACTCAAATGGGTTGAGACTCAGGCCTCCAAGGCCCATTGCCTCTACAATGGAGCATTAAGAATTGTCATTTTCCATCTTTTGAGGGACCAAGACTGAATATGAGTATGCTTTACAGAGGCGAAAAAATTGAAATTTAGCACTAAGAAGTGTCTGTTTTCTTCCATTTTGGACTTCTTATCACTGCTGGAGGGGGGGGGGGGCTTTAATTACTTTCTGGTTTGAAGATTTTTTTTCACCAGGTCCTTCCACTGCTTATAGCGTCCTATTATAGACTATAATAGTCTGTAGATACTGGAAAATGGATCGGTTATATATCATGAAGAAAATCTTGAATTTTTTTTTTCTAAGGTTACCATTAGTACCGTACTAAATTTCTTCTCTATTTGGCAGGATAGCATGGAATCATTTGCCAGAAAAAAATTAGATGCTCTATATAGCCCCCCCCCCCAAAAAAAAAAAAAAAATATTATGCAAAATCTGCCAAACCGATGGAAAAGGACAGCTTCCCACTGTTAGTGATATAAAACGTGTCCGAGTAAAAGTAAGAACTTTGATATTATACTTGCTGGATGTTTCCCTGATCGTCGACATGTTGGGATATTGCCCCCCAACAGAAAAGGATCCCTGGAACCTTTGCCTCCTCTTAGTCTTGAGCTTGCAAGCACACATGAAGAAGCAGACATGCCTGTAGCAGTCCATGTTGCTTCCAGCTTTAGGAATGGAAGTTCTTCTGTTATTGTTTGGGCCAATGACACAAATATTCTGGTGATACTTTTGTAACACTCCTCTACGCTGTTAGCTACGAAAGAGAACAAAAAGGAGCTATTCCTCCAATTTCCTGACAGAATTTTCCCTGTGCACGAGCTAGCTATTTCTATTCCACGGGACTTCATTGACAGCATTGGACTTCTACACTGCCTTAGTGGCACTGACACGACGAGCTTTGCATATTCTGTGGGGAAGAAGACATTTATGAAAGCAGCTTTGAAATTTGATCTTATAATGAAGCTGTAGTGCTTGGAGCAGGATTTTTTTTTTTTTTTTTTTTTTTTTTGGTGTTTAACGATCGCCTAATGTTTTGGCTAATGTTTTGGAATTAACGATCGCCTAATGTTTTGGCTAGGTATAAAAGAGACAACTACAATATTCTAGTAGAAAGCTGGACTTAGTCTGAGTGAAATAGAAAAATCAACGAACTTAGTTGCAAAAAACCACCAAGCGCACCTTTGGCGCTTATATTCCCGAGATATTCATAATCAGCATGGTCGATTTAGTCTAAAACCTCTCTCAAATCACTTGTCCCCCTCAGATTGCTATTTTGTCAGATTTTCAACTTTGGCTCCCCGACTATTTCAAGTGCTGCACTATTGCTTATTTAGACTAAGGTCTTTCAGTTCCAGTTATGAAATTAGGCAATAATAGCGTCCCTTCATGATGATCATTAATTGTTTGTCATTACTTTCAGGTGAGCTCCCAACCAAATTCGCCTCAAAAATGCTTATAACAAACTAAAGAAGTTAAAATTGTAGTCAGTTTACCAGTTATAGTAAAATGAATTGCATATAACTTTTTGTTATTTGTTGTCTTGGAAAGAATACATAACAAATGATTAGTTGTCACTATTGATAACTGAGACCTGTATTATAACACGGGATAAACAGCTTGTATTTCCTTTAAATTAGCTATTATTGACACAGCGGAAAAAATAAATTCTGCTGGTTAGTTGAGATGCTTATTTTGAAGTGACTGCAAAATAAATGCCTTGTAATTTGGAAACAGTGTTGAAGACAGGAGGTCCAAGTGTGTGGTGCTTTTTTTGTGTAATATGAAATGATAATTTAAACTCTTAAAATACAGAGGGTAAGCTAGGAGCAGTGAATAAATGTGTAGCACAGCACCATCATAGTTTTAGATGTCTTTGCTACTAATCACTTCGTATATCTATTGCAGTATAGGTTCCTAGAGGTCC
Organism: Artemia sinica; assembly: GCA_027921565.1. NCBI lineage: Eukaryota > Metazoa > Arthropoda > Branchiopoda > Anostraca > Artemiidae > Artemia > Artemia sinica. The sequence goes on along the minus strand of CM051266.1, from coordinate 64,192,567 downwards.
TTGCAAAAGCCTGGTCTGCTACTGAAATAGGATACTGCTGCTAGAGACACTAATGTAATATTTAGTCCCATAATGGCTTAGCGGTATTGATCTCTGCTAGAAAACACGGTATCTGGCACCGGTATCTACGTAGAATTAAACTACGGCAATAACTACATACTTGTTTAGCTTCCGAAATGCCATCTTTGGCCTCAAGGTAGACGTGTCTAGCATTTTGAAAATGTTAGTTACATTCACCTTAGACAGCGCTGCACTGTCTTGCTGAAGCAGAGTTGCACCACGTATGAAACCAAGAGAGGAAAGGAAATACGTGATAAATGAAAAATAAAATCAAATACGTTAGAAAACGAGGATTTTGTCAGCCACTGGCAAAATATGAAGACGAATAACAAGCAAATATTTCGACAAGAACCTCCGCCAAGTCACCCTCAGTGCTAAAAAAAAAAAAAAAAAAAAAAAAAAAAAAAAAAAAAAAAAAAAAAAAAAAAAAAAACAATGTTTCGAAGTGAATCTCACAAGAGCAGAATAGATATTGAAATAAAAACCCAGCCAGAAATAAATTAAAGAAAAGTCACCAATTAGATTGAATAAGTTCAGTATCTATTCTGCTCTTGTGAGATTCACTTCCAAAGGTTAAATTTTTTTTGTTGTTTTTCTTTTTTTTTTTTTTTTTTAGCACTAAGGACGACTTGGCAGAGGTCCTTGCCGAAATATTTGCATTTATTTATTTCCTTTCCTCTCTTGGTTTCATACATCATGTATAGCCAGTGTGGTCTTAGACCACACTGGCTACATTTAAAGGGTTGCACCATTATCACAGCATCTAGGTTATGTATCGTCTGTTCTGTTATCGAGGTAGAAACAAACTACATCGGAAACTAGTCTCTTCTTTAACAACCACCTCGCTAAATTCCACTACATCTATACTCTACATCTATACTCATCTATATCTATACTACATCTATACTACATCTATACATCATCTACATCTATACTCACAACAAGTTATATAATATGTTGAAAAACATGCATCTATTATAAAAATTTTACCTGTAGGGGTGACAAATTTAGAATCTCCAAATCAGGCAGTCCACTCTGCTTTATGTAAACACGAAAAGTGTTGCTCGCAAAATCAGTTTTAACACATGGTGGAGAGTCACATATGCACTGGAAATTGTGAGTACCTTCTTGCACACAGCTTGCACTGCTGATGCAGGGATCAGATATGCAGGGGTATTCCCAGACGCAATCTGGAGCAAGATTTTGAGTAACTTTGGCATCATGGAACCCTAAGGTCCGGCCTGCAAGTAGGAACAGAGATATGAATTATAATGTAATTCTCTACAACTGAAGACTGAGCTAAGTTTTACTTTTAAATCCCTTAGAAAAATAACTAAGAATGTACTGATATCTTATGGCACCTGATATTGGTATAGTTGTCCCACTCCAGTGTCTATCGTTTGTACCATTACCAATTTCTCCCATTTACAAATTAGCACTGCAAGTTATTGCTATTGCTATTATTTTTGTTTTTAAATAATATTTAAAAACCTTCAGAACCAAAAACAATTAAAAAGCTATTGATACCTTGGTTTGGGCTCACTGAATGGTGTTTATCCTTTCAAGGATCTATCTTTATTAATCCTAAAGCTTTGATCCAGTACTCTTGCCCCTAAAAACTATCTTTCTCCCAAGAAAATTTTTAATAGCATTGTACCAGGCAACGCTTCTTGAAAGTTTCAGGCCAATATGAAAGAAAAAAAAGTTTCTTAACTACGGATTTTCAAGTCCACAATTTGGGGGCCCATAATTCTATTAAAAAAAAAGGTTTGGTTCCTTTTTGCACCCCAAATTTGTGTGTCCATGCCCTCAAACTAAGGTTCTCCTTGTACATTAATATTTCATCCCTTGGAAACAAAAATGGCCCTTTTCCAGGCCGTGTCTTTTCTTTTGCAATGCGGTTCTTTTATCCCAAGGACTTAAGAATGTGAGTTTAACACCGATTGGAAAAGGTTCTTTGGCCTTTTTAGGTTCCATATCCCCATTAAATTTTTTGCATATTGGGTTCCTCTTAGCCTTTGGACTTACGACAGTGAGTTTCAAAGCATTCAAGGAAAAAACAATTTTGGCCCATGCTCAAACTTCCAAACACAAATCCCCCCCCCCCCTCTAAAAAACAATTTATGTTCATTTAGACTAATGCCAAAGTCACTGAAATTTTCGAGCAACATGGAGACACAAGTTCAAACGTGCCCCCCTTTTTCCCTACTATAAAACCAGTCAGAAACAACTGACATTTTGCACAATTTACAACCGTAGCCCTAGAGGTGGTGGGGGATATTTGAAAATTTATTGAAACTTTATACAACTTTGAACAAAATGGCAATATCAAAAAATTGATCCGATATCATTGGTGGGTTACAGGGAGGTACGGGCAGCAAAATGGCGCAATGAGTGCGATACTTACACTCATATAACTTTTAAATCTTAAAACCAACAGTTTCAAAAACATTCAGTTTCTAATCAAATGAGGCCCCTCTAAAGTCTCCATGGCTATCGTTTCCACATAGTGACCCAGAAAAAAATACAGTGGCAGCGCTTCTATTATAGGTAACACTATAGTTTTGCCTCTGATATCTCCTATTTTGCGTTTCATTGCATAAATCATAGCCTTGCATATATGCTTACATGCATCGAATCATTAATATTAGCCGTACATATATGCTATTAATAAGCTGCAGTCAAGAAAACAAAAGGAACTCGTTTAGAAAATTGATTTTCAATATTTAATTTATCTTGATGTTCAATATTTTGTGACCCTTTCTGAGAAGATAAATTGCCAGGAAATAAGTTCATATATGAAAGGAAGGTAGTTAAAAGACTTTTGCTGATTTATAGCTCAATTCCAGATTCATTACCATGTTTCAAATAGTCTATTGAAGAAAATGAATATTCATGAATCTACAAGATTGAATTCTAAAGAGATTAGTAGTTGACAATCTCTTTCAAGGAAATTTCCTTGAAAACAGAAGCTACGAATTTTTTGTCAAGTCATATTTATGCCTCTTAAAATGTAAATCCGATGAAATTAAATTGTAATTTGTTCCTCTATCTTTTTATCTAGATTTGTTCTAAGGCTCTGTGAGCAAAAAAAAAACAACATAAAGTCTAAGAGGAACGACAAATATTATTCCCTTCTTAGAAAATGCAACGGTTTGTGTCAAACAGTTTGTGGTAACGAACTGCAAGTGAGGAGCGACCCGGCTCAATAGTAAACGAAACTATAAAAACCAGAATTTTTATACTAATAGATACATCAAAAGAATCAGATTTTTATGCTGATTTCAAATATATAAGTTACATCACGGTTAGTCTTACCCATCAAAAGTTACGCGCCTGAGAAAATTTGCCTGATTTTCGAAAAAAGTGGGAAACACCCCCTAAAAGTCATAGAGCCTTAATGAAAATCCGACCCTCAGATTCAGCATATCAGAAAATCCTACTGTAGAGGTTTCAAGCTCCTATCAACAAAAATGTGGAATTTTGTATTTTTTGCCAGAATAAAAATCAGGGATGAGTGTTTATTTGTTTTTTGTTTCTTTTTTTTCCCCAGAGGTGATCGTAATGACCCAGTGGCCCTAGGATATCGCGGGAGGGCTAATTCGAACGGAAATTAAAAGTTCTATTGCCCTTTTTAAGTGACAAAAAATGGCAGGCAACTAGGCCCCCTCCCACGCTCATTTTTTCCCAAAGTCACCCGATAAAAATTTTGAGATAGCCATTTTTTTCAGCATGGTCGAAAAATGTAATAACTATGTCTTTGAGGATGACTGAATCCCCCACAGTCCCCGGGGGAAGGGCTGCAAGTTATAAACTTTGCCCTATGTGTACATATAGTATTGGTTATTGGGAAGTATACAGACGTTTTCAGGGGGCATTTTTTCTGGTAATGGGGGGGGGGTCGGGGGTTACGCGTGAGGATCATTCCATGGAGGAAGTTTTCATGGGGGAAGCTACATTGATGTGAAAGGGGCGACGGATTTCCCAGCATTATTTAAAAAACGATCAAAAATTAAATAAAAAAACAAGTTTTTCAACAGAAAGTAAGGAGCAACATCAAAAATTAAAACGAAAAGAAATTATTACGTATATGACAGGGTTCGCCCCTTGTCAATACCTCGCTCTTCACGCTAAAGTTTTTTCTTAATACTTTCAAAAGAGCGATTTATTCTAATTAACGGTCTTTGTGATTAAGGGGTAATTTTTAAAGAATTGGAAAAAAAATTCAAACTTTAGCGTAAAGAGTGAGGTATTAACTAGGGGGCGAACACCCTAATATAAGTATTAAAAATATGTGAATATAGAAGTTCATTATGTAAGGTAATTCGTAAGTTACTTAAATTTATTACTAATAAAAAAGTTCGTAAATAAAATTAAACAACTTTCGTGAAAGCCATTTAACCAAAAAGATAAAATTAACATGTAAATTTCGTTTTAATTATTCATGTACGGTGAGCCAAAATCAAAACCTGCATTAATTCAAAAATATTCAGAAATTAAATAAAAAAAATTAGTTTTTTTAACTGAAAGTAAGGAACGACATTAAAACTTAAAACGAACAGAAATTATTCTGTATATGAGAGGGGCTGTCCCCTCCTAAATGCCTCGCTCTTTACGCTAAAGTTTGACTCTATCTCACAACTTTATTTTTAAAACAATAAAAAACCGATGATGAGTTTAGATATTGTATCCATTGGCATGATTCTGTTCGCAGATGATATTGTTTTGGTTGCCAATTCACAAAGCAACCTTCATAAAGTACTTGATTTTTTGGGTGATTATTTGGATAGGAAAAAGTTAGTAATTTATATGGATAAAACCGTAGTGTCGGTATTTTGTAAGTACCGGGAGACTGGCGGCTTCGACGCCAAGCCCCGCCACTCGGCACGCGGCAGGCTTCTATGTATGGATTCTCATTGTCGCTTGTCTTCTAACCGCAGACAATTTAAGACAATTTGTTGTCATTTCAAAGATATTTGATTATTAAAGCAATTCCGATTTCTAACAACGATATTTACTAGGCTTCAAATTTTTGGTCTTCGTTTTTGAGGTTTTTGAATTGTTTTAATCCTTGTTAAAATATATACAAATATTTTTGCAATTACCAGTTTTTTGCTCTTTACGCCATTTAACATCTTTTCAAACTGAGGTGTTTTCAAAGATATTTGATTATTAAAGCAATCAAAATAGAGAATCATCATTTGTTATAATTGAAAATTTTCGTTTTTGGGCCTTCCTACTGATGTTATATAACTGGTTGCGTTCAAACCTGCAAGCTTAATCACTTAAAGAGTTGATTTTATCTAACAAAAAAAAAACAATGAAAATTTAAAATTTTCAGGCATATTTCTAATTTGAATCAAAACATTAAAATTATTAATCAGGCACCGTAATTATTTTTGCAGTTTACTAAATAACTTTAGTGATTTTGAACTGACCTTAAAAAAAAAATTTTCAGCTTCTTTTCATGTCTTAAAAAGACATTAAAAGACATAAAAGGACTTAAAAAGACATGCTTATGACAAATGAAATTCAGTAACGACATTTTTCTAACAACGATTTCTAATAAGCTTCAAACTTTTGGTTTTCTTTTCTAAGTATTCCTTGTTAAAACATACACAAATAATTTTGCAATTAATAGTTTTTTGCTCTTTAAGCAATCTAATGTAAACTTTTCCATGAATGAAAATCTTAAATATCCACTTAAGTGTGACAAGGGTGACTTTTACTTCACTTTCATTTTTGACTCGTTCAAATTTTTGTTGTCGCTTGTCTTCTAACATGACACTTCTTTGTTTTTTACTCCATTTTTGCCACGTTCTGATACTCGCTTTGTTGCGATTACTTGCAATTCTCACTGCCGCTTATCGTTTAACCACATTTTCCCTTGTTCTTGCTGTGACATATCTTTTATGTGTGTATTTCTTTGTTCTTCACCTTTGCTTTTCAGTAGTATTAATTTTTGCTGCCGCTTATCTTCGAACCGTATGTCTTTCCGTTCTTCACTGTTGTCTTTGACTCGTTGTAATTGTTGCTGACGGAAGTATTCTGACTGCATATATTTACTCTTCCTACCTTATCTGCTCGGATTGGTTTTGCCGCGTATTATGGTCTAGGTTGTTCAATTGTTCTATAGACATTATGAAACTACTTAAAACTCCTTTTGTAAATAGACTAATTACCCTGGGAAAAATACAAATTCTTTCTTAAAGTCCTGGCCTATTTAGGCCGTTTTTGTGGCCAGTCATGCTCGCTTTCTCGCTGTCGCTTGTAATTATCGCTACCACTTATCTTCTAACCGCATATTTCTTTGCTCTCGCTGTGACATATCTTTTAGCAGCATATTTCTGTGTTATTCACTTTCATTTCTAATTCGTTCTACTCCCTGTTTTCGCATGTATTGTAACCGTATATTTCTTTGATCTTCACTTTTGGTTTGCCTTCTTTTAATTCTTGCTGCTGATTCTCTCCGAACCGGATATTGCTTTTTTTCATTCTTATTTTTGACTCGTTTTAATTTCCGTTGATGCAACGAAATTTAATTTTCGATTCTGACTGTATCTTCATTTTCGTTTATCATTACTTATAGACTGTTTTTGTCAATTCCCTTCACCTTAGCCTCTCGGATTGGTCAGATCCGGTCAGATCGGATTAGTTTTGTCACGTTTGATAGTCTATTTGTCCTTCATTTATCGTCTAGGCCATATAATTACTCTCTTTACTTTCTCTACTTACTCTAGGCATTATGAAACTACTTAAAGCGCCAATTGAAAATTGACTAATTACATTTATTATTTTATACTTAGATAGGTTCCTTTTATAACGTCGCATGTGTAATAAATATAAAAACGATACGTTCACTCTGGGGGGGGGGGGTGATATAATTTATTCTCTGTAATGAGCTAATAAATATGACGTCAATCATATGATTTTTCTTGTCAATCATTTGTTTCTTATGTAATTTTGCCTGCAACAAAACTCTGAAAACGATGCAACCACTATTAAGGTAAATATGGCGTATGTATGATTTTCGAATTTATTCACAAATATGACGTCATTTACATAAAAAAAATTCCAAAATTTGGGTTTTCATCGAATTTTCTAAGACTTCTGATCTAAATACGTCTTTCGTTGCCAGAAAATCCCAAGATACAAATTTTTCGGAAAAAATATGAAGCAGTTTTCGACAAAAACCAATAAATACTTAAAGAATTATACAGTTATTACTGCTCGCTTATAAAGATATAATATATATATATATATATATATATATATATATATATATATATATATATATATATATATATATATATATATATATATATATATATATATATATATATATATATATAATATATATATATATATATAATATATATATATATATATATATATATATATATATATATATATATATATATATATATATATATATATAAATATACATATATATATATATTATATATATATTATATATAATATATATATATATATATATATATATATTATATCTATATTATATATATATATATATATATATATATTATATATATATATATATATATATATATATATATATATATATATATATGTATATATATATATATATATATTATATATATATATATATATATATATATATTATATATATATATATATATATATATATATATATATTATATATATATATATATATATATATATATATATATATATATATATATGTAAAATGAATCTGAGCTCCTGAATAGTAAAAATGATTAAAACCTCCTAGTTATATCAGAAAACAATCAGAGTAACTATTTACAGTTCCAATGACACGGTATGACGGTAATATGTGAAAGGAATATGCACTTATGCATCGAAAATAATCTATGGCTAAACGTTTATTATTTATTAATGCCTAAAATTTCAAGAATATCAGGATTATATTTGAACAATTTTGGAAAATAATCAACCATAAGAAAATGTAACAGTTCTGACAGGTTTGGCATATTTTATGAGCTTTCTTTCACAGGATTTGCTAAACAGCTTCACAGTCTCGGCTACTTTGCTTTCTGAATAAGAAAAGCTGGGGATTTCATTTAAAGATATAAGGAATGAACCAATTCTTTTCTGTAATAATTAATAGAAAGAAAAACATTTGAAACTTTTTTTTGCACAACAGATGGTCCTTTTTTGGACAAAGCTGACTTATTTTTCAGCATGAGTTTTAATATACTGCATCCAGTAGATGAAAATCTGGTAACGTCAGAAGATCTTTCCATAGAAGAATTTTTCATGGAGGAAGAGAATTTCCATTAAGGGGGCGCTGGATTTTCCAGTATTATTTAAAAAACAATTAGAAATTAAATTAAAAAAAACAAGTTTTTTCAACTGAAAATAAGGAGCAACCCTAAAACTTAAAACGGACAGAAATTATTACGTATATAAGCGGTTCGTTCTCTTCTCAATTAAATAAAAAAAACAAGTTTTTTAAACTGAAAGTAAGGAGCGACATTAAAACTTAAAACGAACAGAAATTATTCTGTATATGAAAGAGACTGTCCCCTCCTCAACGCCTCGCACTTTACGCTAAATTTTTTTATTGTTTCAAAAAATAAAGTTGTGAGACAGAGTCAAACTTTAGCGTAAAGAGCGAGGCGTTGCGGAGGGGACAGTCTCTTTCATATACAGAATAATTTCTGTTCGTTTTAAGTTTTAATGTCGCTCCTTACTTTCAGTTTAAAAAACTTGTTTTTTTTATTTAATTTTTGAACGTTTTTGAATAAATGCAGGTTTTGATCTTGGCTCACCGTACATGAATAATTAAAACAAAATTTTCATATTAATTTACTTTTATTTAGTTAAATGGCTTTCTCGAAACTTGTTTAATTTTATTTATGAACGTTTTTATTAGTAATAAATATACGAAACTTACGAATTAACTTACGTAACGAACTTCTATATTCATATATTTTTAATACATTTATTAGGGGTTCGCCCACTAGTCAATACCTTGCTCTTTAAGCGAAACTTCAAATTTTGTTCCAATTCTTTAGAAATGACCGCTTAATCACAAAGGCCGTTAATTAGAATAAATAGCTCTTATGAAAGTACTAAAAAATCTTTGGCTTAAAGAGCGAGGCATTGACTACGGGGTGAACCCAATTATATATGTAATATTTTCTGTTCGTTTAAAGTTTCGATGTTGCTGCTGTTGTAGTTGAAATACTTGTTTTTTATATTAAATTTATGATCTTTTTTTAAATAATGCTGGGAAGTCCGGCGTCCCCTTCATAGCAATGTCCCTTCCCCCATGAAAACTTCCTTCATGGAAAGATCCTCCCACATAACCCCTGACCCACCCCCCCCCACTACCAGGAAAAATCTCCCCTGAAAACGTCTGTATACTTCCATATAACCAATACTATATGTTAACATTGGGTAAAGTTCATAACTTTCAGCCCTCCCCCCGGGAAGTTCGGGGAATTAAGTCATCCTAAAGAAATACTTATAATATTTTCGAACATGCTGAACAAAATGGCTATCTCAAAATTTTGATCAGGTGACTTTGGGAAAAAAATGAGCGTGGGAGGGGGCCTAGTTGCCCTCCATTTTTTTTGGTCACTTAAAAAGGGCACTAGAACTTTCAATTTCCATTCCAATGAGCCCTTCCACGATATTCTAGGACAACTGGTTCGATACGATCACCCCTGGGAAAAAAACAAAAAAAAAAAAAACAAAAAAAAAAAAAAACAAACAAACAAATAAACACGCACCCGTGATCTTTCTTCTGGCAAAAAATGCAAAATTCCACATTTTTGTAGATGGGAGCTTGAAACCTCTACAGTAGGGTTCTCTGATACGTGGAATATGATGGTGTGATTTTCATTAAGGTTCTATAACTTTTAGGGGGTCTTTCCCCCTTTTTCGAAAATCAGCCGAATTTTCTCAGGCGCCTAACTTTTGATGGTTAGGATTAAACTTGATGAAACTTATATATTTGAAATCAGCATTAAAATTTGATTCTTTTGATGTATTTATTTGTATCAAAATACCGTTTTCTAGAGTTTCGGTTACCATTGAGCCGGGTCGCTCCTTACTTACAGTTCGTTACCACGAACTGTTTGATACCTCGCTCTTTCCGCTAAATTATTTTTAGTAATTTCAAAAGAGCTATTTATTCTAATTAAACGGCCTTCATTCTTAAAATACTGAAACAAAATGCGAACTCTAGCGTAAACAGCGAGGTATTGACGAGGGGGCGAACCCCCTCATATACGTAATAAAACATGCAAATATAGAAGTTTGTTACGTAAGTTAATTCGTAAGTTATGTTTATTTATTACTAATAAAAGCGTTCGTAAATAAATTTAAAAGCTCTAGTGCGCTTTTTAAGTAACTAAAAAAATTGAAGGGCAACTAGGTCCCCTCCCCCGCCCCTTTTTTCTCAAAATCGTACAATCAATATTTTGAGAAAGTCATTTAGCCAAAAAAAGTAAGATTAATATGCAAATTTCGTTTTAATTATTCATACACGGTGAACCAAAATCAAAATCAACATTAACTAAAAAAAGTTCAGAAATTAAACAAAAAAAACAGGTTTTTTAACCTGAAAGTAAGGAGCAATATTAAAACTTAAGACGAACAGAAATTATTTCGTATATGAAAGGGGCTGCCCCTTCTTAACTTCCCGCTCTTTACGCTAAAGTTCGGAAATAGTGACGAAGACCACACTGCCTTTCCATAACAAACAACAAAAGCACGAATAATAATAGGGAAATCTTTTTGCAAGACAGTGGAGATGTAGAATATTTCGATAATTTAACCTTTAATGTCGCTCCTTACTTTCACTTTAAAAGTACTAGTTTATTTGCTATTTAATTAACTGCAAGAGTCAAACGTATCGATGAATAAAGGTAATCTTGCGAATCACATAAAACTCAATTTCAGTCAACTCTCAACTCTAAATTTGCTTCGTCTTACAAAAATGTTGCAATTATAAAAGAACGTTGTACCTTTTTTTCTAACAATCATCTTTAGTTTTGTTTTCGGGAAAAATTGTACTTCATAACATTTAACTGTTCCAAAATTTGAGAAAATTGTCCTTTAAAAAACAACAAAAAAACGAGTTGGATCAAACATCCTGTTGAGGGTTCGTTCTCCGAGATCCGATATTCCAAACACATGAGCTCTGAATCGCCTTTTAATTCAGTAAGGATAAAGAAAGGTCTTTATCAGCTCAACTTAGAATTAATCTAATAATTTAGAAAAGAAAAGGTCTTTTGATTAAAGAAAAGGTCTATTGATTTCCAGGTCGCAACGAGCGCAATGAGACGCATTAACTCAAGACCTAATAATTGTGCCTTTTAATGAATAAATTCGTCGGAATTATTTGTTTCGCTATATCTTTTTTCTGCTAACCTTTTAATTAAATTTAATCAACCATCTTTTGCTTTAGATTGTTTTGTAGCTTTATTTTCTTTGATTTTTTTTGCTTCTGATATCCTTCGTTACCTGCGTCTTTAAGAAAAGGGTTTTCGTTAGAAAGTTGTCATGTTGACTTATTTGAAAAAAAATAAATATTTCTATCAAATAAATATTACTATTCAAATATTACTTATTTGAAAAAAGATAAATATTACTATTTGAAAAAATAAAAAGAATATTACTATCAGTTTCGAAGGAACTTTTAGGTGCGACACATCTAATTCACTTAAGCTCTTTTAAATTGCTACAAAAGTGTTTCCTAGAGTTTGGGGTCACAATTACCACACACACTGGTAAATCAATAGGAACCAAGTTTCTTTTAGCTAAGAAATAATTATATATAGTTCCCACACTACTGTATGTATTATAGTTTGTAGCTAACATCGTTATAAATTTCATGTTATATTACATATTATATTATTTTCACATTGTATATTACGCACAAAATGGCTATTTCAAAAGTTTGGTCGGTCTAGAGGGAAGCAGGCATCAAAAAGCAAAACAAAAGGAGCTGTTTCCCTTCGTTCGCTCTTTAATATCCCCCTCAACATACCCCGAAGGTTTCAACTTAGTTCCCTTAGCTGTTCCTTAGATATTGCTGATACGCCCTTTTGACATCGAGCATGCACATAACGTGTTTTGATTTTGATCGACATCCCTCTTTACATTTTCTTGAAGTTTCACCTTAATACCCTAAACCTTTTTGGAGACCCATGATCGAACATGCCCCTTTTCCCAATTAAAAACCTTATACGCAAGCAATGGGCAACTAAGAAAACCTAAGGCCCATGCCCCGGAGATGTGAGCGGTTGTGTCAACCCTGCAGTTGGTTATTTGACATTTGGACTATTTTTCGAGACTGAATAATTGTTTGACCATTAGTTATCTAAGCCAATATTAATTTTAATCCTTAACTGGTCGAGTGAAAAAAAAAGTTACGTAACTGATAGGGTGGGGTCTGATAAACCCCGAAGTACGAATGTTTTAACAAAAAGGAATCAGCAAACCTGTTTCAGTTAGCTTTTATTGATAGTTAGTCTTTTTCTTAATTGCCATTTTTTGAGACGCAGAAAAATTCATCGATGAAGACTAGACAACCGCTCAGTTTTTTTTAGGTACATAGGACACCAAAGTGATTTTGGAAGCCTTGAACACGGAATATCTGGTTTCTCTTTTGCTGTTTGGTCGGAGATAGGATTTCATTTGTTACTTTTTTTCTTTTAATATCTTTTTGTTTGGTTGAGCTTTCCTTTTTTCCTTTCTATTTCCTTTTGTTTGGTTGGAATTCCCCTTTTGTTCCTCTTCAACGTACAAAAACAAGTTCAATGGCTTGCCCTTAATTTTTATGAAAGCCCATGAACAGGTCAAAAGCAAGTGGACAGTCATGTGAGAAAGTTGATGTACGACTCCTTGACCAGAGCAATTTCTTTTCCGGCATTAGAGACTCATTACCACTGGTATTTTATGTTTAACTATGCCCCTTTTGTAATGTTGCATGCGTCATATAGATACTAAAAACGATAGTATTACTCTGGGAGGGGAGGATGTAATTTATTCTTTTGAATTGATCTTATAAATAATACGTTACTCACGTGAATCTTTTTTCTCCAAAATTAAAACTCAAAACGAATTTTCTCAAACTCGTGACCTACAGATGTATAAAGAAAATAAAAGGCATCAAAAATTTGTCAATATTAATTTTAAAATTCAAATTATAAGAAAATGTATTCACCATTTGGCAGCTTTAAGGGGGCTCCCCGGGGCCACTCAGCGTGACCCCAGGTAGCGATAGGGGAACGCCCTACAGATATGTAGGGTACCTCTGTAGGAAGCATGGACCAAGGGGGACCTTGTCCCTGGGGGTCCATAATAGAAACTGTGGCACCCTCGCCCGGGGCCATAAATGTAGGTGGAGGAGGAAGAAGGGCCCTCAAATGTACGCTCAAAAGGGCCCACCGTCCTGTCCACATATCCCATGTGTTACAAACCTTTTCCCATCAATGGGCTAAATTGCATGGTGATGCAGAACACCATCGCGGGAGGATCCTCTGTAAGAGGACAACTGCGGCAGGGCGTAAGATCCAGATCTATGGACAACGGCCTCAAAGGGCTTCCTCGACCCTTTCAGGGTACCTGCAAGACTGGGAATCTTGCGATCAACCCTATTCCCACTTAAGGAGTTTTGCCAATCGAGAAAATTATAGCCTAGTAAACGAAACAGCATTCGTACAGGATTCTGATTAATGGACAATTTTTCTGGGCTTGGTCTGTTTTGACGGGTGTCTTTGGGCTGAAAAACCTCTTCCTAGGTAATTTATCTACTATGGGATGCCTCTCCGTAGTAGCATAATATTTGTAGGCATAAATATAATGAGCCAAAGGTAATAGGCTTGAGACTTTCTGTGCAGGATTTCGACTCTTGTTGATAGAAGAGCATCGCCAAGTGCTGAAAAGCATGTTGTGACCAAGATGGACCCAGGATTGCACAAAGCCTCCATTCATACCTGAGGTCCCAGAGACTTCTTGCTTTCCGGCTCTAAGCCGGCTTAAGGACTTCGGTGTAGACTTGAGAAGATATGTGATCCCCGTCCTGCACTGGTATCCGGGATCATTGCTTTTCCTGAGGCGAAAATAATTTCAATGATTTAAAGAACATGAAAATTGGAACTTGGAATGTTGCGACGTTAAAAAATGACCATCGTATCGACATTTTGACTGACGACTTCAAACGATTCGAACTGGACTTATTAGGAGTTTCAGAAACTCATATCCCAGGGGTAGGAAGCCTGAAATTAGGTGATATAGAATTTGTTTACTCAGGCAGGAAAGTGGGGTACATAGACAGGGAGTAGGGCTCATGATGAATAAGGAAACTGCTAAGTCTTGTTTAGGCTGGAAAAGTATTAATAATAGAACACTAATTGTTCATTTTATAACTAAAAAGTTCAGGGTATCAGTTATAGTAGTATATGCCCCTGTAGAACCGACTGACGAAGATACTAGTGACTCAGATGAATATTACTTACAGTTACAGGAGCTAATTAACAGGGTCCCAGGTAAAAATATGATGTTTTTACTGAGAGATTTTAACGCCCAGGTCGGTAGAAATAGGGATAGATGGTATCCTAGCCTATGTAAATCTGGTGTAGGAAAAGAAAACAGTAATGGATACAGAATCTTGCAATTTGGTAGGTATAACAATCTAGATATAACCAATACGGTGTCTGGTCAAAATGGTCCATAAGTTAACAAGGTATTCAAGTGATGGTAAGAAAGCAAACCTAATTGAGTATGTTATAGTAAACCGAAGACTGGCAGGATTAATACAAGGTACTATGGTATATAGGAGTGCTGTTATCGACGTTGAAAGTAAATATCAACATCTAGTAGCGTCTCGGGTTTACTTAAAGCTGAAACTTTGGAAGGATAACTACCTCAAAGGAAGTTATGATGTTGGTAGACTCCAGGGTGAGAATTTAAGTGAAACTTTTCAGGAACAGTTGAATAATAAACTCTAGAGTTTAAAATTGACAATGTGGAAGATGGTTGGAATAATTTTTTGAAAAATTATTTGTGAAGTTGCTGAAGGTGTCTTAGGGAATAAAGCTAGGGCTGCAGCTAAGAATTAAAGGCAGCGCAATAGCGTTGCCTAAGCAAAGAACGATGTTGGCACATTGTATTATTTTTTTTCCATACCAGGGCACTTTGTATCGAAGGAGTTGTCGTAGAAACTTGGAAAACGGCTCATTCGATTGGGAATTGGAACGGCTAGTGCCCTTTTTAATGGTCGAAAGTGATTGGAAGGCAACTAACACCCCTTCCACGCCCACCATTTCCCCAAACACATCCAATCAAAATTTTGAGATAGCCATTTTGTTCAGCGTTGATGATTTCCAAATAGAAATTATGTTTTTGAGGAGGACACTCCCCCACAACCCTCAGGGCAAGGGTTTTAAGTTATGCCCTGGGGGTATATAAGAACGACGTTGGCACAATGTATTATTTATTATTTTTTTTTCCTTTAGACCAGGGCACTTTGTATCGAAGAAGTTGTCGTGGAAACTTCGAAAAGGGCTCATTCAATTGGACATTGGAGGGGCTTTGCCCTTTTTAATAGTCGAAAGTGGTCGGAAGGCAACTAACACCCCTTCCACGCCAACAATTTCCCGAAACATATCCAATCAAAATTTTGAGATAGCCATTTTCTTCAGCGTAGTTGATTTCCAGATAGAAATTATGTTTTTGAGCAGGACACTTCCCCACAACCCTCAGGGCAAGGGTTGTAAGTTATACACTGGGGGTATATAAGAACGACGTTGGCACAATGTATTATTTATTTATTTTTTTTTTCCTTTAGACCAGGGCACTTTGTATCGAAGAAGTTGTCGTGGAAACTTCGAAAAGGGCTCATTCAATTGGAAATTGGAGTGGCTTTGCCCTTTTTAATAGTCGAAAGTGGTCGGAAGGCAACTAACACCCCTTCCACGCCAACAATTTCCCGAAACATATCCAATCAAAATTTTGAGATAGCCATTTTCTTCAGCGTAGTTGATTCCAGATAGAAATTATGTTTTTGAGCAGGACACTTCCCCACAACCCTCAGGGCAAGGGTTGTAAGTTATACACTGGGGCCATATAAGGTTCTTGTAGAAAGCGTTGTCGTAGAAACTTAGAAAAAAGCTTATTCGACTGGAAATTCAAAGGGCTAGTGGCCTTTTTATTAGTCGAACGTGATTGGAGGGAAACTAACCCCCTCTCACGCCCACCTTTTCCCCAAACACATTCAATCAAAATTTTGGGATATCCATTTTGTTGAACGTAGTTGAAAGTTCTGGAAATTAGGTCTTTGAGGATGAAGAGCCCCCCCCACAGACCTCAGGGCGAGGGTTGTAAGTTATACCCTGGGGGCATATAAGGTTTTTATAGAAAGCGTTGTCACAGAAACTTCAAAAAGGGCTAATTCGATTGGAAATTGAAATGACTAATTCAATTTTTAATAGTCGAAAGTGATCGGAAGGAAACTAACACCCCTTCTACGCCCACCATTCTCAAAATACATCCAATCAAAATTTTGAGATAGCCATTTTGTTCAGCGCAGTTGATTTCCACATAGAAATTATGTTTATAAGTAGGACACTCCCCAACAGCCCTAAGGGCAAGGGTTGTAAGTTATACCCTGGGGTCATATTAGGTTTTTATACAAAGCGTTGTCGTAGGAAACTACAAAAAAGGCTCATTCGAATGGAAATTGAAAGGGCTAGTTCTCTTTTTAGCAGTCGAAAATGATTGGAGGGCAACTAACCCCCCTTCCCCGCCCACCCTTTCCCAAGACACATCCAATCAAAATTTTGAGATAGCCATTTTGTTCAACGCAGCTGAAAGTTCTGGAAAATTATGCATTTGAGCAGGATACTCTCCCCAGAGTCTTCGGGGCAAGGGTTATAAGTTATGTCTTGGGGGCATATAAGGTTTTATTTGAAATCTTTGTCGTAGAAACTTGAAAAAGGGCTCATTCGATTGGAAATTCAAAGGGCAAGTTCCCTTTTTAATAGTCGGAAGTGATTTGAAGGCAACTAACATCCCTCTCAGTCCCTCCATTTATCCAAACACATCCAATCAAAATTTTGAGATAGCCATTTTGTTCAACGTAGTTAAAAGTTTTAGAAATTAGGCCTTGGAGGATGATAACCCCCTCAGAGTCCTCGAGGCAAGGGTTCTAAGTTTTGCCCGGGTTCATATAAGGTTTATAGAAAGCGTTGTTATAGACAACACTTTCTATAAACGTGAAAGTTATAGCGCTGCCTAAGTAAAGAACGATGTTGGCACAATGTATTATTTATTTTTTGTTTTTTGTTTTCTTCCATACCAGGGCACTTTGTATCGAAGGAGTTGTCGTAAAAACATCGAAAAGGGTTCATTCAATTGGAAATTTGAGTGGCTTGTGCCCTTTTTAATAGTCGAAAGGGATCAGAAGGCAACTAACACCCCTTCCACGCCCACCATTTCCCGAAACACATCCAATCAAAATTTGAGATAGCCATTTTGTTCAGCGTAGTTAATTCTATATAGAAATTATGTTTTGAGGAGGACACTCCCCCACAGCCCTAGGGCAAGGGTTGTAAGTTATGCGCTGGGGGAATATAAGGCTTTTATAGAAAGCGTTATCGTTAGAAACTTCAAAAAAAGGCTCATTCGATTGGAAATTGAAATGACTAGTGCCCTTTAATAGTCGAAAGTAATTGGAAGACAACCAACACCCCTTCCACGCCCACCATTTCCCAACACACATCCAATTAAAGTTTTGAGATAGCCGTTTTATTCAACGTAGTTGAAAGTTCTGGAAATTATACCTTTGAGCAGGATACTCCCCCTACAGTCTTCACGGCAAGGGTTATAAGTTATGCCCTGGAAGCATATAAGGTTTTCATTGAGATCTTTGTCGTAGAAAATTGAAAAAAATGGCTCATTCGATTGGAAATTCAAAGGACTAGTGCCCTTTTTGATAGTCAAAAGTGATTTGAGGCTAACTAACACCCCTGTCACACCCACCATTTATCCAAACACATCCAATCAAAATTTTGAGATAGCTATTTGTTCAAAGTAGTTAAAAGTTTTAGAAATTAGGTCTTTGAGGCTGATAACCCCCTCAGAGCCCACGGGGGCAAGGGTTGTAAGTTTTGCCCGGGGGCCACATAAGGTTATAGAAAGCGTTGTTATAGACAACACTTTCTATAAACGTGAAAGTTATAGCGCTGACTAAGTAAAGAACGATGTTGGCATAATGTATTATTTATTTTTTTGTTTTTTGTTTTCTTCCGTACCAGGGCACTTTGTATCGAAGGAGTTGTCGTAAAAACTTCGAAAAGGGTTCATTCAATTGGAAATTTGAGTGGCTTGTGCCCTTTTTAATAGTCGAAAGTGATTGGAAGACAACTAACAACCCTTCCACGCCCACCATTTCCCGACACACATCCAATTAAAATTTTGAGATAGCCGTTTTATTCAACGTAGTTGAAAGTTCTGGAAATTATACCTTTGAGCAGGATAGTCCCCCTACAGTCTTCATGGCAAGGGTTATATTATGCCCTGGAAGCATATAAGGTTTTCATTGAGATCTTTGTCGTAGAAAATTGAAAAATGCCTCATTCGATTGGAAATTCAAAGGGCTAGCGCCCTTTTTGATAGTCGAAAGTGATTTGAAGGCAACTAACCCCCCTCTCACTCCTGCTATTTATCCAAAAACATCCAGTCAAAATTTTGAGATAACCATTTTTTTCAACGTAGTTAAAAATTTAAGAAATTTGTTCTTTGAGGATGATAGCCCCCTCAGAGCCCTTGGGGCAAGGGTTGTAAAGTTATGCCCTGGGGCCATATGAGGTTTTTTTATAGATAGTGATGTTGTAGAAACTTCCAAAAGGGCTCATTCGATCGGAAATTAGAAGGGCTTGTGCCCTTTTAATATTCGAAAGTGATTGGAGGATAAGTAACACCTCTCTCACGCCCACCATTACCCCAAACACATCGAATAAAAATTCTGAGACAGCTATTTTGTTCGATGTAGCTAAAAAGTCTGGAAATTAAGCTTTTGAGGATTACAACCCCCCCCCCCCCCCCATAGCCCTCAGGGCAAGAGTTGTAATTTATAACCTAGGGGCATATAAGGCTTTTTTTTATAGAAAGCGTTGTCGTAGAAAATTCAAAAAGGAATCATTCTATGGAAATTGGAAATGGCTAGGGCCCTTTTTAATAGTCGAAAGTGATTGGAGGGAAAGTAACCCCCCTCTCCCGCCCACCATTTCCCCGAAACACATCTAATCAAAATTGGGAGATAACCATTTTGTTCAACGTAGTTGAAAGGTCCAGAAATTATGTCTTTGAGGATGACAACCCCCTAGAGCTCTCAGGGCAAGGGTTGTAAATTATGCCCTTGGCCATATAAGGTTTTTATAGAAAGCGTTGTCGTAGAGCTTCTAATGGGCTCATTCGATTGGAAGCTGAAAGAGCTAGTGTTCTTTTTAATGCTCGAAAGTGATTGGAGGGTAACTAACCCCCCTCTCTCACCCACCATTCCCCCCAAATACATCCAATCAAAATTTTGAGATAGCAATTTCTTCAACGCAGTCGAAAGTTCTGGAAATTAGGTTCTTGAGGATGACGACCCCAGGCTTCAGGGAAAGGGTTGTAAGTTATGCCCTGGGGGCATATTTATTGAAAGAGTTGTCCTAGAAACTTCAAAAGGGTTTCAAAAGTGATTGGAGAGCAAATAACGCCCCTCTCACGCCCACCATTTCCCCAAACACATCCAATCAAAATTTTGAGATAGCCGTTTTGTTACAAGTAGTTGAAAGTTCTGGAAATTAGGTCTTTGAGGATGGCAACCCCCTCACAGCCCTCAGGGCAAGGGTTTGTAATTTATGCCCCTGGGGCATATAAGATGTTTATACAAAGCGTTGTCGTACAAACTCAAAAAGGGCTTCATTCAATTGGAAATTGAAAGGGCTAGTGCCCTTTTTTATAGTCGAAAGTGATTGGAAGGCTTGACATTTTCAAACAGTTCGTGGTAAACGAACTGTAAGTAAGGAGCGACCCGGCTCAATGGTAACCGAAACTCTAGAAAATCGGGTTTTTTTATACCAATAGATACATCAAAAGAATTAGATTTCAATGCTAATTTCAAAATATATAACTTTCAACAAGTTTAGTCCTACCCATCAAAAGTTACACCTCTGAGAAAATTTGGCTGATTTTCGAAAAAGGGGGAAAGACCCAGTAAAAGTTATAGAACCTTGATGAAAATCACATCATCATATTCAACGTATCAGAGAACCCTACTGTAGAGGCTTCAAGCTCCTATATACAAAAAATGTGGAATTTCGCATTTTTTGCCAGAAGAAAGATCACGGATGCGTGTTTATTTGTCTTTTTGTTTTATTTTGTTGTTTTTTTTTCCCAGGGGTGATCGTGTCGACCCAGTGGTCCTAGAATATCATGAGGGGACTCATCGGATCGGAAATTAAAAGTTCTACTGTCCTTTTTAAGTGACCAAAAAAAAATGGAGGGCAACTAGGCACCTCCGACGCTTATTTTTTTCCCAAAGTCACCTGATCAAAAATTTTGAGATAGCCATTTTGTTCAGCATGGTTAAAAATTTGATTGGAAATATGTCCTTTAGGATGACTTAATCCCCCGAAGTCCCCGGGGGGAGGGCTGAAAGTTATAAACTTTGCCCAAAGTTAACATGTAGTATTGGTTATTAGGAAGTATACAGACGTTTTCAGGGGGGATTTTTTTCTGGTAGTAAGGGGATGGGTGGGCTGGGGGTTATGTGGGAGGAGCTGTCCATGAAGGAATTTTTCATGAGGGAAGGGACATTGCTATTTAGGGGGCGCCGGATTTCCCAGCATTATTTAAAAAAAAGATCAGAAATTAAATATAAAAAAAACAAGTTTTCCAACTGAAAATAAGGAGTAACATCAAAAACTTAAAACGAACAGAAAATATTGCGTGTATGATTGGGTTCACACCCTAGTCAGTACCTCGCTCTTTAAGCCAAATATTTTTTAGTACTTTCATAAGAGCTATTTATTCTAAATAACGGCCTTTGTGATTAAGGGGTCATTTTCAAAGAATTGGAACAAAATTCGAAACTTTAGCTTAAAGAGTGAGGTATTGACTAGTAGGCGAGCCCCCTAATATACGTATTCGAAATATATGAATATAGAAGTTCGTTACGTAATTTTAAATCGTAAGTTACGTATATTTATTACTAATAAAAACTGTTCGTAAATAAAATTAAACAAGTTTCGAGAAAGCCATTTAACCAAATAAAAGAAAAATTAATATGCAAATTTTGTTTTAATTATACATGTACGGTGAGCCAAAATCAAAACCTGCATCAATTCAAAAAACGTTCAAAAAATTAAATAAAAAAAACAAGTTTTTTTAACTGAAAGTAAGGAACGACGTTAAAACTTAAAACGAACAGAAATTATTCCGTCTATGAAAGGGGATGTCCCCTCCTAAACGCCTCGCTTTTTACGCTTAAGTTTGACTTTTTCACAACTCTTGTTTTTTTTAAACAATAAAAAACTTTAGCGTAAAGAGCGAGGCGTTGAGGAGGGGACAGCCCCTTTCATATACGAAATAATTTTGTTCGTTTTAACTTTTAACGCCGTTCCTTACTTTCAGTTAAAAAAACTTTTTTTTTTATTTAATTATAGTAAAGATCGACGTGGGTACAATGTATTATTGTTTTTATCTTTTGTTTGGACCAGGGAACTTCGTATCGAAGGAGTTGTCGTAGGAACTTCGAAAAGGGCTCAATCGATTGAAAATAGAAAGGACTAATTGCCCTTTTTTTTTACAGTCAAAAGTGATTGGAGGTCAACTAGTCCCCCTCCCACGCCCACCCTCCCATTTGCCTATTATGTTTTAAAAACTAAATGTTGCCTTAAGATTACATCAAAATGCACTGTGTTAATGATAATTCCCAATAAGGTATCTCAGCAGCATCCAAAAAACGACTGAAGGTATTGTGTTCAAACTTTCGGGGCTACTTCTGCTCTTAAAATTTAACCAAATCAAAATAGCATAAGTGTATCCAAAGCTATCAAAGAGAGTAAACAGATTTTTTTTGCGAATGGTATCAAGTTTTTCTATTTCAGGTCAACTAGAGGAGGTACGAAACTAAATTAAAACAGTACTATTTGTGTCCAGATTTTTAAAAGGGTGTATGTTGCTAAAAGGTTGAAAATTTTTCTTCAGCATACAAATAGTAGGCCAAACTATAAAATCTTAAAAAAACGAAAAGATTTAAAGTGTTATTTTATTTTTCCCTGAAAAGACTCAGTCAATATAAAACGAACATAAATTAATTAAAAAAAAAATTTCCACAAAATAAGTTTTTCAAAGGAAAGTAAAGAACTCTACCAAAAATTAGCAAAATAAAATCAAATAATCTACCAAGCGTGAAACTACCACAGACCAGAATCGATAAATAAATGAAACCCAAAACGAAAATAAATTACAATAAATAACCGAGTCAAGCTCAAAACGAGCAGAAATTAACATGAGTAGGGCTCAAAACCTTATGCCTTCAAAAAGCCAGAACATAATTTACACTTTACTGAAAAAAATACAAATGAATGTGTATTTTCAGTTTAATACACATATACTGATATTTAGTAATCAAGATGTTAATATTATTTGATTTATTAAAGTTATAAAGGTAAAAACATTTATATTTTTCAGTAAAGTGCATATAATGTTCTGGCCTTGGGAAGGCATAGGGGTTTTGAGCCCTACTCATGTTAATTTCTGCTCGTTTTGAGTTTAACTCGGTTATTTATAGTAATTTCTGTTCGTTTTCGTTTTCATTTATTTATCGATGCTGATTTGTGGTAGTTTCACGCTTGGTAGACTATGTAATTTTATTTTTGCTCATTTTTGGTTTAATGGAGTTCCTTACTTTCTTTGAAAAACTTATTTTGTGGAATTTTTTTTTTTAAATTAATATTAGTGAAAAAGCTTTATGTTTAATATAGAGGAGAAGGGGCTTGTACAAGAATAATATGAGTGATAGATCATATGAAAACAAAAGAAAGTAAAAACACTAAAGAAAGTGGAGAAATCATTAAAATATGAACTAATGAGGTTGGAAGTGGAGGCCAAGTATAAATTGCCGAGGATCTGGAAGACGCAGCTAGACGGCATAATAGTAAAATATTGTACTAGCATGTTAATAAATTGAGAGGGAGTAGTCAATCCCGACTTGTCCCAGTTAAAGATAGGAACAGGTTCACAATTAGTGATAAGAAAGGAGTTAAAGAGTGATGGGGAGAATATTTTGAGAATTGGCTAAACCAAGATAGAGTTGCAGAAAAAGATATAAAGGAAAATGAAGAATTTTGTGATACCTTGGATGTGAAGGAAGATTTGTTTTGTGAGGAAGAATTAGCGACAGTACTAAAAGGATTAAAAATATAATAATGCTCGAGGTGCTGATAGTGTGGTAAATGAGTTTCTTCAGTATGGCGGCTCTGAGGCTAGAAATAACCTTCTGGAGATTATGAATTTGATTTTTAAAAAAAAGGGAAGTACCTAACGATTTTAGGAAAACCTTAATTAAGCCATTTTATAAGAAAGGTGAAAAGGATGAGTGTGATAATTATTGAGGTATTCGTCTGGTCTCTGTAGGTAGCAAGTTACTTATTAATATGATACTTTTTAGACTGAGAGAAGCTGTAGTGAAAGTTTTAAGAGAAGGACAGTGCGGTTTTAGAAAAGGTAGAGGATATCTCGACCAAATCTTCCCTCTCAGGTTAATAATTGAAAAGTCCCAGAGTTGTCAAACACCTTTGGTTCTCATTTTTATAGATTATGAGCAAGCGTTCGATTCTGTTGATAGAAGAGCTTTAGCAAAAGTATTATCCTTGCATGGTATACCAGACAAATACATTAAAGCGATTACTGCTATGTGCGAGAATAAAACTGCTGCAGTTAAAGTAGGAAATGAGGTTAGCAGCTGGTTTTGTATTAAATCAGGAGTTAAGCAGGGTTGTGTTCTATCCCCCTTTGTATGGATTATTTTAATAGACTTTGTCTTAAGGAGCACAGGAAAGGTAATGGGAGACCACGGAATCAAATGGGGGGGGGGGAATTCTCCTGGACTTAGATTATTCTGATGATTTAAGAATAATTTTTGAGGAGGACAATCTCCTCAAAGCCCTCAGGGCAAGGGTTGTAAGTTATGCCCTAGGGGCATATAAAGTTTTTTATAGGAAGCTTTGTCGTAGAAACTTTAAAAAGGGCTCATTCGATTGGAAATTCAAAGGGCTAGTGCCCTTTTTAATAGTCAAAAAGTGATTGGAGGGGCAACTATTCCCCTTCTCAAGCCCACCTTTTCCCCAAACACATCCAGTCAAAATTTTGATACAGCCATTTTGTTCAACCTAGTTGAAAATTCTGGAAATTATGTCTTTGAGGATGAAACCCTCCCCCCCTCCCTCCCCACAGTCGGCAGGGCAAGGGTTGTAAGTTATGCCCTGGGGGCAAATAAGGTTCTTATAGAAAGTGTTATCATAGAAACTTCAAAAAGGGCTCATTCGATTGGAAATTTAAAGAGCTAGTGCCCTTTTTAATAGTCGAAAATGTTAGAAAGGCAACTAACACCACTTCCACTCCCAGCCTTTCCCCAAACCCAGCCAATCAAAATTTTGAGATAGCAATTTTTATTCAACGTAGTTGATAGTTTTGGAAATTATATCTTTGAGCAGGACACTCCCCCCCACCGTTTTCGGGGCAAGGGTTATAAGTTATGCCCTGGGGGAATATATGGTTCTTATGGAAGGAATGCTCGTATCGACTTCAGAGAGGGCTCTTTTGATTGGAAATTGAAAGCTCTAGCTCACTTTTTAGGCTTCAAAAGATATCGGAGGGTATTCAGCCCCCCCCCACACCTTTTTTCCCAAATGCATCCGATAAAATTTTGAGATAGCTATTCTTTTAAAAATAGTTCAAAGATCATATAACAAAACTCCGGTGTCGACACCACCCCCCAGGCCCGGGGGCAGGCGTTGTAAGTTATGCCCTGGGGATATGGAAGTGATACTCATATAAACTTCACAGATGGCTCATTTGATTGGAAATTGAAAGTTCTAGTTTCTATTTTAAGAGTCAAAAAGGAATTGGACGGCACGTAAGCCCCCCCCCCCCCCTCCACGCCCTTTTTTCTCAAAAACCCATCTGATAAGAAACTTTGAGATAGCCATTTTTTCAAAAATAGTTTCAAAGACCATATAACGAAGACTTCGGGGTTGCCACAAGCCTCCCCAGGGCCTGACGGCAGGCGTTGTACCTTATGCCCTGGGTTTAAAATATGGTTCTTATGGAAGGAATGCTCGTAAAGACTTCAGAGAGGGCTCATTTGATTGGAAATTGAATGTTCTAGTTCAATTTTTGAGAGTTTAAAAGAGATTGGAGGGCAAACTAGCCCCCCCACGCTTTCTTTTTCCTAACCCATCTGATGAAAAATTTTGAGATAGGCATTTAAAAAAAAAAATAGTCCAAAGGTCAGATAAGAAAAACTCCGATGTCAATACAACCTCCCAAAGCCCGAGGGAAGGCGTATTAAGTTATGCCCCAAAGGCATGTATGGTTCTTATGAAAGGGATGCTCGTATAAACTTCATAGAGGGCTCTCATTTGATTGGAAAATTAAAAGTTCTAGCTCACTCTTTAAGAGCCAAGAGATTTGAGGGCAACTACCCCCCCCCCCCACACTCTTTTCCCAAACCTATCCGCTAAAAAGTTTGAGATAGCCTGTTTTTTAAAAGTTCTTCAAAAATTAGATAACAAAAACTCTGGTGTCAACACAAGCCCCCAGGGCCCGGAGTTTAGGCGTTGTAAGTGTTGTCCTGGGGCCGTATATGGCTCTTATGAAAGGGATACTCGTATAAACTTCAGAGAGGGCTCATTTGATTGGAAATTGAAAGTTCTAGTTCACTTTTTAAGAGTCAAAAGATATCCGAGGGAAACTAGCCCCCCCCCCCCCCACACGCACCCTTTTTTCCCCAAATCTATCCAATAAAAAATTTTTAAATAGCCATTTCATTAAAAATAGTTCAAAGATCAGATAAGAAAAACTCCTGTGTCGACGCAACCCCCCAGGGCCCAGGGACAGGTGTTGTAAGTTATACTCTACGGTAATATATGGTTCTTATAGATGGATGCCCGTATATACTTCAGAGAGGGCTCATTTGATTGAAAAATATAAATTTCTAGTTCACTTTTAAAGAGCCAAAAGAGAACCGAAGGGCAATTAGCCCCCCCCCCCCTCCCACGCCTTTTTTCCGCAAATCGATCCAATAAAGGTTTTGAGAGAGTCATTTTGTAAAAAATAGTTCAAAGATCAGATAATAAACACTCCTAGATTGACACAAACACATTTTGTCACTTTGATATTGTTACTTTGATACCTGTTTTGATACTTTGATGAACATTTGATTTTTTTTAAGTTTGATTTTGAAATAAGGAATTTTTAAAACTTGAATTTTTTTGCAATCAAAAACGAACAAAAATTAATTAAAAAATAACTTTCCGAAAAAATAAGTTTTTCAAAGAAAAAAATGGCATTTTAAACTTAAGCTCAGCAGATACAAATACCTGTTAAAATTCAAACTCAAAACGAAGTTTGAGAAAATTATTATTAAAAAATAAATGAAATCCAAAACGAACAGATATTAAATAAACAATCATTGCAAAAAGCATACAACAAGTAATAATATAAATGAATAAATAGATCTTAAAGCGAGTAATTCTTAGATTGAGTATGAAAATCAAGCTTAAAATGAAAAAATTATTTTGCTCTTGAAGTATAAATGAAGCTTAAAACGAACAGAAATTAAATAAACAATCAGTACAAATAGACATATAGTAGATATTAACGTAAATGTATGAATAAATCTTAAAAAACGAGTGAAATTTAAACTGAGTATGCAAATTAAGCTTGAAAACGAACAAAAACACTAAAAAACAAGAGTTTGGGTATCGCCTCCTTCTCTCACTGTAGAAGTCTAAAGCCTACTGCGTCATTGGCATTTTACTGAAAATCATGTGTATCTTGAACAGTCTTGGAAAGAAATAAACAACATCAAATTGAATATTTGATGTATAATGATATTAACTATTGAAAGATCCATCAGTTCAAGAATTTATTTCACTGTAATTTTTTTTTATTTTCAATACTGTAAGAACTGGAAAAAGAAAATATTTGTAATATAACTCGTTTTCAGTTAAGCGCCAATGACACAGTAGGCTTTTGGTTTTTATCAAACAGTTCGTGGTAACGAACTGTAAGTTAGGAGCGACCCAGCTCAATAGTAACCGAAACTCTAGAAAACGAGTTTTTGATACCAATAGATACATCAGAAGAATCAGATTTTCATGCTGATTTCAAATATTTAAGTTTCATTAAGTTTAGTCGTACCCATCAAAAGTTAAGCGCCTGAGAAAATTTGCCTTATTTTAGAGAAAAGGGGGAAAGACCCCCTAAAATTATAGAACTTTAATGACAATCACACCATCAGATTCAGCGTATCAGAGAACCCTACTATAGAGGTTTCAAGCTGCTATCTACAAAAAATGTGAAATTTTGTGTTTTTTGCCAGAAGAAAGATCACGGATGCGTGTTTATTTTTATTTTTTTTATTTATTTTTTTTTCAGGGGTGATCGTATCGACCCAATAGTCCTAGAATATCATGAGAGGGCTCATTCGAACGGAAATTACAAGTTCTAGTGCCCTTTTAAGTGACCAAATGGGGGCAATTTAGCTCCCTCCCACGCTCATTTTTTCCTGAAGTCACCCAATCAAAATTTTGGGATAGCCATTTTGATCAGCATAGTCGAAAAATTTAATTAGTATGTCTTTGAGGATTACTTAATCTCCCACTGTTCCCGGGGGAAGGGCTGCAAGTTATAAACTTTGCCCATTGGTTACATATAGTATTGGTTATTGGGAAGTATACAGACGTTTTAAGGAGGAATTCTTTTCTAGTGGGGATTCGGGGTCAAAGTAGGGGTCACGGGGGAGGATCTTTCCTTGGAGGATATTTCCTTTGGGGTGGGGACATTTATATAAAGGGGGCACCAGATTTCCCAGCATTATTTAAAAAACAATCAGAAATTAAATAAAGACAAGTTTTTTTCAACTGAAAGTAAGAAGCAACATTAAAAACTTAAAAACGATACCTCGCTCTTTACGCTAAAGTTTTTTGTAGTACTTTCAAAAGAGCTATCTATTCTAATTAACCGGGCTTTGTGATTCAGGGGTTTGTGATTCGAACAAAATTCGAACTTTAGCGTAAAGAGCGAGGTATTGACTAGGGAGTGAACTCCCTAATATACGTAATAAAAACATACAAATATAAAAATTCGTTACGTAAGTTAATTCGTAAGTTACATCAGAACAAAGCTTCGAGAAAGCCAATTAGCCAAAAAAAGAAAAATTAATTATGCGAATTTCGTTTTAGTTATTCATGTACGGTGAGCCAAAATCAAAGCTGCATTAATTCGAAAACGTTCAGAAATTAACTAAAAAAAAACAAGTTTTTTTTAACTGAAAGTAAGGAGCGACATTAAAACTTAAAACGAACAGAAATAATTCCGTATATGAAAGGGGCTGTCCCCTCCTCAACGCCTCGCCCTTTACGCTAAAGTTTGACTCTGTCTCAAAACTTTATTCTTTTAAAACAATAAAAAACTTTTGTGTAAAGAGCGAGGCGTTGAGGAGGGGACAGCCCCTTTCATATACGGAATAATTTCTGTTCGTTTTAAGTTTTAATGTCGCTCCTTACTTTCAGTTAAAAAAAAACTTGTTTTTTTTAGTTAATTTACAGTTAAGGAAGGGGCAGTATCCAAACTCTTGCTTGTAGTGAAACTATATTCGTCTTGAACAACTTAAGAAAGAACTAATAAATTAAAATGAATATTTGATGTATAAGGATATTAATTGCTGAAAGCTCATCAGTTCATAATTTTACTATAATTTTAATGTTTATTTTCAATATTAAGTACAAAAGAAAATATTTGTAATAAAATTGGTTTTCAGTAAAGCACCAATGACACAGTAGGTTTTAGACTTGTACAGTGAGAGAAGTTTCACTGTGAACCCTGTTTGTAGGAGCCGATACCCAAATCCTTGCTTGTAGTGATTTTGTTCGTTTCAAGCTTGATTTGCATATTCAATTGAGGTTTCACTCGTTTTAAGATTTATTTATTCATTTACATTAATATCTATTGTATGTTTGTTTGCATTGATTGTTTATTTAATTTCTGTTCGTTTTAAGTTTCATTTATACTTCAATAGCAAAATATTTTTTTTTCGTTTTAAGCTTGATATCATATTCAATCTAAGGACTACTTGCTTTACGATCTATTTATTCATTTATATTATTACTTGTTGTATGTTTTCTGTTATGATCGTTTATTTAATTTCTGTTCGTTTTGGATTTCATTTATTCTTTAATAGTAATTTCTGGTCGTTTTGAGTTTGAATTTTAACAGGTATTTGTATCTGCTGAGCTTAAGTTTAAAATGGCCTTTACTTTTCTCTGAAAAAACTCATTTTTCGGAAAGTTTTTATTTTTTAATTAATTATTAGGAAAGACGGTGGGAGCAGTGAAGATGTAAAAAGTAGAATAGCCAAGGCTCAGGGTGTTTTTTATCAGTTAAAAAAAGTTTGAAAGAATAGGAAGATAAATCTGCAAAACATTAAAAGCATTAGAAGCTACATTAGGAGAACATTAGAAGCTAAAGTGATAACCGTGGTCAAATATGGCTCTGAAGCATGGGTGCTCCGAAAAGCTGATAAAGATTTGCTAGATGTTTTCCAGAGAAATTGATTACGCATATTTCTGGGTACCCAGCTGACTGACCGTATTTCAAACAGTAGGCTGTACGAAAAATGTGGTTCAATCCCACTTTCTAGGGCTATACTGGAAGAAAGATTGAGGTGGCTAGGGCACGTTGTGTGGATAAAGGATGACAGATTGCCGAAAGACTGTCCTTTTGGCCAACCGTCAAGGGCTAAACAAAAAGCAGGTTGTCCTCGACTGGGGCGAGAGGACGTCATGAAGAAATATTTAAAGGAAATGACAACTTCTTGGGGAAATAGGTGTAAAAAGGGAGGCTTTGAATAGATTGGGATGGAAGAGGAGCGTGCGTAGCTGTGTTAGCCACAGGCGGCTCGGTGCTGCGGTGAGTTGTTAGTAGTAGTAGTAGTAGTATATTGTATAAATATATCATGTATTATATATTAAGTTATATTTTGTATTTTATTAGTTTCTGCTTTGCGGTGCAAGGGGTTACAATGAATAGATATTATTTGGGGTATTTACTATGAGTTTAAAATCTCCGTAATAAAATTATATTTATTTTTTGTCAATTACTTTATTTTATTATTAAAATTTATTTTATAATTGCCAATCATTTCATTAATCTGGATCGTTAAAATTTATTTTGTTTAATTATCCGAATTTAATAACTCGAATTTAAAAAGCAAAGTGTTATTAGGTGTACCAACACATTAGATAACTATTTACTAGTCCAACTGAATTTTCTGACAATAAATAAGTATTTCAGCGTGGTATAGATAATATAGGGATACCGTTTAATAAAGAAATAAGGGAAGGACCTACGGCAAATAAAAAAAAAAGTTACGCTGATATAGAGCTAAATTATAACAGGAAGAAAATTTTGGAAGGTTTGGCTGAGATATCCGAGTCAGACGTCTAAAAAGACTTTGACGTCTAGTAAGACGTCTTTGTATTTGACAGAACAGTCACATACAAAGAGGATAAATTACTGGACAAAAGTCACCGTTTATAAGAATGTTTGTTAAAACTCTATTTTACTATAAAGATATTTTATATAATAAAATATCTAGATATTATATATAAAGATATATATAAAGATATTAGAAACTAATAGGAGTTAGATTGACTAAAATTTTTTGTTATTTATAGCTATTTAATTTAATTATAGCTAAAATGTATAGCTATTTAATTCAACAAGTTGAGAGAGGCAGAAGTTTAATAGTTAAAAAGTTCCAGCTTATTTTTAATTCTATTTTTAATAAAAAAAATGCGGCAGTAAATAGGCCTTTCATTTCATCTTTACTTTTTAGTTTATATCCCTTAAACTTACAACAATACCCAGGTCAGGTTAGAGTCACGTTTGTCGATAATAAAAATTATAATATTATTATAATAATAATATATATTATAATATACATAAAAATTATATATAATAAAAACTACGCATGACTACATCGTCGATATAAGCATGACATTTGAAATTTAACAAGTTCAACTTTGTTCAACTTTTTAGCCTAAGGTCTGTGACTGACCTATCAGAGCAAAAAATTAAGCCATAATATCTTTAAAATAGGAAGATTAGTGCTTGGACCAGCAGTTCTCCTACCTGAAACAGGAATCTGGCTGAGGATACAAATGTATTATCATAGGCAGCGCAATCACGCTGCCTAAGTAAAGAACGATGTTGGCACAATGTATTATTTTTTTATGCTTATTGGCTGCTCAATGGGCGTCATTTGGGGCTGCTGCTTTGACAGTGAGAATTGAAATTCTGGGAATTTCTGACCAAAACATCTGTATAGGTTTCAAGTTCTTTCAGGAATCTACCCAATCTTGTACCTGCGACCGGAGGCCCCAATACTCTTAACCTGAGAGCGATGTTTTGGAGACATTATGCTGTTTAATATGTATTTCCGTTCTTTTGAATAGTCTCTGGGAAGGACTATGTACGACTATCTCCTTCTTAACATAAAAATACACATAGGTCATATAAACTACAAAAAAAAAACACAAAAAAAAAGCAAAACAAACCCAAAAGCAGAAATGTCTTATCATGGCGTAACGCGCAAGAGGGCCACAGGCTCGATCGAGTGGAGGAAGGTGAAAAAACTCAAAACAACCTCTCTTTCTAGCTTAAAATATTTTTTGCACTGATGAATATGATCTGTCCTTAGTGAATAAGAAGGAAATCAAAACAATAAAACTTTAGCTTTCTAGATAAAAACTTTAGATTTTCTATATAAAAACAGCAGAAAAAAGGCTGTTCTATATAAAGAACAGCCTAAAGTCTATGATTGACCTATCAGAGTAAAAAACTAAGCAATAATATTTTTAAAATAGAAAGATCGGTGCTTAGATCAGCAGTTTTCCTAGCTGAAACAGGAATCTTGCAGAAGATACAAATGTATTACATTAGTAAAGATCAAGTAAGTAAGTAAAATTTGTTGCGCTGAAAGCCCTTGGCCATGGCAATATAAAACAAAAAGAAAATTCACTTTTAAATAATTTTTATTGCATAAACTTTACATATCACAAACAAAGAAAATCAAAAATCACAAAAATCTACTTCTGTGCTCCATTGCCAACATGCAAAATGTCCTAAATTTTTAATACTTGCAAAACATTCATCCCTCACTGCATTCACTAGCCATCTCTCATCAAACTCACACTTTCCATATACTTAATCTCTCAACTCACTCAATTCTATACACTCATACATCACATGACCAACTCTCATCCATACTTCCACACATAGAGCAAAATTAAGTACATTCTTCTCCTCCTCTCCTCTCCTCCTCTCATCTTCTCGCCTTCTCCTCCTCCCTAAATACTTCCTTCTTACCAAAAATGGTAAAATATTCCCCGTTAATTCAATTATTTACTTCAATTCCTCTTGTTTTAAATTCACCTTAAACAAAACCTCTTCACCCTATGTCTCCTTCACCGACGCATAGAGGCGCCGGTAATAAGAAAGACTTCTTTCAATAATGGGAAATAAATAGAATTGAAATGAGCTTTACAAGCCAATTCTTGCTATTTTAATTTGTTGCTTCGGTAGTACGAGGTCACCGTTAAAATGAAGAAAAACAAATGCCATTCATTAATCTTTTTTTTTTTTTTTTATTGAGGTGCGGCTCGAGCAGAACACTTTTAACTGAGCTGCATTTAGTTCTTAAATTATTTCTTTTGCCAGATATTCAGCCCTTGTCTTCAGCACAAGAAATGGCAACTTTTTAGCCAGAGGAGTGCGACTCATCAGGCCCCGGCTGCTGAGTTAGCAATTCGAATCAATATCCAAAGAAAGTGGCTCAAGAGAAAAAGATTCCCTTTCACTTACCGTCCACTTCCAGTTTCCCAAGGCATCCTTGAAAGCTTTCATTTGCCGTTTTTACACCCTGATTCAGCGCTTTTGCTTGTTTACTAATGTCAATTCCACCAACAAAGAGATTTCCTGCGAGATCGATTTGTCGATTTGAATTTTGCTTCTTTGTCGGAACACCATCGTCAATTGTTAATTCCAAGAAAGAAGAGGTAAATCTAATTGTGATATCATGCCAAAATCCATTGCTGATTGGTTGATCACTTATGATGTCAGTTAGACCATCACCAGTATTGGTGGCAAGTCGAAAGTGGCCGTCAACTGAAACAATGGGAAAAATATACTTGGTTTTCATCTTTTTTTGCTGTATTTATGTTTTCTTTTATGTAACTAAAGCAGGTTATTTCCAAAAAAAAAAAAAAAAACAAGAAACAGCAAAGAAAAATAAGAAACAAATCAAAAACATATGATGATTTTCATTTGTCCAATCCTTTTTATACTCTCCATACCACTGCCAACTTTTTAGCAGGAAGGTACGCATTTCTCACATCGTTTAAACCAGGCATATATTTTCAGTCTGTCTGCTTGGAGAACCAAAGGGAGCAATTCACAAAGTTTACTTTTTATTAATGACAAATGACAATCAATTTCAAGAAGTTCACTTATTTAGAAGACTAAATTTGACTTTTAATGACAAATAACAGGCTAACGTTGGCAATTATGACATATAGTGAATTATTTTAGGAAGTTCAGTTTTTCTTTTAGAAGACTAAAGCCGTGACTTAATAATAAACAACACGATAACGTTGACAATTAACGACAAATGACAAATAATTTCACGAAGTTCACTTATTTTGAAGACTAAATTCGTGTCTTAATCATAGGCAGCGCGATGGCGCTGCCTAAGTAAAGAACGATGTGGGCACAATGTAATATTTTTTATTCTTTTTTTTCCTCCATACCCGGGCACTTCGTATCGAAGGAGTTGTCATAGAAACTTCGAAAAGGGCTCATTCGATTGGAAATCGCAGTGGCTAGTGCCCTTTTTAATAGTCGAAAGTGATTGGAGGGCAACTAGCCCCACCCCACTCCCATCGTTCCCCCAAACACATCCAATCAAAATTTTGAGATACCCATTTTGTTCAGCATAGTTGATTTCCAGATAGAAATTATGTTTTTGAGGAGGACACTCCCCATAAACCCTCGGAGAAAGGGTTTGAAATTATGCCCTGAGGGCATATAAGAACAATGTTGGCACAATGTATCATTTATTATTTTTTTTTCCTTTAGAGCAGGGCACTTCGTATCGAAGAAGTTGTCGTAGAAACTTCGAAAAGGGCTCATTCAATGGAAATTGGAGTGATTGGTGACCTTTTTAATGGTCGACAGTGATTGTAAGGCAACTAACACCCTTCCACGCCCACCATTTCCTGAAACACATCCAATCAAAATTTTGAGATAGCCATTTTGTTCAGCATAGTTGATTTCCAGATAGAAATTATGTTTTTGAGGAGGAAACTCCCCCACAGCCCTCAGGGCAAGGGTTGCAAGTTATGCCCTGGGGGCATGTCAGGTTTTCATAGAAGGTGTTGTCGTAGAAATTTCAAAAAAGGCTCATTCGATTGGAAATTCACAGGGGCTAGTGCCCTTTGAATAGCCGAAAGTGATTGGAGGGCAACTAACTCCCATCTCACGCCAACCTTTTCCCCAACCACCTCCAATCAAAATTTTGAGATAGCCATTTTATTCAACGTAGTATTAAGTTCTGTAAAATAGGTTTTTGAGGATTACAACCCCCTCACAGCCCTAAGGACAAGGGTTGTAAGTTATGCCCTGGGGGCATATAAGGATTTTATAGAACGCGTTGTCGTAGAAACTTCAAAAAGGGCTCATTTGATTAGAAATTGAAATGGCTAGTGCCCTTTTTAATAATCGAAAGTAATTAGAAGGCAACTAACACCCCATCCACGCCCACCATTTCCCCAAACATATCCAATAAAAATTTTGAGATAGCCATTTTGTTCCATGCAGTTTAAATTTCAGGAAATTATACCTTTGAGCAGGACACTCCCCCCACAGTCTTCGGGGCAAGGGTTATAAGTTCTGCCCTGTGGGCATATAAGTTTTTATTGAAATCTTTGTCGTAGAAACTTGAAAAAGGGCCCATCGATTGGAAATTCAAAGGTCTAGTGCCCATTTTAATAGTCGAAAGTGATTTGAGGGCAACTAACCCCCTCTCGCCCACCTTTTACCCAAACACATCCAATTAAAAGTTTTAAATAGTCATTTTGTTCAGCGTTGTTGATTTCCAGATAGAAATTATGTTTTTGAGGAGGACACTCCCCCACAGCCCTCAGGGCAAGGGCTGTGAAATATGCCCTGGGGGCATATAAGTTCTTATAGAGCGCTTTATCGTAGAAACTTCAGAAAGGGCTCATTGGATTGGTAATTGAAATGGCTAGTGCCCTTTTTAATAGTCGAAAGTGATTGGAAGGCAGCTAACACCCTTTCCACGCCCACCATTTCCCCAAAACATATCCAATAAAAATTTTGAGATAGCCATTTTGTTCCATGCAGTTTAAATTTCAGAAATTATACCTTTGAGCAGGACACTCCCCCCACAGTCTCCAGGGTAATGGTTATAAGTTATGCCCTGGGGGCATATAAGATTTTTATTGAAATATTTGTCGTAAAAACTTGAAAAAGGGCTCATTCGATTGGAAATTCAAACGGCTAGTGCCCTTTTCAATAATCGAAAGTGATTTGAGGACAACTAACCCCCCTCTCATGCCCACCTTTTCCCCAAACACATCCAATCAAAATTTTTAGATAGCCATTTTATTCAACGTAGTTTAAAGTTTTGGAAATTAGGTCTTTAATGATGAACTCCCCCCCAAAAAAAAACCTCTGGGCAAGGGTTGTTAGTGATGCCCTGGGAGCTAGTAAGGTTTTTATAGAAAGCGATGTTGTAAAAAGATCAAAAAGGGCTCATTCAATTGAAAATTGAAAGGGCTAGTGTCCTTTTAATAGACGAAAGTGATTTGAGGGCAAAAAACCCCCCTCTCGCCCAACTTTTCCCCAAACACATCCAATTAAAATTTTGAGATATCCATTTTGTTCAACGTAGTCAAAAGTTCTGAAAATTAGATCTTTGAGGATGATACCCCCCTTAGAACCCTCAGTGTAAGGGTTGTAAGTTATGCCCTGGGGGCATATAAGGTTAATATAGAAAGCTGTTGTAAAAAGTTCAAGAAGGGCTCATTTGTTGGAAATTAAAATGGCTCTTTTCAATAGTCGAAAGTGAGTGGAGAGTACTTGAGCCCCCTCTCACGCCCACCATTTCCCCAAACACATTCAATCAAAGTTTAGAGATAGCCCTTTTGTTCAACGTAGTTGAAAGTTCTAGAAATTATGTATTTAAGGATGACAAACCCCCCAGAGTGCCCAGGGCAAAGGTTCTAAGTTAAGATTAAATCAAAATGCACTGTGTTAATGCTAATTCTCAATAAGACATCTCAGCAGTATCCCAAGAACGACTGAGGGTATTATATTCAAACTTTTGGGGCTACTTCTGCTCTTAAAATTTAACCAAATCAAAATAGCGTAAGTGTATGCAAGCTATCAAAGAAAGTAAACGGATTTTTTTTTGGGACTGGTATCAAGTTTACTATGTCAGGTCAATTAGAAGAGGTATGAAACTAAATTAAACACTAATATTTGTGTCCAGATTTTTTAAAGGGTGCATGTTGTTAAAAATTGCTAAAAGAATTCTCCAGCATACAAATAGCAGGCCAAACC
This sequence comes from Artemia sinica, assembly GCA_027921565.1. Taxonomy (NCBI): domain Eukaryota; kingdom Metazoa; phylum Arthropoda; class Branchiopoda; order Anostraca; family Artemiidae; genus Artemia; species Artemia sinica. The sequence goes on along the minus strand of CM051266.1, from coordinate 64,155,547 downwards.
ATAAAGTCTTAAAAAAAAGAAAAGATTTAAACTATTATTTACTTTTTCCCTGAAAAGACTATGTCAGTAGAAAGGCCTTATTGAATCGTGACGGGCACCACTGCTGCCATCTAAAATTTAATCTAACTCTGTACGAACACCAAATATGGGCATGGAATCCCCTGGGAGAATGATTGCGTAATCGGTCAATGACCTCAATTCCCCTTTCGTGAATCAATAATTCCCCTTAGAAACAACAAATTAATTCCCCTTTCATGACAAATCAATCAACCATGACATCATCTGTCAGACATTAAAAAACTTCACCCAGAAACAATTCACCTTGACATCACCTGTCAGATATTAATAAACTTTGCCCTGGAAACAATTCTGGTCGAACTCCAAAGATATTACTAAACATCTCCCCGGAAACAATTCTCCCAGAAACTCCGTTGAATGTTTTGATCTTAGAGATGAAGAGATGCGCGGGAAAGGGTTTCCCAGTAATTTCAAATGTGACAGCGCAGGGATGCCAAAAACAAAAGGAACACGCAGAAATTACGTTTAGGGATTATTTGGGCGAAACCATTAGAGAAATTTTTAAAAGATGATTTTAGAAGATGTTTTAGAAGAGGTTTTGAGTGTGGTCGTTATAATACACAAGTTCCATTTGAACAGTGTCGTGAGGTCCCATACCCCAACCCCAAAGGGCCCCGATCCCCCTACCCCGACCCAAAGGGCTCCGATCCCCATACCCCAACCCCGAAGGAAGCCCCTGGCCCCCAAAGGTTCCCCAGGGCTCCCAAAGGGTCCCCCGGGCCCCCCAAAGGGCCCCCGGCGCCCCAAAGGCCCCTGAACCCTCATTTTTTAATATTTTTTATAGGCTATATTATATCTTTTCAGAACAATTTCCTTTCTTAATGTCATTCCTTAACCATTTTCCAACTTGAAGCATCCTTCCTTTTCACCCACAACTTTACTATAAGGCTTTTTGGATACCTCAACACCATGAAATACCTTTCAAAGACATTTCAGAGCAACTTCTTTTCCTAATGTTCCCTTCTAAACCCATTTTCCAACTAGAAGTACCTGTCCTTTTCACCCACAACTTCACTTTACAGCTTTTTAGATACCTCAACACCAAGAAATACCTTTCAAAAGCCATTTCAGAGCAAGTTCCTTTCATAATGTCCCTCCTAAACCCATTTTCCAAGTTGAAGTACCCATCTTTTTCACCCACAACTATACTTTACAGCTTTTTGGATACCTCAACACCAAGAAATACCTTTCAAAAGGCATTTCAGAGCATCTTCCTTTCTTAATGTCCCTTCTAAACCCAGTTTCCAACTTGAAGCATCCATCCTTTTCACACAGAACTATACTTTACAGCTTTTTGGATACCTCAACACCAAGAAATACTTTTCAAAAGACATTTCAGAGCAAGTTCCTTTGTTAATGTCACTTCTAAGCCCATTTTACAAGTTGAAGTACCCATCCTTTTCACCCACAACTATACATTACAGCTTTTTGGATACCTCAACACCAAGAAATACCTTTCAAAAGCCATTTCAGAGCAAGTCCCTTTCTTAATGTCCCTTCTAAACCCATTTCCCAACTTGAAGTACCCATCCTTTTCACCCACAACTTTACTTTACAGCTTTTTGGATACCTCAACACCAAGAAATACTTTTCAAAAGGCACTTCAGAGCAAGTTCTTTTCTTAATGTCCCTCCTAAACCCATTTTACAAGTTAAAGCACCCATCCTTTTCACCCAGAACTTTACTATACAGCTTTTTGGATACCTAAACACCAAGAAATACTTTTCAAAAAACATTTCGGAGCAAGTTCTTTTCTTAATGTCCCTCCTACACCAATTTTACAAGTTAAAGCACCCATCCTTTTCACCCACAACTACACTTTTCACCTTTTTGGATACCTCACCACCAAGAAATACCTTTCAAAAGACATTTCAGAGCAACTTCTTTTCCTAATGTTCCCTTCTAAACCCATTTTCCAACTAGAAGTACCTGTCCTTTTCACCCACAACTTCACTTTACAGCTTTTTAGATACCTCAACACCAAGAAATACCTTTCAAAAGGCATTTCAGAGCATCTTCCTTTCTTAATGTCCCTTCTAAACCCAGTTTCCAACTTGAAGCATCCATCCTTTTCACAAAGAACTATACTTTACAGCTTTTTGGATACCTCAACACCAAGAAATACTTTTCAAAAGACATTTCAGAGCAAGCTCCTTTGTTAATGTCACTTCTAAGCCCATTTTACAAGTTGAAGTACCCATCCTTTTCACCCACAACTATACATTACAGCTTTTTGGATACCTCAACACCAAGAAATACCTTTCAAAAGCCATTTCAGAGCAATTTCCTTTCTTAATTTCCCTTCTAAACCCATTTCCCAACTTGAAGTACCCATCCCTTTCACCCACAACTTTACTTTACAGCTTTTTGGATACCTCAACACCAAGAAATACTTTTCAAAAGGCACTTCAGAACAAGTTCTTTTCTTAATGTCCCTCCTAAACCCATTTTACAAGTTGAAGTACCCATCCTTTTCACCCACAACTTTACTTTACAGCTTTCTGGATACCTCAACATCAAGAAATACTTTTCAAAAGACATTTCAGAGCAAGTTCCTTTCTTAATGTCCCTCCTAAACCCATTTTCCAACTTGAAGTACCCATCCTTTTCACCCACAACTTTACTTTACAGCTTTTTGGATACCTCAACACCAAGAAATACTTTTCAAAAGGCATTTCAGAGCAAGTTCCTTTCTTAATGTCCCTCCTAAACCCATTTTCCAACTTGAAGTACCTATCCTTTTCACCCACAACTTTACTTTACAGCTTTTTGGATACCTCAACACCAAGAAATACTTTTCAAAAGACATTTCAGAGCAAGTTCTTTTCTTAATGTTCCTCCTAAACCCATTTTACAAGTTAAAGCACCCATCCTTTTCACCCAGAACTTTACTATACAGCTTTTTGGATACCTCAACACCAAGAAATACTTTTCAAAAGACATTTCAGAGCAAGTTCTTTTCTTAATGTCCCTCCTACACCAATTTTACAAGTTAAAGCACCCATCCTTTTCACCCACAACTACACTTTTCACCTTTTTGGATACCTCACCACCAAGAAATACCTTTCAAAAGGCATTTCAGAGCAATTTCCTTTCTTAATTTCCCTTCTAAACCCATTTTCCAACTTGAAGCACCATCCTTTTCACCCACAACTTTACTTTACAGCTTTTTAGACACCTCAACACCAAGAAATACCTTTCAAAAGGCATTTCAGAGCAAGTTCCTTTCATAATGTCCCTCCTAAACCCATTTTCCAAGTTGAAGTACCCATCTTTTTCACCCACAACTATACTTTACAGCTTTTTGGATACCTCAACACCAAGAAATACCTTTCAAAAGGCATTTCAGAGCAAGTTCCTTTCTTAATGTCCCTTCTAAACCCATTTTCAACTTGAAGCATCCATCCTTTTCACACAGAACTATACTTTACAGCTTTTTGGATACCTCAACACCAAGAAATACTTTTCAAAAGACATTTCAGAGCAAGTTCCTTTGTTAATGTCACTTCTAAACCCATTTTACAAGTTGAAGTACCCATCCTTTTCACCCACAACTATACATTACAGCTTTTTGGATACCTCAACACCAAGAAATACCTTTCAAAAGCCATTTCAGAGCAAGTCCCTTTCTTAATGTCCCTTCTAAACCCATTTCCCAACTTGAAGTACCCATCCTTTTCACCCACAACTTTACTTTACAGCTTTTGGGATACCTCAACACCAAGAAATACTTTTCAAAAGGCACTTCAGAGCAAGTTCTTTTCTTAATGTCCCTCCTAAACCCATTTTACAAGTTGAAGTACCCATCCTTTTCACCCACAACTTTACTTTACAGCTTTCTGGATACCTCAACATCAAGAAATACTTTTCAAAAGACATTTCAGAGCAAGTTCCTTTCTTAATGTCCCTCCTAAACCCATTTTCCAACTTGAAGTACCAATCCTTTTCACCCACAACTTTACTTTACAGCTTCTTGGATACCTCAACACCAAGAAATACTTTTCAAAAGGCATTTCAGAGCAAGTTCCTTTCTTAATGTCCCTCCTAAACCCATTTTCCAACTTGAAGTACCCATCCTTTTCACCCACAACTTTACTTTACAGCTTTTTGGATACCTCAACACCAAGAAATACTTTTCAAAAGACATTTCAGAGCAAGTTCTTTTCTTAATGTCCCTCCTACACCAATTTTACAAGTTAAAGCACCCATCCTTTTCACCCACAACTACACTTTTCACCTTTTTGGATACCTCACCACCAAGAAATACCTTTCAAAAGGCATTTCAGAGCAATTTCCTTTCTTAATTTCCCTTCTAAACCCATTTTCCAACTTGAAGCACCATCCTTTTCACCCACAACTTTACTTTACAGCTCTTTGGATACCTCAACACCAAGCAATACTTTTCAAAGGCTTTTCAGACCAAGTTCTTTACGTAATGTCCTTCCTACACCAATTTTACAAGTTGAAGCACCCATCCTTTTCACCCACAACTACAATTTTCACCTTTTTGGATACCTCACCACCAAGAAATACCTTTCAAAAGGCATTTCAGAGCAATTTCCTTTCTTAATATCCCTTCTAAACCCATTTCCCAACTTGAAGTACCCATCCTTTTCACCCAAAACTTTACTTTACAGCTTTTTGGATACCTCAACACCAAGAAATACTTTTCAAAAGTTACTTCAGAGCAAGTTCTTTTCTTAATGTCCCTCCTAAGCCATTTTACAGGTTGAAGTACCCATCCTTTTCACCCACAACTTTACTTTACAGCTTTCTTGATACCTTAACATCAAGAAATACTTTTCAAAAGACATTTCAGAGCAATTTCCTTTCTTAATGTCCCTCCTAAACCCATTTTCCAACTTGAAGTACCCATCCTTTTCACCCACAACTTTACTTTACAGCTTCTTGGATACCTCAACACCAAGAAATACTTTTCAAAAGGCATTTCAGAGCAAGTTCCTTTCTTAATGTCCCTCCTAAACCCATTTTCCAACTTGAAGTACCCATCCTTTTCACCCACAACTTTACTTTACAACTTTTTGGATACCTCAACAGCAAGAAATACTTTTCGAAAGACATTTCAGAGCAAGTTCTTTTCTTAATGTCCCTCCTAAACCCATTTTACAAGTTAAAGCACCCATCCTTTTCACCCAGAACTTTACTATAAAGCTTTTTGGATACATCAACACCAAGAAATACTTTTCAAAAGACATTTCAGAGCTAGTTCTTTTCTTAATGTCCCTCCTAAACCCATTTTACGAGTTAAAGCACCCATCCTTTTCACCCACAACTACACTTTTCACCTTTTTGGATACCTCACCACCAAGAAATACCTTTCAGAAGGCATTTCAGAGCAAGTTCATTTCTTAATGTCCCTTCTAAACCCATTTTACAACTTGAAGTACCCATCCACTTCACCCACAACTTTACTTTACAGCTTTTTGGTTACCTCAACACCAAGAAATACCTTTCAAAAGGCATTTCAGAGCAATTTCCTTTCTTAATGTCCCTTCTAAACCCATTTTCCAACTTGAAGCATCCATCCTTTTCACCCACAACTTTACTTTACAGCTCTTTGGATACCTCAACACCAAGCAATACTTTTCAAAGGCTTTTCAGAACAAGTTCCTTTCTTAATATCCTTCTTAAACCAATTTTACAAATTCTAAATTTTTTCTTAGGAATATACCTCAACACCAAGAAATACTTTTCAAAAGGCATTTCAGAGCAAGTTCCTTTCTTAATGTCCCTTCTAAAACCATTTTACAACTTGAAGTACCCATCCATTTCACACACAACTTTACTTTACAGCTTTTTGGTTACCTCAACACCAAGAAATACCTTTCAAAAGGCATTTCAGAGCAATTTCCTTTCTCAATGTCCCTTCTAAACCCATTTTCCAAGTTGAAGTACCCATCCATTTCACCCAAAACTTTACTTTACAGCTTTTTGAATGCCTCAACACCATGAAGTACCTTTCAAAAGGCATTTCAGAACAATTTCCTTTCTTAATATCCTTCTTAAACCAGTTTTACAAATTCTAAATTTTTTCTTAGGAATATTTCAGTAGTGTTTTGTTATGGTTTACAGTGTCACAGTTACATTCTATTGATTTTTCAAAGTTCATTTTGAATTTCTTTCATTGAAATGCAAGAGTTGGAATATTTCAGTAGTGTTTTGTCGTGGTTTACCTTATCACAGTTACATTTTATTGATTTGTCAAAGTTTATTTTGAATTTCTTTCATTGAAATGCAAGAGTTGGAATATTTCAGTAGTGTTTTGTCGTGGTTTACCTTATCATAGTTACGTTCTATTGATTTGTCAAAGTTTATTTTGAATTTCTTTCACTGAAATGCAAGAGTTGGAATATTTCAGTAGTGTGTTGTCGTGGTTTACCTTGTCACAGTTACATTCTATGATTTGTCAAAGTTTATTTGAATTTCTTTCATTGAAATGCAAGAGTTGGAATATTTCAGTATTGTTTTGTTATGTTTTACATTGTCACAGTTACATTCTCCTGATTTTCAAAGTTCATTTTGGTTTTCTTTCGTTGAAATGCAAGAGTTGGAATATTTCAGTAGTGTTTTGTCATGGTTTACCTTGTCACAGTTACATTCTCTTAATTTTTCAAAGTTCATTTTGGTTTTCATTCGTTGAAATGCATGAGTTGGAATATTTCAGTAGCGTTTTGTTGTGGTTTACCTCGTCACAGTTACATTTTCTTGATTTTTCAAAGTTCATTTTGGTTTTCTTTCGATGAAATGCAAGACTTGGAATATTTCAATAGTGTTTTGCCGTGGTTTACCTTGTCAAAGTTACATTTTCTTGATTTTTCAAAGTTCATTTTGGTTTTCTTTCGTTGAAATGTAAGAGTTGGAATATTTCAGTAGTGTTTTGTTGTGGTTTACCTTGTCACACTTACATTCTCTTAATTTTTCAAAGTTCATTTTGGATTTCTTTCGATGAAATGCAAGAATTGGAATATTTCAATAGTGTTTTGTTGTGGTTTACCTAATCATGGTTACATTCTCTTAATTTTTCAAAGTTCATTTTAGATTTCTTTCGTTGAAATGCATGAGTTGGAATATTTCAGTAGTGTTTTGTTGTGGTTTACCTTATCACAGTTACATTCTCTTGATTTTTCAAAGTTCATTTTGAATTTCTTTCGTTGAAATGCAAGAGTTGGAATATTTCAGTAGTGTCTTGTCGTGGTTTACCTTGTCACAGTTACATTCTCTTAATTTTTCAAAGTTCATTTTGGTTTTCTTTCTTTGAAATGCAAGAGTTGGAATATTTCAGTAGTGTTTTGTTGTAGTTTACCTTGTCACAGTTACATTCTCTTAATTTTTCAAAGTTCATTTTGGATTTCTTTCGATGAAATGAAAAAGTTGGAATATTTCAATAGTGTTTTGTCGTGGTTTACCTAGTTACAGTTACATTCTCTTGATTTTTCAAAGTCCATTTTGAATTTCTTTCATTGAAATGCAAGAGTTGGAATATTTCAGTAGTGTTTTGTCGTGGTTTACCTTGTCACAGTTACATTCTCTTGATTTTTCAAAGTTCATTGAAAAGCACAACAAAACACTACTAAAATATTCCAACTCTTCCATTTCAACGAAAGAAAACCAAAATTATCTTTGAAAAATCAAGAGAATGTAACTGTGACAAAGTAAACCACGGTAAAACACTATTGAAATATTCCAACTCTTGCATTTCAATGAAAGAAATCCGAAATGAACTTTTAAAAATCAAGAGAATGTAATAGTGACTAGGGAAATCATAGAAAAACACTACTGAAATATTCCAACTCTTGTATTTCATTGAAAGAAATTTCAATGAACTTTGAAAAATCAAGAGAATGTATCTGTGACAGGGTAAACCACGACAAAACACCACTGAAGTATTCCAACTCTTGCATTTCAACGAGAAAAATTCAAAATGAACTTTGAAAAATCAAGAGAATGTAACTGTGACCAGGTAAACTACAACAAAACACTACTGAAATATTCCAACTCTTGCATTTTAACGAAAAAAATTCAAAATGAACTTAAAAAATCAAGAGAATGTAACAGTGACAAGGTAAACCATGACAAAACACTATTGAAATATTCCAACTCTTACATTTCAACAAAAGAAATTCAAAATGAACTTTGAAAAATCAAGAGAATGTAACTGTGACCAGGTAAACTACAACAAAACACTACTGAAATATTCCAACTCTTGCATTTCAACGAAAGAAATTCCAAAAGAACTTTGAAAAACCAAGAGAATGTAACTGCGACAAGGTAAACCACAACAAAACCCTACTGAAATATTCCAACTCTTGCATTTCAACGAAAGAAATTCAAAATGAACTTTGAAAAATCAAGAGAATGTAACTGTGACAAGGTAAACGACAACAAAACACTACTGAAATGTTGCAACTATGAACTTTTAAAAATCAAGAGAATGTAACTGTGACAAGGTAAACCATAGCAAAACACTACTGAAATATTCCAACTCTTGCATTTCAAGGAAAGAAATCCAAATGAACTTTGAAAAATCAAGAAAATGTAACTGTGTCAAGGTAAACCATGACAATACACTACTGAAATATTCCAACTCTTGCATTTCAATGAAAGAAATTCATAATGAACTTTGAAAAATTAAGAGAATGTAACTGTGACAAGGTAAACCACAACAAAACACTATTGAAATATTCCAACTCTCACATTTCATCGAAACAAATTCAAAATGAACTTTGAAAAATTAAGAGAATGTAACTGTGACAAGGTAAACCACGACAAAACACTACTGAAATATTCCAACTCTTGCATTTCAATGAAAGAAATTCAAAATGAGCTCTGAAAAATTAAGAAAATGTAACTGTGACAAGGTAAACCATGACAAAACACTAGTGAAATATTCCAACTCTTGCATTTCAACGAAAGAAATTCCAAAATGAACTTTAAAAAATTAAGAGAATGTAAGTGTGACAAGGTAAACCACTACAAAACACTTCTGAAATATTCCAACTCTTGCATTTCAACGAAAGAAAACCAAAATGAACTTTGAAAAATTAAGAGAATGTATATGTGACAAGGTAAGCCATGACAAAACACTGAAATATTCCAACTCTTGCATTACAATGAAAGAAATCCGAAATGAACTTTGAAAAATCAAGAGAATGTAACTGTGATAAGGTAAACCACAACAAAACACTACTGAAATATTCCAACTCATGCATTTTGGTGAATGAAATCCAAAATTAACTTTGAAACATTAAGAGAATGTAACTATGACTAGGTAAACCACGACAAAACACTATTGAAATATTCCAACTCTTGCATTTCATCAAAAGAAATCCAAAATGAACTTTGAAAAATTAAGAGAATGTAAGTGTGACAAGGTAAACCACAACAAAACACTACTGAAATATTCCAACTCTTACATTTCATCGAAAAAACCAAAATGAACTTTGAAAAATCTAGAGAATGTAACTGTGACAAGGTAAACCATGACAAAACACTACTGAAATATTCCAACTCTTGCATTTCAATGAAAGAAATTCAAAATGGACTTTGAAAAATCAAGAGAATGTAACTGTGACAAGGTAAACCACAACAAAACACTATTGAAATATTCCAACTTTTGCATTTCATCGAAAGAAATCCAAAATGAACTTTGAAAAATTAAGAGAATGTAACTGTGACAAGGTTTTCTGCAACAAAACACTACTGAAATATTCCAACTCTTGCATTTCAACGAAAGAAAACCAAAATGAACTTTGAAAAATTAAGAGAATGTAACTGTGACAAGGTAAACCACAACATGACACTACTGAAATATTCCAACTCTTGCATTTCAACAAAAGAAATTCAAAATGAACTTTGAAAAATCAAGAGAATGTAACTGTGATAAGGTAAACCACAACAAAACACTACTGAAATATTCCAACTCATGCATTTCAACGAAAGAAATCTAAAATGAACTTTGAAAAATTAAGAGAATGTAACTGTGGCAAGGTTTTCTGCAACAAAACACTACTGAAATATTCCAACTCTTGCATTTCAACGAAAGAAAACCAAAATGAACTTTGAAAAATTAAGAGAATGTAACTGTGACAAGGTAAACCACAACATGACACTACTGAAATATTCCAACTCTTGCATTTCAACGAAAGAAATTCAAAATGAACTTTGAAAAATCAAGAGAATGTAACTGTGATAAGGTAAACCACAACAAAACACTACTGAAATATTCCAACTCATGCATTTCAACGAAAGAAATCTAAAATGAACTTTGAAAAATTAAGAGAATGTAATTATGATTAGGTAAACCACAACAAAACACTATTGAAATATTCCAACTCTTGCATTTCATCGAAAGAAATCCAAAATGAACTTTGAAAAATTAAGAGAATGTAAGTGTGACAAGGTAAACCACAACAAAACACTACTGAAATATTCCAACTCTTACATTTCAACGAAAGAAAACCAAAATGAACTTTGAAAAATCAAGAAAATGTAACTGTGATAAGGTAAACCACGACAAAACACTACTGAAATATTCCAACTCTTGCATTTCAATGAAAGAAATTCAAAATGGACTTTGAAAAATTAAGAGAATGTAACTTTGACAAGGAAAACCACGACAAAACACTATTGAAATATTCCAAGTCTTGCATTTCATCGGAAGAAAACCAAAATGAACTTTGAAAAATCAAGAAAATGTAACTGTGACGAGGTAAACCACAACAAAACACTACTGAAATATTCCAACTCATGCATTTCAACGAATGAAAACCAAAATGAACTTTGAAAAATTAAGAGAATGTAACTGTGACAAGGTAAACCATGACAAAACACTACTGAAATATTCCAACTCTTGCATTTCATCGAAAGAAAACCAAAATGAACTTTGAAAATCAGGAGAATGTAACTGTGACAATGTAAAACATAACAAAACACTACTGAAATATTCCAACTCTTGCATTTCAATGAAAGAAATTCAAATGAACTTTGACAAATCAATAGAATGTAACTGTGACAAGGTAAACAACGACAAAACACTACTGAAATATTCCAACTCTTGCATTTCGGTGAAAGAAATTCAAAATAAACTTTGACAAATCAATAAAACGTAACTGTGATAAGGTAAACCACGACAAAACACTACTGAAATATTCCAACTCTTGCATTTCAATGAAAGAAAATCAAAATAAACTTTGACAAATCAATAAAATGTAACTGTGATAAGGTAAACCAGGACAAAACACTACTGAAATATTCCAACTCTTGCATTTCAATGAAAGAAATTCAAAATGAACTTTGAAAAATCAATAGAATGTAACTGTGACACTGTAAACCATAACAAAACACTACTGAAATATTCCTAAGAAAAAATTTGTAAAATTGGTTTAAGAAGGATATTAAGAAAGGAACTTGTTCTGAAATGCCTTTTGAAAGGTATTTCATGGTGTTGAGGCATTCAAAAAGCTGTAAAGTAAAGTTGTGGGTGAAATGGATGGGTACTTCAAGTTGGAAAATGGGTTTAGAAGGGACATTAAGAAAGGAAATTGCTCTGAAATGCCTTTTGAAAGGTACCAGACCAGACGGACCATGAGCTAGCAGCTGCTGTGGCTACTACCCTACCTGCTCCTGATGGTCCTGAATTTACAGCGGAGGAGATAAAAGCTGCCACCCGCAAGCTAAAGAATAACAAAGCGCCAGTAATATGTGGCCTAACATCGGAATTCCTTAAAAATGGGGGTCCAGCCATGATCCTCTGGCTACAAATGCTGTTTAACCTTGTGTGGCACTCTGAAAAAATCCCCTCAGACTGGAAGAAGGGCCTACTTGTGCCAATCTACAAGAGGAAGGGGAGCAAAGCAGAATGTATCAATTATCGTGGCATAACTTTACTCTCAGTTCCTGGAAAGCTCTTCGCTATGCTGCTTCTCAAACGGGCAACAAGATACCTCCATGCCCTGCGTCACCCCCAGCAAGCTGGCTTCATGCCAGGCAGGTCCACCACCGAGCAAATCCATACGATTAGACAGCTAGTAGAGAAAACTCTTGAATATAAGAGGAAGGCGTACATTGCCTTTGTAGATTTTCGATCTGCCTTCGACACTGTCGATAGGCATTCACTATGGCTAATCCTCCAGTCTGCTGGCGTACCCACGAAAATCGTCCGTCTCCTCAAAGAGCTGTACAATAACACTGAAAGTGCGGTGATCGTAAATGGACGGCCTTCTGGATATTTCAAAATTAAAAATGGTGTCCGGCAAGGATGTGCCGCTGCACCTGAGCTCTTTAACTGTCTAATAGACCACATCCTGAATAAAACACAGCAGGTGCAGCCGTTTGGCATAGACTTTGCTGGAAGAGTTCTTTCAGACGTCGACTTTGCCGACGACGTGGCGCTAATATGCAAAAACATTAGTGACCTCAAAACTACACTGGAAACACTGCCCTCTGCCGCTGAGAAATTCGGTCTGAAAATAAATTGGTCGAAGACCAAGATAATGCCCGTTGAGAATAAGCCGTCCAACCCCCTGTCATCTGTAGAAATTTGTGGCCAGACTGTAGAGGTAGTCAAGCAGTTTACCTACCTTGGTTCAATTGTCTGCTCAAACGGAAGCCTAGATGCCGAAATATCAGCAAGAGCGGCAAAAGCAAACTCTGTCTTCGGTCGCCTTCTAAAAACAGTCTTCCATAAACCCCAGATCAGCCGTCTCACCAAAGCACGAATATATTCTGCTTCGGTTGCCAGCGTTATGCTCTATTCTGCTGAGACTTGGTCGCTGACTCAGACACAGACGCTGAAGGTAGATGCCATCCAGACGAAACACCTCCGAAAAATCGAAGGCTCCCGATGGCCCGACAGGGTACGAAATTCGGAAATCCTCAGGTCCTTCAAACTCCCACCCCTGTCCGAGCAGCTTGAGTCTCGCTCGCTGCGTTGGTATGGTTATCTGCTCCGTCTGCCTGCCCAAACACCCGCCCGACTCATCTTCAATTTCGACCCAGCTGCAAACGGCTGGAGGCGTCCTAGGGGAAGACCGAGCACCAGATGGGTGGACGTCATCCGTGATCGGCTCGCCTCCAGAAACATCAACCCGGCTGAAGTGACAACCCTCGCCCTGAACCGACCACTCTGGAGAAGACTGACGGCACTGACGACTGGTTCCCTCTACGCTGGCGACGCTGCCGAGCAAGAGCTTTAAGTAAGTAAGTAATATGTCTTTTGAAAAGTATTTTTTGGTGTTGAGGTATCCAAAAAGCTGTAAAATAAAGTTGTGGGTGAAAAGGATGGGTACTTCAAGTTGGAAAATGGGTTTAGGAGGGACATTAAGAAAGGAACTTGCTCTGAAATGCCTTTTGAAAAGTATTTCTTGGTGTTGAGGTATCCAAGAAGCTGTAAAGTAAAGTTGCGGGTGAAAAGGATGGGCACTTCAAGTTGGAAAATGGGTTTAGGAGGGACACTAAGAAAGGAACTTGCTCTGAAATGTCTTTTGAAAAGTATTTCTTGATGTTGAGGTATCCAGAAAGCTGTAAAGTAAAGTTGTGGGTGAAAAGGATGGGTACTTCAACTTGTAAAATGGGTTTAGGAGGGACATTAAGAAAAGAACTTGCTCTGAAGTGCCTTTTGAAAAGTATTTCTTGGTGTTGAGGTATCCAAAAAGCTGTAAAGTAAAGTTGCGGGTGAAAAGGATGGGCACTTCAAGTTGGGAAATTGGTTTAGAAGGGACATTAAGAAAGGAACTTGCTCTGAAATGGCTTTTGAAAGGTATTTCTTGGTGTTGAGGTATCCAGAAAGCTGTAAAGAATAGTTGTGGGTGAAAAGGATGGGTACTTCAACTTGTAAAATGGGTTTAGAAGTGACATAACAAAGGAACTTGCTCTGAAATGTCTTTTGAAAAGTATTTCTTGGTGTTGAGGTATCCAAAAAGCTGTAAAGTATAGTTCTGTGTGAAAAGGATGGATGCTTCAAGTTGGAAAATGGGTTTAGAAGGGACATTTAGAAAGGAAGTTGCTCTGAAATGCCTTTTGAAAGGTATTTCTTGGTGTTGAGGTATCCAAAAAGCTGTAAAGTATAGTTGTGGGTGAAAAGGACAGGTACTTCAAGTTGGATAATGGGATTAGAATGGAACATCAGAAAAGAAGTTGCTCTGAAATGTCTTTGAAAGGTATTTCATGGTGTTGAGGTATCCAAAAAGCCTTATAGTAAAGTTGTGGGTGAAAAGGAAGGATGCTTCAAGTTGGAAAATGGTTAAGGAATGACATTAAGAAAGGAACTTGTTCTGAAAAGATATAATATAGCCTTAAATAATATTAAAAATGAGGGTTCAGGGGCCTTTGGGGCGCCGGGGGCCCTTTTGGGGGCCCGGGGGACCCTTTAGGAGCCCGGGGGAACCTTTGGGGGCCGGGGGCTTCCTTCGGGGTCGGGGTATGGGGATCGGAGCCCTTTGGGTCGGGGTAGGGGGATCGGGGCCCTTTGAGGTTGGGGTATGGGACCTCACGACACTGTTCAAATGGAACTTGTGCATTATAACGACCACACTCAAAACCTCTTCTAAAACATCTTCTAAAATCATCTTTTAAAATGTCTCTAACTGTTTTGCCGAAATAATTCCCTAAAATGTCTAAAACGGTTTCGCCCAAATAATCCCTAAACGTAATTTCTGCGTGTTCCTTTTGTTTTTGGCATCCCTGCGCTGTCACATTTGAAATTACTGGGAAACCCTTTCCCGCGCATCTCTTCATCTCTAAGATCAAAACATTCGCCGGAGTTTCTTGGAGAATTGTTTCCGGGGCGATGTTTATTAATATCTTTGGAGTTCGACCAGAATTGTTTCAAGGGCAAAGTTTATTAATATCTGACAGGTGATGTCAAGGTGAATTGTTTCTGGGTGAAGTTTTTTAATGTGTGACAGATGATGTCATGGTTGATTGATTTGTCATGAAAGGGGAATTAATTTGTTGTTTCTAAGGGGAATTATTGATTCACGAAAGGGGAATTGAGGTCATTGACCGATTACGCAATCATTCTCCCTGGGGATTCCATGCCCATATTTGGTGTTCGTACAGAGTTAGAATAAATTGTAGATGGCAGCAGTGGTGCCCGTCACGATTCAATAAGGCCTGTCTACTTATGTCAATATAAAACGAACAGAAATTAATCAAAAAACTTTTTCCACAAAATAAGTTTTCAAAGAAAAGTAAAGAATTCTATTAAACCAAAAATGTGCAAAAATAAAATCAAGTAATCTACCAAGCGTGAAACTACCACAAGTCAGCATCAATAAATAAATGAAACCTAAAACGAACAGAAATTACAATAAATAACCAAGTCAAACTTAAAACGAGCAGAAATTAACATGAGTAGGGCTCAAAACCCCTATGCCTTCCCAAGGCCAGAACATAATTTGCACTTTAATGAAAAAAATAAAAATGGAATGTGCATTGTCAGTTTAATGTACATATACTGATATTTATTAACCAAAATGTTAATATTATTTGATTTATTAAAGTTGTAAAAGTAAAAACATATATTTTTTTTTCAGTTAAGTGCACTCTTGTTGTGTATTAAATAATAAAAACAAGTCTTTTTTTAACTGAAAGTAAGGAACAACGTTAAAACTTAAAACGAGCAGAAATTATTCCGTATATGAAAGGGGCTGTCCCCTCCTCAACGCCTCGCTCTTCACGCTAAAGTTTTTATTGTTTAAAAAAAATAGAGTTGTGAAAAAGTCAAACTATAGCGTAAAGATAAAATCTGATTCTTTTGATGTATCTGTTGGTATGAAAATTCCTTTTTTTAGAGTTTCGGTTACCTTTGAGCCGGGTCGCTCCTTGCTTACAGTTTGTTACCACGAACTGTTTGATGTAAATGAGTTTCGAGAGCAATTTTTAGTGGCTAAGGTATCAGGTAATTATTTTGTTGTTTTATTATTTTTATATGTGTTTTGTACAGTATTTACGATTGTTCTTGTACGGTGGTTCGAGCCCAAAGTATTTTTGAGGGTTCTAGTACGACGGTGTGTCCTACTGGCTAATCGGTACTAATATTTGCAACTAAATCTCCAGCATTGAAGGGACAAATCAGCGAATTTTCTGGATTTGACTGGTTTTCTATCCTTGCCAAACGAGCAAGACACGATCTGTCACATTTTATTTACACCTGGTTTATATTGGCAGCTAACCTTCATCGTATGAACTGTTGTTAGGACACTGTTCTTCCTTTAAAACAAACAAACATAGATTTGTGATTCCACTGAATATCAAAGAGCTGATTTAATGGACGACTTGTTGACAGCCGGTTATTGAGACGGTGAATTTCAGTAAACGAGGAAGAAATACTAAAAAATGTGTGAACAAAGTTATTTTATCTGGAATTTAAGTTAAAAAGGAAATAATTTTTATTTGAATGCAGAAAGCAATTTGTTTTATTTTAGATATATCTAAATTGGCCCATTCAATAGGAGGTTTTAACCGAAATAAAAAGAAAAGTATTTTTTCTGCTATTTCGTGGTAAAAGGTGAGCTCTAATTTAATTGTTTTGTTTCTGTGACATTTTTTCGTAAGTCAATTTGTCATTTTTAACCATCTATGTGACACCAAACGGAAAGCAGGTCGCTCCTGGACAGGCCGGGAAGATGTCATAAAAAGGAATTTAAAGGAAATTTGACCTTCATTTGAAGCTCTGAATGGTTTGAATAGATGGAATTAGGAAAGCATTGAAAAGATTGGGTTGAAGGAGGAAGATGTGCAACTGCATAGGTCTCAGGTGGCTTAGCACCGCAGTGAGTTATCAGTAGTAGCAGTAGAAATTACACTACGTCTTAAATCTCTGCCAGAAAGGGAAGCCAAATAGCTCATATTTTTTTAAAATCTGATCCTGTATCCCTTTAGGTAATTTTATCCGAGTAAACAGAAAAAAAATTTCTAGTCACAAGATACGTAAAGAGCGTGGTATTTGACTAAGGGAGAAACCCCATCATATACGTAATAACATACGTAATAAAAAAAAAACAATAAAAAAAACAAGCGATACGGCTCAATAGTAATTGAAACTTTTAAAAACGGAACTTTGATGTCAATAAATGTATCAAAAGAATGGGCTTATAATGCTGATTCTAAATATATGAATTTTATTAAGTTTAGTATTACTCATCAAAGGCTACGAGCCTGAGAAAATTTACCTGATTTTTTAAAGAGGGGGGGGGGAGGAAACATCCCCTAAAAGTGGAAAATTTTTTAATGAAATCACACCGTCAATTCAGCGTATCAGAAAACCCTATAACATAGGTTTCAAGCTCATATCTGCAAAAATCTGCAACAGTGTATTTTTTGCCAGAAAAAAAATATACGAATATAAAAGTTCGTTACGTAAGTTAATTTGTAAATTAAGTCAGAACCAAATTTAGAGACAGCCATTTAGCAAAAGAAAAGTAAATTTTTTATGCAAATTTTGTTTACTTATTCAATGCCGTAATCTTACAAGTAGTCTATCTGCTTCTCTGCGGCTAATCTTTCAGATTTCTCCATATATGTCACAGCTTACATGAAACTAAGTTTGGTTAACTGTGCAGCAAGACATAAAAAAATAACAATCCAAGATTTTGAAAGCCAATGGTCGAAAGAAATAATCAGAAAAGGCAGCTGTGCAAAAGAAAACAATTTAAAAAAGTAATAGATATCGGGAAACGGTGGTGTAATGTTCTTGTCTTTTTCACCAATGAACGTAATTCTTGAACATTTTCCATATAAGAGGATAGAGATACTTTTTAACGACAACCTTGGTCCAAATCAATGGAAATAAAAATATTTTAACTAATAGGTGACAGTCTTCAGTCAATCATTAAAATATGTCCAAAGTCAAATTAACATCCAACAAGTGTCACATAATAAAGAGGAAATTATATATATATATATATATATATATATATATATATATATATATATATATATATATATATATATATATATATATATATATATATATATATATATATATATATATATATATATATATATATATATATATATATATATTATATATATATATATATATATATATATATATATATATATATATATATATAAATTTAGTGAATATTTCCATGTAAACTTAGTGCATAATTAGGGCTTGATCATAGATCTTAGGCAGCGCGCTAGCGCTGCCTAAGTAAAGAACGATGTGGGCACAATGTGTTTTTTTTTTTCCCAATAGCCGGGCACTTAGTATCGAAGGAGCTGTCGTAGAAACTTCAAAAAGGGCTCATTCGATTGGATATTGGAATGGCTAGTGCCCTCTTTAATAGTCAAAAGTAATTGGAGGGCAAAAATCCCCCCCCACGCCCATCATTCCCCCAAACACATCCAATCAAAATTTTGAGATAGCCATTTTGTTCAGCGTAGTGGATTTCCAGAAAGAAAATATATTTTTGAGGAGGACATCCCCCCACAACTCTCGGGGCAAGGGTTTTAAGTTATGCCCTGAGGGCATATAAGATCGATATTGGCACAATGTACCATTTATTATTTTTTTCCTTTAGAGCAGGTCTTTTTAATAGTCGAAAGTGAATGGAGGGCAACTAGCCCCCCTACGCCAAACATTCCAGCAAACACATCCAATCAAAATTTTGAGATAGACATTTTTTCAGCGTAGTTGATTTCCTGATAGAAAATATGTTTTGGAGGAGAACACTCCCCCATAGCCGTCAGGGCAAGGGTTTTAATTTATGCCCTGGGGGCAAATAAGGTTTTTAAAGAAGTCGTTGTCTTAGAAATTTCAAAAAAGCTCATTCGATTGAAAATTCAAAGGGCTAGTGCCCTTTTTAATAGTCGAAAGTGATTGGAGGGCAACTAGCCCCCCCCCCCCACGCCCATCATTCCCCCAAACACATCCAATAAAAATTTTGAGATAGCCATTTTGTTCAGCGTAGTTCATTTCCAGATTGAAAGTATATTTTTGAGGAGGACACTCCCCCACAACCCTCAGGGCAAGGATTATAAGTTATGCCCTGGGGGCATATAAGGTTTTTATTGAAATCTTTGTCGCAGAAACTTAAAAAAGGGCTCATTCGGTTTGAAATTCAAAGGGCTAGTGCCCTTTTTAATAGTCGAAAGTGATTTGAGGGCAACTAACGCCCCTCTCAGGCCCACCTTTTCCCAAACACATCCAATGAAAATTTTTAGATTGCTATTTTATTCAACGTAGTTGAAAGTTTTGGAAATTAGGTCTTTAAGGATGACAGCCCTCCCTCCATAGCCCTCAGGGCAAGGCTTGTAAGTTATACCCTGGGGGCATATAAAGTTTTTATTGAAAGCGTTGTCGTAGAAACTTCAAAAGGGCTCAATCAATTGGAAATCCAAAGGGCTAGCGCCTTTCTTAATACTTGAAAGTGATTGGATAGCGACTAACGCCCCTCTCGCGCCCACTATTTTCCCAAACACATCGAATTAAAATTTTGAGATATCCATTTTGTTCAACGTAGTTGAAAGTTCTGGAAATTAGGTCTTTTAGGATGATAACCCCCTTAGAGCCCTCAGTGCAAGGGTTGTAAGTTATGCCCTGGGGCATATAAAGTTTTCATTGAAAGCATTGTCGTAGAAACTTCAAAAGGACTCATTCAATTGAAAATTGAAAGGGCTAGTGCCTCTTTTAATAGTTCAAAGTGATTGGATAGTGACTAACGCCCCTCTCACGCCCACCATTTTCGAAAACACATCCAATCAAAATTTTGAGATATCCATTTTTTTCAACGTACTTGGACGTTCTGGAAATCAGGTCTTTTAGGATGATAACCCCCTCAGAGCCCTCAGTGCAAGGGTTGTAACTTATGCCCTTGGGGCATATAAATCATAGGCAGCACGATCGCGCTGCCTAAGTAAAGAACGGGGACACTCGAGAACGAGACATGAAACGGGGACTAAGTAAAGAGTACGACACTCCCCCACAACCCTCAGGGCAAGGGGTTTAAGTTATGCCCTGGGGGCATATAAGAACGATATTGGCACAATGTATTATTTATTAATTTTTTCCTTTAGAGCAGGGCACTTCGTATCGAAGAAGTTGTCGTAGAAACTTCGAAAAGGGCTCATTCAATTGGAAATTGGAGTGGCTTGTGCCCTTTTAATAGTCGAAAGTGATTGGAAGACGACTAACACTCCTTCCACGCCCACCATTTCCCGAAACACATCCAATCAAAATTTGAGATGGCTATTTTGTTCAGCATAGTTGATTTCCAGAAAGAAATTATGTTTTTGAGGACAGTCACCCACAGCCCTTAGGACAAGGGTTGTAAGTTATTTCCTGGGGGCATATAAGGTTTTTTATAGAAGGCCTTGTCGTAGAAACTTTAAAAAAGGCTCATTCGATTGGAAATTCAAAGGGCTAGTGCCCTTTTTAATAGTCGAAAGTGATTAGAGGGCAACTATCCCGCCTCACGCCCACCTTTTCCCCAAACACATATAATCAAAACTTTGAGATAGCCATTTTATTCAACGTAATTTTGAGTTCTGGAAGTTAGGTCTTTGAGGATGACAACCCCTCCCCCCACATCCCTCAGGACAAGGGTTGTAAATTATACCCAGGGGGCATAAGTTTCAACTACGCGTTGTCTTAGAAACTTAAAAAACGGCTCATTCGATTGGAAATTGAAATGGCTAGTGCCCTTTTTAATAGTCGAAAGTGATTGGAAAGCAACTAACACCCCTTCCACGCCCACCATTTCCCCAAACACATCCAATAAAGATTTTGAGATAGCCATTTTGTTCCAAAATACAAATGAATGTGCATTGCAAGTTTAATATACATATACTGATATTTAGTAATCAAAATGTTAATATTATTTGATTTATTAAAGTTATAAAAGTAAAAACATTTATATTTTTTCAGTAAAGTGCAAATTTTGTTCTGGCCTTGGGAAAGCACAGGGGTTTTGTGCCCAAATTATGTTAATTTCTGCTCGTTTTGAGTTTGACTCGGTTAATTATTGTAATTTCTGTTCGTTTTGGGTTTCATTTATTTATCGATGCTGATTTGTGGTAGTTTCACGCTTGGTAGATTATTTGATTTTAGTTTTGCTCATTTTTTGTTTAATGGAGTTCTTTACTTTTCTTTGAAAAACTTATTTTGTGGAAAAAGTTTTTTAAATTAATTCCTTAAAAAGAAACTTAATTTTTCAGTGATTGAGTTTGTTACCCCAAAGCTAAATGTTCAAAAGTGCATATTCTGTTTATATTGGTTTCTTGATTATTATGGCTAGCATAAAACTAGAGGGAAAGACAGAATGCTAAAAAATAAAACTTGAGCTCGTTTTTTAGGAAAAATAAACACACACACAATCAAAGGTTGCTACACAATTAAAGTTGCTTCATGTAAAACACAAAATACGTAAATAACTAAAGAATATCTGATCTTCAGTATCACTTGGGGCACAATAGGCGGTACATGGGACTAGGGGTGCTACTTTGACTTTCTTTCAAACTGCATATAATAAAAATAACTTTTTGAAACCTGTTTAATGCATCATTAAGATGTATTAAATAGTGGGGTAAGGCCTTTGATGAGGTTGTCATCAAACTTCCCTTCTCAATGTTCTATATGGTGAAAATATTTGATTGTTTTTGCTAACATCAGTGAGCTGTAAGACCTTAGCGCTTTGATGAAGCAAAAAACAATATTCTTAGCGGAAAGAAGTAAGATCTTAGCACTTTGATATGGCAAAAACGGGACTATAGGGATATTAGCGTGATTTTGGTAGGATAGGAAACAAATTACTTAGAATGGGGATAGAGATAGAGATGGTGTAAATGAAGTCTTAGGGAAAGAACTATGTTGTCATAGGAATGGAATAAGTTGCACTGACCACATTTTTAAGCTTAGACTAGTAATTGAGAAGCGTCTAAACTAGGTCTTCATAGATTATGGAGATATAATCTGATATAAAAGAAGTGATTTAGCTGATGCTAAAGAATAACATTGCTCTGGTTAAGGTAAAAAGTATGGTTAGTAGTTGATTTGCTGTGGAACTCGGAGGTAAGTAGGGTTATGCTTCGTCCCCATTTATATGTATTATTTTAAGACATTTTTCCTAGGGAACACAGATAAGACTATAGAAAGAAGGTTGTCACTTAAGTTGAGGGTTAATGAGGATGAAGAATTGGTTTTATGTAATTGAGCAAATAGTTCAGGTGATCTAATAATTAATATAATCAAGGTAATTAGGTTATTTGTATAACTGGGTGGTTTATGTAAGAGTTGGCTAAGTCAATGGAAAATTGACCCATTGGATAGCTTCACTTACGTTGTTGTTCTGGAGGCAAATTTTAACGAATTAAATAAGTTGTTGGAGGTCTCGAAAGTTTGGCGTGGGTCAGAATTAAGTTTGAACATGACGGCTAAGAAAAGATCACTTAGCTTAGAGATATATGAGGAGATGTAATGTTGATTTTAGGTAGCAAGAAAATTGATTGAATTCACTTAACTCGGTAGTATTAGAGTTGAGGAGGGTGGGCGTAATAAAAGAATAAAAAGTAGAATAGCAAAGGCAGTAAATTGTTTTTAACAGTAAAATTTTTTGGAAGAATGGGAAGATATGAATGAATAGGAGGAAGGATAGTAAGATTGAAACTATTTATTAAGATATCGAAATGTCAACGATACGGACGTTATGAAACATCCTTCCATTTTTCTACCACCAAGACAAACACGATAAATACTTAAAGTAATAAAAATACAAAACTTGTTTTTTGGCCCATTGAACTTCTGAGCCATAGTTACCTTTTTGAGTGCCAAATGGCGGCCGGTCGACTACTTTTTCCCCTTAAAGTCCATTGGTTCTAAATAGTGCTAGATCAAAACTTGAAGGGAGTCATTCAGATTTAAATAGTCAAAAGGCCTAAGAATGGTGCCTTGGACCGAGATGACATTTGGGACAATATAGCCTATTTCATAACATAAAGAAATTGGTAATCTCCGCTTTGTTGAATTCAGAATCATGCAATGATGTTGAGTTAGTACAACTCGATTGTGAAGGCGTAAATAACTTCAGAATACAAAACTTGGAATCGAGGGCGAGGGCAACCATGCACAACCAAACAAGATAATTAACAAAAACGCCCGTATTTTAAGATCACAATGTTTCAATTAAATGGCATATTTTAAGTTAAGTAACCCCAATAAAATAGCACAGTTAAACATTCAAGTCAAACAAAAATTGCCGTCAATACAATTAAAACTGTAGCCTGTTCTCAACCCCCCCCCCCCCCCAGAAAAAAAAATACTTACCGATCTCCGCCGCCAAGAAGCTAGCTTTGCTAGAAGAACCCGTAGAATAGACAACTGTGCCAGATTTTGACTGGGTTTTTATTGAGAACTTGATGGTCCCCGAATTTTGGGGGAGCGATACTGGCAAATTAAGGAATGAATCTTTTTCCAAAAAAGAGATATCAACTCCAGAGGCTGCCTCAAACTCGGGACTGCAGTCCCAACTAACAGCATGCACGTCTGCGTGTTGTGTCCTGTGTCTGGCACGACCAAGTATATCAATTCCATTATATGTAACTTCTTCAATACATCCTCGAAAACTTTCTAATAGTCCTAGGAATATTTCTCGGAAGTCACCCACTCCACCAACAAATACTCCATAGTGGATATTCAGTTCGTAAAAACGACCCTCGAGTTTGACTCTGAAATGAGAATGAATGGCTAGTATTTAAAGTAATTGTTCGTTACAAAAAAAAAATCCAATTGAATGAAAGATGAAGCAAAGGGTTAAAAAAAACATGTAGACTAAAAAATCTTGCTGATAAAATCTTAACCCAGTCAAAGTATAGTTGTTAAAAAATTAATAATATAAGATATATTCATGAATAAGAAACGAAAATCATAGAACAAATGTACATTTCGTAGATTCGTTCAAAGGTTCGATGCGCTGATAACCATCGAAAAATAACCCCATTTAATGTTTTAATTTTTTATTCTATTCCAGGTTTATACTGACTACCATCTGACGGTCTATCAACAGATCTCATAATTATCATGTTTCGTATTTTAAAATTGATATTATAATTTCTCATAGTGCATATAAGAGGAGGTACTAAGGGGAAAACCTCGAATTGGAGGTGATACGACACGGCTAAAGAACGTCAATTCTAGAATATTCTTGGCTGGAGCTCTCTGCTGTAGATAGTACAGAAGATCAAAACAGTTACGAGAGTACCTCATTGATCAGTATGACGGTTCCTCCGATGGAGAATAGTTCTAATACTTGTAAAACACTGACATAGAGACAGCGTCAAGACACTCTTATACTGGTTGAGGAACATTAGTGACATATTTACCAGACATTGTTCTTCTTGCTTTTCGATTTCGGATTTTATAGAAAGGAGTAACATAGGTCTTTGGGGCACTGGCAAAAGTATGAATAGTGCATTCAGCGCCGGGTCTAATGAAGATGTAAAATCTTGAAAGGATGAGTTGATTAGGGAGAAGCTGTTTGCATCGTAAAACAAGTCTTAACTTCAGGGAGTAAGGTAATTACGCATCTAAAGTGTTTAGTCCAAGGGAAATCTCAAACCTGCCCAGTCCTTAAAAACATAATTCCGATCACCCTTGGACATACTAAGACCCCCCTCCCCCTCAACAATAGTATGTCCACATAATCAATACTCATACAATTTTCAATTTTCACATTGGAAGGGCTCTTGAGACTAATAATGTTGTTTCTGACACCGAACGGTCCCGATCATACACAGAAATATTTTTTATAAGCCTGGATTGGCAGTAACTACCAAAATCTTTTGGTTTCAGAAATTTAAAGTTAAATATAAAAGTGTTTAGGATTAAATACATTTGCTACCTTTACGATACCTCTACAGCCTGCAGCCTACAGGTTCCTGTAAATCTGGTACTGCATAATTAATTAGAAATTATAATATAGAGTCGTAGAACCATTTTTTTTCCCTTGTAGTCATAATAAAAATTTCAAAACTAGAAAAAACTGTTTTGTTTGCAAATATACCAACTTTATCAACTTAAACAATCCTTAAGCTTGACAATACTTAAACTTAAGAAATACAAACCATAAAGTCTTACCAACTTTATAAAATTAGTGTTGATGAACAGCTTTCGTTTCTTTCAAGTTGTTTATTTCCCTCTTTTTTCTGAAATTACTACGATACTAAAGCATAGGATTTCATCTTGTTGAACTCTTCAATTTCAAGGGAAAAGATATCTTTCGTTTCCAAGCTAAGAGCAGGGGGAAGGGAATTAAAATTTTGGAATTTGAAACTAAAGAAACGTAAAGAGGGTCTCCAGTGGTAATAAGAAATTTAATTGGTGAAAATGAAAAGATAAACCAGTAGTTGCAGCAAAAAAAAGTTAACAACGGTAAAAATTGTGATTTCAAGAAGCAATTTCTAAGAAGTGTGACTTCAAGTAAAGAATGGAAGGTATCCATTCAGCAGTAGTCTTATATCTTACTATTCAGAACTTCCTAGTATTCATTCAACTTGATCTGCGCTCTGGAACTCGCAGAATTGTGATTTCAAACTTGGGATTCAAAACACTGCAACTCCAATTGTACAAAATAATGTGTATTTAAGCATTAAATAAGAAACAGTTTTTCTGTTGAAAATAAAAAGTAGAATTGGAACCTAAAATGAGCAAAAATTACCTAAAATCCGCAGATTATGTAGCACATTTTGAAAAACTATTTCAGATAAAAAGACTCTTCATATTTGCCTATGTTCTTAGAATTCTGAAAAACTAGCGCTTTACTGAAAACACAAAACCGGCGTGACAAAACAGGATTCGGAACAGATAAATGCTTAAACAGCTTTCAGAAAATAAAAGATTCATTTGTAGTACTTTTAATAGTCTTTCATCGGCTATAAAACCATTAAGTCTTACAATACAATTTTAGTTTTCTAAATAAACTCAGGGAATCTTAACTTTGTTTAAAGTGCTAATTGTCCAGAATTCTACTTACCCCCGCCTTGAACAATAAGAAAAATTAATTTTTTGCATGCAGACACTGAAGTGCCTACTTTTTTCTTCTTCTACTTCTTTTTTCTCTGCCGCTAGAGGGGTGTTAAAAAGTGAATAATTATTTAAAAAATTGGTCTTAACCAAGATTAGAACGTTGTCAAATACGTGTGCAACCAAGAGTCCTAACCAATAGATTATTACCTTTTGTTTAACAATGTTCTTTCTATACTTTTTTTTTGTTCCTGATCGCTCGTTTATGACGAGCTAGAAATTTATAATAACAAGATAGGCTAGAACTCAAAGTTCGATCAATACTCGATGCGTCTTTTTTATGTCCTTTCCAAATATAAATAAACATAAAAGAACATTGATAGAATCAAGAGCTGTAAGTTGAGCCTTTTAAAATTTTGTTACGATATTGTGAGTTGTCTACAAGTTTCATATGTGTCAATTGGTTGGGGGGGGGGTCTCTTTCTAAGATATTTTGCTCCCCTCATAGATTTTGAAAAATACTTTTTTGGAGTGTTTTCATTGGAAAATATTTTTTCTTGGTATTTTCATGGAAAAAATTTAAAAGAAACTATAAACTACCCCCTAGATATTGAAAATACATTTTTACCTGAGCCCACACATTTTTATTTGAATTGACGCCACTAGCCCAGCCTGGAGCGAGTCTAGCCATTTGAACTAGCCTAGTTCTACTGGTAAGCAGACGATTTCCAAAACTTATTAAGGGAACTGGGAGGATAAGTATACAATCAGGCACGTACGCAGGAATTTGTTTCGGGGGGGGGCAATTTGTTTCGGGAGGGGGGCAAATCCTTCAAACCCATTATTCTGTGAGAAAAAATCAGAAAATTATGGGAAAATAAAAAAAGCGTGAGATTTCGGGGGGTGGGGGCGGAGCCCCCCCCCCTGCGTACGTCCCTGTATACAATATTGGAGATTGTGATCGTCAGGTTTGAGTTTCACAACCATGAAGATTATGGCAATACCCGTATCATCCTTCCCAGTCTTTCAGCTCCAGAAATGGCACCCAAAGTGTCATTTCTGTATGCCAAGTGCCACTTTGTGATAGCATGAACATTTCAAATCTATACAAACAAGGGCTATATGTGAAAATTAGGTTTCAAATGAGCCCTTAAAAGGCTCTCTATGATGTTTGAGTCCTTACGTGAGGTGAAGAAAAAAAATGAAAAGGAACATCAGCATTTTTCATTCAAAAAGTGACTTTCCTTGTTGTTTGTAGTGGGGAGGGGCTGTAATTTTCCTGCTAAATGTGCTGAAACGAAAAGTGCACTTTTCATTTCGATCTGAAGCCATGTTTAAGGTGTTTCAGCCTCTTTTTGAAATTCCTGCTGTTAAGAAATTTCTTCTCAAAATTTTACTGTTAAGATGAATCAAAAAAATTTCGGAGAGGATGTCAACAACTTAAGGAGGCAAAGACAATTAAAGTGAAAAACTACGAATCAACTATAAAATATACATATAAATACAAGAAATTGTGTACATATGAAAAAATAAATGTGTAAAATAAATGTGTAAAAATGTGGAATAAGAAATGCATAACAATTTAGGTTTTCGGAGGGGAGGAGGCAAATAATGTGTGACATTACTTGGTTTAATATGATATTTAGGATTGATCTCTGGAAAACTAGCAAAAACTGACACACTGAGTATGGAACTGAGAAGATCAGGTAATATGTTAATCATATATGAACGATGATCAAGGCAAAACCGAACCTAGAATGAGAGACATCACCACAACCATTTGAGCAAAGTTTTAAGATGTCGTCACTCTAAAAATTAAAGGACATGATGGTTTCAGCGGTACACTATCCCTCTAACCCTAGGTTCACACAGATGCGATTTTACGCAAAAATGCGCATTTTTGCGCGACCCGTCAAGTTCCATGCGTTGTCCGATGCCCATTTCTGCGTTATGACGGCTTGACGCATGCATTAAAATAATTCAACTTATCCGGCAAAACGCAAACAGCAAAGTTTCAAAGATGGAATTCACTGAGAAACTTATCTTAGCAGTAAGATGCAAGCCAATTATCTATGATAAAAAGCATCCTGACCACTGTAAGCGTCATTTGTTGACTAAAGCTTGGGAAAAAGTTTCAGAGGAAGCTGGTCTAAAAGGTAAGAAGGAAAATTTTACTAGGCAAGTCTAGCCTAGCTAGACTTTTTGGTGAATTAGTGCAGATTATTTCCCCCAGTAAAGGTGCAGATTAGGCATCCCTGTAGTGTAGGGTACAGAGGCTCTACCAATAGAATCAGGATATACAATAGGAACTGATTTGTTGGTAAAGGTGCAGATTAGCTACCCTTAATGAAAATAACCTATTTCCTACTGTATGTTATTCAGCCAATTCGCCTGTAAACTTGCACTGATATTGTCCAGTATAAGCACAATTTAAACAAATCAGTTCCTACTGTATATCCTGGTTCTATTGGTAGAGCCTCTGCACCCTACACTACAGGGGTAGCCATTCTGCACCTTTATCAATTTATTTATGTTGTGCATCTACTGGACAGTATCTTTGCAACTTTACAGCCTATTTTACTGGATAATATACAGTAAGAAATAGGTTGTTTTTATCAAGGGTAGCTAATCTGAACCTTTACTGTTCCCCCTCTAGTGGGAGGGAGCAGAGACCCTCCAACACAACTAGGATAAACAGTAAAAAGTGAGTCATTTGTATTCTGCTTCTACTGAAAAGTATCTATGCAACTTTACAGCCCAATGGACTGAATAATTTACAGTTAAAAATAAGTTGTTTTTGTCAGGGGGAACTAGTCTGCACCTTTATCTTTACAGATTCTTGAATTAAAAAAAACCTAGCTCCAGTTTAGTTTTTTGCTCACTTGACGTTTGTGGTGTAGGCTCCTTGGTAAACCTGTTATAGAGCTGCCCATGTACCATATGGTGCAGGTGTACTGGCCAATAGAACCAGGATATACAGTGAGAAGTGATTTGTTTATATTCTGCTACTACTGGACAGTATCTGTGCAACTTTACAGCTCAATTGGATGAATAATATTGAGTAAAAAAATAGGTTTTGTTTACAGTGGGCAGCTCTACTACAGGTTTGTGTCCTTGAAAATTTTGATTTATAGGATCAGAGGAATGAATATTCAGAGTAATTGATTATTGTATTTGGACAGAGCATTAAATTTTCAATTGAACAGTATATTTATTTCTTATCTATTTTATTATGGCCCTGTGTTCCAAATTGATCAATTTTTCATTGTTCCCTGTCACCATCATGTCACCATGCAGTGGTTGCCAGAGAGTAAACATAAAGTAATTTGCTACCTTTTAGATCAAATTCCGTTTTGTATTGTGATAACTCTACACCATATACTGCAGGGGTGCCTAATCTGTCCCTGTATCAATGATTGAAGTAGCATCTCATAGCCAACAAAAGCTTTAGGTCCTCTTGAGCACATTAGCTTATGTTTTTTTTTAATAAATAAGGATATAATCCTAAATAACGTAGCCCAACCCTCTCATAAAAGAGGAGTAGGGAATCTGTTTTGGTACCCATGCCAAACTATCTATTTTAAGATCTCTTGGATTAATTTGTATATATTTATTATTTCTTCTTGTACTTGGCATCCACACAAAGACCTGTGTTAAGTTGCAGTCGCACCTAGGTTCCAGGCTTCTACATTCACGTTGAGTATTCTCTCTTGATAAGATCTGTGTTATTGGCCACTTATTTGTTGAAATTTAAATTATATTTTACCTCATAGAATATTTTCATCATCTAGTTAGTGAGCACATCACAAAGAAAATGACTGGGTAAGGCTTACAAGCAGAGTTTCCCCAGTGACATATAGTAGGGATTCCTCATCCAATTGCAGAATAAAATTTGATGATGTAAAAATGATGAAGAAGATTGAATCTATTAAACTAGTGTGAGGGGAAAATGGTGTTTTCATAACTGTTTTAATTAAAGTTAGTAGACTTCAACAAAAAGTTCAACACAACCCAACTAATTTCATCATTTTATTAAATGACCCCTAGTTGAGATCAACTACATTTTCCTAGTTCTGTGATATGATAAAGTTCTCATGTCTTCTAAAACTAAATTTTATGAAAAGATTATACAAATCAAATTCTCATCCAGTTTTCTTTCAGTTGAAGACTGTCAAAAACAGTGGAGATCCCTTCGAGATGGCTTCAAAAGGGAGAAAAAGGCCCAAATGTCCAAGAGTGGGTCTCAGGGAGGAAGAGACAAGAAGCCTTGGAAATGGTTTCAGAGCCTTCTGTTCCTCGAAGATCACATGGCAGATAGACAGACAGAGTCAAATTTTGCAGAAGTACTAAATGTAAGTATCTCATATTGCTGATTGGCCGGGCAATATTTTAGTATACTTAGTCAAATATTGAATTAGCAATGGTTGTAAGTTTAATGTTCCATCAGCCAATCATGCCACACACACATACTAATGCTTTTACTCAAAGATGGTGGGGAGTCTTCCCTCCTATTAGTCAAGGAGTCCAAAAAGTTTTAGTTTATGCAGCAAAGCTTTGCAATAAGAACATATTCCTTCTATTGATTAAATTAAAAAAAAACAAGTGAAAGGGGCTGTCCCCTCCTCAACGCCTTGCTCTTTACGCTAAAGTTTTTCATTGTTAAAAAAACAGCTTTGTGAGAAAGTCAAGCTTTAGCGTAAAGAGCGAGGTGTTGAGGAGGAGACAGCCCCTTTCATGTACAGAATAATTTCTGTTCGTTTTAAGTTTTAACGTCGTTCCTTACTTTCAGTTAAGAAAACTTGTCTTTTTCTAATTTAATTTTTGAACGTTTTTGAATTAATGCAGGTTTTGATTTTGGCAGGTTTTGAATTAAAAAAAATTGAATATTAATTTTACTTTTATTTGGTTAAATGGCTTTCTCGAAACCTGTTTAATTTTATTTACGAGCGTTTTTATTAGTAATAAATATACGTAACTTACGAATTAACTTACGTAACGAACCTCTTTATTCTTAGATTTTTAATACGTATATTAGAGGGTCGCCCCCTAGTCAATACCTTGCTTTTTAATCTAAAGTTCGAATTTTGTTCCAATTCTTTAAAAATGACCCATTAATCACAAATGCCGTTAATTAGAATAAATAGCTCTATTGAAAGTACTAAATAATCTTTGGCTTAAAGAGTGAGGTATTGACTAGGGAATGAACCCAATCATATACGTAATGTTTTCTGTCGTTTTAAGTTTTGATGTTGCTCCTTACTTTCAGTTAAAATACTTGTTTTTTTTGTATAATTTCTGATCTTTATTTAAATAATGCTGGGAAATCTGGCGCCCCCTTCAAAGCAATGTCCCTTCTCCCATGAAACCTTCCTTCATGGTAAGATCCTCCCAGATAACCCCCGAACCACCCCCCCCCCCCCCCCCACCCCACTACCACAAAAAATCCCCTCTGAAAACGTCTGTATACTTCCCAATAACCAATACTATATGTTAAAATTGGGTAAAGTTCATAACTTTCAGCCCTCCCTCCGGGGACTTCGGGGGATTAAGTCATCCTAATAGACATAGTTATCATATTTTCGACCATGCTGAACAAAACGGCTATCTCAAAATTTTGATCGGGTGACTTTGGGAAAAAAATGTGCATGAGAATGGGGCCTAGTTGCCCTCCATTTTTTTGGTAACTTAAAAAGGGCACTAGAACTTTTAATTTCCGTTCGAATGAGCCCTCCCACGATATTCTAGAACCACTGGGTCGATACGATCACCCCTGGGAAAAAAAATACAAACAAATAAACATGCATCCATGATCTTTCTTCTGGCAAAAAATGCATAATTCCACATTTTTTATATTTATTTGTCATTTTGATATTGTTGGCAAATGTGTGTTTGTTGTCAATAAATAATCACAAATTAAAAAAAAAAAAAAATCAAGATCAAAATTCTAAGCTGAAGTATAGACAGGTAGAAAGTATGACTACCTTCGGATAACATTCCTCCCTTTAAGAGTACCGGAAAATAATACTTAAAATGTAGTTTTTGAACATGGAGTAGCATAAAAATGATCCCATCCCCACAAAAAAAAAATAAAAAAATTGGATAGACCCACTTTGAAAGAGAATTCTGAGATTGGCTAAGATGCACGTTACCTGCTCCTGCAGTATAGGGTGCAGAGGTACTGCCCAACTGAACCAGGATAGGTAAAAAGTGAGTGGTTTATTTTATATCTTGTCTCTACTAAAGACTGTCTCTGCACCCTATGCTGGTGGCGTAACTAATCTGCAACTTTACCTTGAGATTTATACACAAGGTCAAAATTCAAAGCAATGCCAAAAAGTAATACTTGACTTCTCTTCTTGAGTAAATATAGAGCTAATAGTTTTTTCTGCTTTTTGCTCAATCCCATATTTGCGTTAAAACGGGTACACCGGACCGATTTGATATGGACAGTTCTGCGTTATTGCTGCATCCGTTATGCAAGAGCCGTTTTGCGTGAGAAAAAAAACCGGATCTGTGTGAACCAAGGGTAATAAGAAAAATTCGAGTGCGGCTGTAACAAGGATGTAGAAATGGTTGCACGAATAGCCACGATCTGGTAAAAAGCAAACTAGCATAGTGACCGAGATTTCAAAAACGCGTTATAAAAAAAACTATCTAGTGAAACAATCCCTCAATTGAAAGTAATCTAGTAATTATAGCTATTATAGAGGTTCATGTTGACAGTAAAAGTTTATTGCCGAAACAAATTTTCGAGAATTCTGAAAAAGAGCTTGAAACCACTCAAAAATGGCAGCGGATCAAAATGAAAAGCAATCCATAGAAATCAATATTGTCAAAAACCCAACGCTGAAGGATTTGAGCCCTCCAGCGTGAAAAGCAAGGAAAATCAGTTTTTGGCATGGGTAGCAGCATTGTCTCATTTTCCTATTCACTTAGGGCGAGTAGCCCACAACAAAATCATAAAGAGATTTACAAAAGCTCATGATCATACCAATATGTTTTTTTGTAAATTGATCTTGTTATGCCATCGTAAAGGGCAATAGGGCAACATAAAAGGCACTTTTTGTGCACTATAGTGGGGTATTGGGAAGTTTTAAGGGGCATCAAAATGGGTTGCCAAGCGAAGTTTTCACAATAGTTTTTTACCTTCCAAACCCCGTCAAGCCATGCATGAAAAACTACATTGGTCACTAGCATTACACACAAGCCCGTTTTTGAGGACGGAGAGAGAGTATTGTTGTCCTAGAAGTATAGAAATTCTCTTTTTTAAACCTAAACAAAATTTTATTTTTTTCAAAAAATTCTTCATAATGATAGTGTTTTAATGATATGTTCTCTAAAATTTTGCAAGTCCAATGCAAAAATATCAAAGCAATACATTTTTATGATAAGTTGTCTTTTCAGCACTGTAGGAAAAATAACAATGATAACTTCACGAGTTTCTGTAAACTACATAAGTATAAATCTAAAAAAATTAATATCCTTCCGCTTTCTACAATATATTAAACAGTTCGTGGTAACGAACTGTAGGTAAGCAGCGACCCGGCTCAATGTTAACAGAAACTCTAAAAAACGGAATTTTGATACCAAAAGATACATCAAAAGAATCAAATTTTAATGCTGATTTCAAATATGTAAGTTT
The DNA here is from genome assembly GCA_027921565.1 of Artemia sinica. Lineage (NCBI taxonomy): Eukaryota > Metazoa > Arthropoda > Branchiopoda > Anostraca > Artemiidae > Artemia > Artemia sinica. The sequence continues at coordinate 64,121,846 of CM051266.1, read as the reverse complement.
TATCAAGTTTAGTCTTACCCATCAAAAGTTACGCGCATTAGAAAATTTGCCTGATTTTCGAAAAAAGGGGGAAAGACCCCTAAAAGCTATAGAACCTTAATGAAAATCACACCATCATATTCAGCGTAAAAGAAAACCCTACTTTAGAGGTTTCAAGCACCTATCTACAAAAATATGGAATTTTGCATTTTTGCCAGAAAAAAGATCATGGATGCGTGTTTATTTTTTTATTTTTACTTTTTGTATTTATTTATTTTTTTCAGGGGTGATCGTATCGACTCAGTGGTCCTAAAATATCGTGGGAGGGCTCATTGGAACGGAAATTAAAAGTTCTAGTGCCCTTTTTAAGTGACCAAAAAAATGGAGGGCAACTAGGCCTCCTCCCACGCTCATTTTTTTCCAAAGTCACTCGACCAAAATTTTGAGATAGCCATTTTGTTCAGCATGGTCCAAAATATAATTACTATGTCTTTTAGGATGACTTAATCCCCCGAGGTCCCCGGGGGCACGGCTGAAAGTTATGAACTTTACCCAATGTTTAACATATAGCATTGGTTATTGGTAAGTATACAGACGTTTTCAGGGGGATTTTTTCTGGTAGGTGGGGGAGGTGGGTCGGGGGTTATATGGGAGGATCTTTCCTTGAAGGAAGTTTTCATGGGGGAAGGGACATTGCTATGAATGGGGCGCCGGATTTCCCATCATTATTAAAGAAAAAGATCAGAAATTAAATAAAAAAAAAGTTTTTCATCTGAAAGTAAGCAGCAACATCAAAACTTGAAACGAACAGAAAATATTATGTATATGATTGGGTTCACCCCCTAGTCAATGCCTCGCTCTTTAAGTCAAAGATTTTTTAATACTTTCATAAGAGCTATTTATTCTAATTAACGGCCTTTGTGATTAAGGGGTCATTTTTAAAAAATTGGAACAAAATTTGAACTTTAGCTTAAAGAGCAAGGTATTGACTAGGGGTGAACCCCCTAATATACGTCTTAAAAATCTATGAATAAAGAAGTTCGTTGCGTAAGTTAATTCATAAGTTAATTATATTTATTACTAATAAAAACATTCGTAAATAAAATTAAACAAGTTTCGAGAAAGCCATTTAACCAAATAAAGGTAAAATTAATGTGCAAATTTTGTTTTAATTATTCATGTACGGTGAGCCAATATCAAAACCTGCATTAATTCAAAAACACTCAAAAATTAAACAAAAAAATACAAGTTTTTTTAACTGAAAGTAAGGAACGACGTTAAAACTGAAAACATACAGAAATTATTCCGTATATGAAAGGGGATGTCCCCTCCTCAACGCCTCACTCTTTACGCTAAAGTTTGACTTTCTCACAACTCTATTTTTTAAACAGTAAAAAACTTTAGCGTAAAGAGCGAGGCGTTGAGGAGGGGACAGCCCCTTTCATATACGTAATAATTTCTGTTCGTTTTAAGTTTTAACGTCGTTCCTTACTTTCAGTTAAAAAAAACTTGTTTTTTTTTTCATAAAAGCTTAATTTTTATCTGTAACTTCTCAAAGATAGCAATTACAATATACTACAAGGGCTCTTTACGTGACAAAATGGCATATCTTTTTGCGGGGGATTTTATGATAGGTTGGAAGTAATCCTTACAAATGGACAAAGGTGCATTTGCAAGGACTATTGTGCAAGGCCGAACCCAGGATTTTGCTTAGGAATGGGTGTTACTAATTTTTTTTTTTTTTGGGGGGGGGGGGGTTACACAAAAAAACTCAAAAAGCCATACAAAATTTGTTTATGTCCATTTTAGTTACGCTTTTACGAGTTCAGACAAACATTTCGGATGGAGAGGGGGTCAAACCCCCAAACCCCTCCCCCCTGGATACGGAATTGTTATTGTGTGTAATAAAAAAAATGAACTGAAATTAACTTTAAGAAGAAACAAAGTTTTCCTGATGAAAAGTTGAGAGCGGAGTCAAGACTTAAACCAAAGAAAAATTACTAATTCGCAGTTTATGCATCCTGTATTTTGAAAACCCGATCCAGTAAAATTAAATAAAAAAAAAACAAGTTTTTTTAACTGAAAGTAAGGAGCGACATTAAAACTTAAAACCAACAGAAATTATTCCGTATATGAAAGGGGCTGTCCCCTCCTCAACGCCTCGCTCTTTACGCTAAAGTTTTTATTGTTTAAAAAAAATAAAGTTGTGAAAAAGTCAAACTTTAGCGTAAAGAGCAAGGCGTTGAGGAGGGGACAGCTCCTTTCATATACGGAATAATTTCTGTTCGTTTTAAGTTTTAATGTCGCTCCTTACTTTCAGTTAAAAAAACTTGTTTTTTTTATTTAATTTTTGAACGTTTTTGAATAAATGCAGGTTTTGATCTTGGCTCACAGTACATAAATAATTAAAACAAAATTTTCATATTAATTTACTTTTATTTGGTTAAATGGCTTTCTCGAAACTTGTTTCATTTTATTTATGAACGTTTTTATTAGTAATAAATATACGTAACTTACGAATTAACTTACGTAACGAACTTCCATATTCATATATTTTAATACGTATATTAGGGGGTTCGCCCCCTAGTCAATACCTTGCTCTTTAAGCGAAAGTTCAAATTTTGTTCCAATTCTTTAAAAATGACCGCTTAATCACAAAGGCCGTTAATTAGAATAAATAGCTCTTATGAAAGTACTAAAAATCTCCGGCTTAAAGAGTGAGGTATTGACTAAGGGGTGAACCCAATCATATATGTAATATTTTCTGTTCGTTTAAAGTTTCGATGATGCTGCTGTTGCAGTTGAAAAACTTGTTTATTTATATTTAATTTCTGATCTTTTTTTAAATAATGCTGGGAAGTCCGGCGTCCCCTTCATAGCAATGTCCCTTCCCCCATGAAAACTTCCTTCACGCAAAGATCCTCCTACATAACCCCCGACCCCAGGCACGTACGCAGGAATTTGTTTCGGGGGGCCAATCCTTCAAACCCATTATTCTGTGAGAAAAATCAGAAAATTATTGGAAAATAAAAAAATCGTGAGATTTCAGGGGGTCCCGGGCCAGGAGGCCCCCCTGCGCACGTCCCTGCCATACCCCCCCCCCCCCCCCACTACCAGGAAAAATCTCCCCTGAAAACGTCTGTACTGTATACTTCCCAATAACCAATACTATATGTTAACATTGGGTAAAGTTCATAACTTTCAGCCCTCCTCCCGGGAACTTCGGGGGATTAAGTCATCCTAAAAGACATACTTTTAATATTTTCGAACATGTTGAACAAAATGGCTATCTCAAAATTTTGATCTGGTAACTTTGGGAAAACAATGAGCATGGGAGGGGGCCTAGTTGCCCTCCATTTTTTTGGTCACTTAAAAAGAGCACTAGAACTTTTAATTTCCATTCCAATGAGCCCTCCCAAGATATTCTAGGACCACTGGGTCGATACGATCACCCCTGGGACAAAAAAAACAAAAATAATAATAAACACGCACCCGTGATCTTTCTTCTGGCAAAAATGGAAAATTCCACATTTTTGTAGATAGGAGCTTGAAACCTCTACAGTAGGGTTCTCTAATACGCTGAATATGATGGTGTGATTTTCATTAAGGTTCTATAACTTTTAGGGGGTCTTTCCCCTCTTTTTTCGAAAATCAGCCAAATTTTCTCAGGCGCGTAACTTTTGATAGGTAAAATTAAACTTGGTGAAACTTATATATTTGAAATCAGAATTAAAATCTGATTCTTTTGATGTATTTATTGGTATCAAAATTTCGTTTTAGAGTTTCGGTTACCATTGAGCCGGGTCGCTCCTTACATACAGTTCGCTACCACGAACTGTTTGATAATCCGTGGCATTTCTCTGGATTTAAAGAATTCTGAAAAAACTATCGCGTTACTGAATACTGACCATGCTTGATTTTTCAAGAGAATTCGAATTGTATACCAAAAGTTATCAATATCATGGCTGATGAAAGACTATTGAGAGCCTTATAAATTATTCTTTTATTTTCTGCAGGCTACTTAAGGACTTTTGATCACAAGAAAACATGTTGTTTTTTTGCCGGGTTTGTGTTTTCAGTTAAGCCTTAGTTTTTTGGAACTCTATGAATATAGGGAAATATCACAAGTCACTCTTTTTTAGCTAGTTTTGCAGATATGGGCTTCACAAACTAAGGAACAAAAATCTTTGCTCGTTAAATATTCCAACTCCGCTATGCCTGGAGTGCAATGCGTGGTTGGGGGCAAATCCTCCGACACTTCTCTTGTTTTTCCCCCAGATCTCTCAACGTACCCATTTATATCTGGGGCGATTTGAGATAGGCAAGCCCTTTCTCAAAATACCATTCATAAGGGGGCAAGGCCAGTAGTAATCAAGGTACTACTTTGCTTGCGCCCCCGTACCAAACAGGTTGGTTATAATCTGTTCTGCTTCAAGTTTTTTCTGGCACAATTAACTGAATTTCTATTTCATGACATACAAGTTTTTTTTTAGGTTACATCCGTGTTGGAAAAACAGGTGTATCTTTTTAGTTTTCTTTACATTACATATTAGTAATGGAATTGAATTCAAAGAGAATAGTTTTTATTTGCAAGGATATTAGTAGAGGAAAAAAATGAGGGGTGCATTTACATTATTGGAGATTAATGATGGAGCTAACAACAGTGATGTAATTACTTCTTTAGTTTACGAGATTTGCGAATTTTTTGCGAAAAGATATTTGCGTAAAGGTATTGCAATGGTTAAGAATAGGTCATTACACCTTTTTGCCAAGAGGAATGAGTATAATACATGTTTATTTATTTTTTTTAACTGGTATTTTTTCAATGAAGTCCATAGCACTTTGCAGAAACCCGTGAATGTAGGACTGAAAGTTCAATTACTAATCAAGCTAGTGTGACCGCCATTTTTTGATCTGGTTAAGTGGGTATAATCTGGTCTGGTTTGCTATTGCGAGAGGACTCAAGCGATTTCTTTCTTACAGGGTTTCAGTTATACAGGGGTTCAGTTACATGGGGTTGGTGGTTGTTATAATACACAAGTTCTATTTGAACAGTGTTGTGAGATCCCCTACCACACCCCCAAAGGACTCCGATCCCCCCATCCCGTGTATTAGCGAAGTTACTCTGTGGTCGTTATAATACACAAGCTTTAGTTTACGAGATTTGGGGACTTGAGTTGCACGAGAGTTCAGTTACATACGGATTCAGTTACACGGGGGTTTAGTTAAATTTTCAGCTAGTGTGACCGCCATTTTTTTTGATCTGGTTAAGTGGGTATAATCTGGTTTGGTTTGCTATTGCGAGAGGACTCAAGCGATTTCTTTCTTACGGGGTTTCAGTTATACAGGGGTTCAGTTACATGGGGTTGGTGGTTGTTATAATACACAAGTTCTATTTGAACAGTGTTGTGAGATCCCCTACCACACCCCCAAGGACTCCGATCCCCCCATCCCGTGTATTAGCGAAGTTACTCTGTGGTCGTTATAATACACAAGCTTTAGTTTACGAGATTTGGGGACTTGAGTTGCACGAGAGTTCAGTTACATACGGATTCAGTTACACGGGGGTTTAGTTAAATTTTCAGCTAGTGTGACCGTCATTTTTTGATCTGGTTAAGTGGGTATAATCTGGTTTGGTTTGCTATTGCGAGAGGACTCAAGCGATTTCTTTCTTACGGGGTTTCAGTTATACAGGGGTTCAATTACATGGGGTTGGTGGTTGTTATAATACACAAGTTCTATTTGAACAGTGTTGTGAGATCCCCTACCACACTCACAAAGGACTCCGATCCCCCCATCCCGTGTATTAGCGAAGTTACTCTGTAGTCGTTATAATACACAAGCTTTAGTTTACGAGATTTGGGGACTTGAGTTGCACGAGAGTTCAGTTACATACGGATTCAGTTACACGGGGGTTTAGTTAAATTTTCAGCTAGTGTGACCGCCATTTTTTGATCTGGTTAAGTGGGTATAATCTGGTTTGGTTTGCTATTGCGAGAGGACTCAAGCGATTTCTTTCTTACGGGGTTTCAGTTATACAGGGGTTCAGTTACATGGGGTTGGTGGTTGTTATAATACACAAGTTCTATTTGAACAGTGTTGTGAGATCCCCTACCACACCTCCAAAGGACTCCGATCCCCCCATCCCGTGTATTAGCGAAGTTACTCTGTGGTCGTTATAATACACAAGCTTTAGTTTACGAGATTTGGGGACTTGAGTTGCACGAGAGTTCAGTTACATACGGATTCAGTTACACGGGGGTTTAGTTAAATCTTCGTCTGAAAAATAGGAGTTCACACTTAAAAAAGTTCTATTAAGAGCTATTTTTATGGAAATGGTTCATTTTTGAACCAAAACTATGCTTTTCTGACTGAAGATACACATTTGAATCAGAAAAGGTGAAAATGTACACATCTAAAACAGAAAAGTGTGTTTTGACTATATTCTTAGGGATTTGCTCCTCAAATTTTTAAATTGAAAAATGAGTGTGCTGTTCTATTAGTAAAGAGAATCTTTCAAGCTTTTATCATCAAAAATGTGGAATTTTGTAGTTTTGACAGAGTAGAAGGATTTTGTACGGGAATTAATTTTACATGAGGAGGAGGGTTTCCAATTTTTTTTTTTCCGGAAACGTGAGCTAACTTTTAAATTAAATTTTAGGTCTTTTGTCTTAGGGATTTGCTCCTCAAATTTTTAAATTGAAAAATGAGTGTGCTGTTCTATTAGTAAAGAGAATCTTTCATGCTTTTATCATCAAAAATGTGGAATTTTGTAGTTTTGACAGAGTAGAAGGATTTTGTACGGGAATTAATTTTACATGAGGAGGAGGGTCTCCAATTTTTTTTCCGGAAACGTGTATTTTTCTACTTAACAGCTACTTTAATAACTTCCAAGATGATAGGACAGTATGACACAGAATTTATCAGTTACCAAGAGTTCATTGACTCCTCCCCGCAATGAATTCCAAGGGTTTTATGACTCCTCCCCACAATGAATTCAGATGGTTTTAAGACTCATCTCACTAGTCATAACTCCGTTCAACCTTGAGCGAAGGTATAAAAGTTTGATGAAGTATTTCTCTACTTAACAACTACATTAATGGCCTCCAAGATGATAGGACTGTATGACACCGAATTTATCAGTTTGAAAAAATCATCTTGCGGTGTTATATTCGAATGTGCTTTTTTATTATTGTCTATGGATCTCGAAGAAATCGACTGTTATCATTGGTTAGTGAACTATAATCTGTTTGAGTATGATAAAAGCTTGTGGAGTACTACATTACGTTGTATAAACAGACTGGGATTCTATGATAGAGTGATTACACCACTTAATAATACTGGTCAGGAACTGAGAAATGTCCAGGAGGAAGTCAGTGAAATTTGCAGCTTTTTCGGAGTTGAAGCACTCTACGTAAAGGGCAATGTACCTACAGATAAAGTTTTAATTCAAAAGTGTGACCCTAGGATTCCACTTTTCAATCTAGAAGAGTTTAAGTGTCCTAAATTTGAGGGGGGCTATCACCGTCCTCAAGACGAGGTTAGGTTCTTCGCACAGTGGATACCTAAGAACATACCTGATCATGATAAATCCATAAGACATGTTAAAAACTATTCTATATCATGGGACCATCGTTTGTGGATGTTTAAGAGTGAACTCTAAGTACTATTTTTATGTAAACATTTGTTGTTGTTTTTTTTTTCTTTCTCAAAAAAAAAAAATCTGTTAATACATTTAAGCAATAAATATCTTTAAGCTTAACCCGTCCTTGTTCTTTAGAATAGTTCTATTGTAAGCAAGTAACAAACTCCTTCCTGAAGTCACCTCTTGGATACACGATGTAGAAACTTCATTTAAGAAACTATGAAAAAAATTGTAAGTAAGTAAGTAACAAATTCTTTCTTGAAGTCACCTCTTGAATACACAATACAGAAATTTTCATTAAAGAAATTATGAAAAAATTGTAAGTAAGTAGCAAATTCTTTCTTGAATTCACCTGCTGGATAAACAAAGACATTTCGTTCAAGAAATTATGACAAAATTCTAAGTAAGTAACAAACTCTTTATTGTTTACATGACTTAGATACACGATGTAGAAATTTAATTCAAGAAATTATGAAAAAATCGCAAGTAAGTAACTTTTTTTCTCTTTATCACAAACAATTTTCACATAGCTAAATGATGTAGAAATTTAATTCAAGAAATTATTAAAAAATTCTCAGTAAGTAACAATTTCTTTCTTGAAGTCAACTCTTGGATACGCAATACGGAAATTTCATTCAAGAAATTATGAAAATATTTGTAAGTAAGTAACAAACTCTTTATTGATTTCACCTCTTGAATATACAGTACAGATACTTCACTCAAGAAATTATGAAAAAATCGCAAGTAAGTAACTTTTTTTCTCTTTATCACAAACAATTTTCACTTAGCTAAATGATGTAGAAATTTAATTCAAGAAATTATTAAAAAATTCTCAGTAAGTAACAATTTCTTTCTTGAAGTCAACTCTTGGATACACAATTTCATTCAAGAAATTATGAAAAAATTGTAAGTAAGTAGCAAATTCTTTCTTGAATTCACCTGCTGGATAAACAAAGACATTTCGTTCAAGAAATTATGACAAAATTCTAAGTAAGTAACAAACTCTTTATTGTTTACATGACTTAGATACACGATGTAGAAATTTAATTCAAGAAATTATGAAAAAATCGCAAGTAAGTAACTTTTTTTTTCTCTTTACCACAAACAATTTTCACTTAGCTAAATGATGTAGAAATTTAATTCAAGAAATTATTAAAAAATTCTCAGTAAGTAACAGTTTCTTTCTTGAAGTCAACTCTTGGATACGCAATACGGAAATTTCATTCAAGAAATTATGAAAATATTTGTGAGTTTGTAACTTTTTTTTTCTCTTTATCACAAAAAATTTTCACTTAGCTACATGACGTAGAAATTTAATTCAAGAAATTATTAAAAAAATTCTCAGTAAGTAACAATTTCTTTCTTGAAGTCAACTCTTGGATACACAATTTCATTCAAGAAATTATGAAAAAATTGTAAGTAAGTAGCAAATTCTTTCTTGAATTCACCTGCTGGATAAACAAAGACATTTCGTTCAAGAAATTATGAGAAAATTCTAAGTAAGTAGCAAACTCTTTACTCTAAAAAATGGATAGATTAACAAAATCTAAGTGTTAGAGTGATAATATTCTTAATGGCTTGTTAGCTCAGTTGGTTAGAGCGTCATGCTAATAACGCGAAGGTCGAGGGTTCGATCCCCTCACGAGCCATAGTTTTGACTTTCATATGGTAACTCCATAAGTTATTTTAGGGATATATTTTATATCAACATGCAAAGTCGACAGAGCTTTATTTCATTTTTTAAGGTTCATTTAGACGAGGTTACGTGCGCGCACGTAACCTCGTCTAAATGAACCTTAAAAAATGAAATAAAGCTCTGTCGACTTTGCATGTTGATATAAAATATATCCCTAAAATAACTTATGGAGTTACCATATGAAAGTCAAAACTATGGCTCGTGAGGGGATCGAACCCTCGACCTTCGCGTTATTAGCATGACGCTCTAACCAACTGAGCTAACAAGCCATTAAGAATATTATCACTCTAACACTTAGATTTTGTTAATCTATCCATTTTTTAGAGTAAAGAGTTTGCTACTTACTTAGAATTTTCTCATAATTTCTTGAACGAAATGTCTTTGTTTATCCAGCAGGTGAATTCAAGAAAGAATTTGCTACTTACTTACAATTTTTTCATAATTTCTTGAATGAAATTGTGTATCCAAGAGTTGACTTCAAGAAAGAAATTGTTACTTACTGAGAATTTTTTTAATAATTTCTTGAATTAAATTTCTACATCATGTAGCTAAGTGAAAATTTTTTGTGATAAAGAGAAAAAAAAAGTTACAAACTCACAAATATTTTCATAATTTCTTGAATGAAATTTCCGTATTGCGTATCCAAGAGTTGACTTCAAGAAAGAAACTGTTACTTACTGAGAATTTTTTAATAATTTCTTGAATTAAATTTCTACATCATTTAGCTAAGTGAAAATTGTTTGTGGTAAAGAGAAAAAAAAAGTTACTTACTTGCGATTTTTTCATAATTTCTTGAATTAAATTTCTACATCGTGTATCTAAGTCATGTAAACAATAAAGAGTTTGTTACTTACTTAGAATTCTGTCATAATTTCTTGAACGAAATATATTTTTGTTAATCCAACATGTGAATTCAAGAAAGAATTTGCTACTTAGTTACAATTTTTTCATAATTTCTTGAATGAAATTGTGTATCCAAGAGTTGACTTCAAGAAAGAAATTGTTACTTACTGAGAATTTTTTAATAATTTCTTGAATTAAATTTCTACATCATTTAGCTATGTGAAAATTGTTTGTGATAAAGAGAAAAAAAGTTACTTACTTGCGATTTTTTCATAATTTCTTGAATTAAATTTCTACATCGTGTATCTAAGTCATGTAAACAATAAAGAGTTTGTTACTTACTTAGAATTTTGTCATAATTTCTTGAACGAAATGTCTTTGTTTATCCAGCAGGTGAATTCAAGAAAGAATTTGCTACTTACTTACAATTTTTTCATAATTTCTTTAATGAAAATTTCTGTATTGTGTATTCAAGAGGTGACTTCAAGAAAGAATTTGTTACTTACTTACTTACAATTTTTTTCATAGTTTCTTAAATGAAGTTTCTACATCGTGTATCCAAGCTTAGATGCACAATGTAGAAATTTAATTCAAGAAATTATGAAAAAATCCCAAGTAAGTAACTTTAACAATTTCTTTCTTGAAGTCAACTCTTGGATACACAATTTCATTCAAGAAATTATGAAAAATTGTAACTAAGTAGCAAATTCTTTCTTGAATTCACACGTTGGATTAACAAAAATACATTTCGTTCAAGAAATTATGACAAAACTCTAAGTAAGTAACAAACTCTTTAATGTTTTCACGAGTTAGATATACGATGTAGAAATTAAATTCAAGAAATTATGAAAAAAATTCTCAGTAAGTAACAATTTCTTTCTTGAAGTCAACTCTTGGATACGCAATACGGAAATTTCATTCAAGAAATTATGAAAATATTTGTAAGTAAGTAACAAACTCTTTATTGATTTCATCTCTTGGATATACAGTACAGATACTTCATTCGAGAAATTATGAAAAAATTGTAACTAAGTAGCAAATTCTTTCTTGAATTCACATGTTGGATTAACAAAAATATATTTCGTTCAAGAAATTATGACAGAATTCTAAGTAAGTAACAAACTCTTTATTGTTTACATGACTTAGATACACGATGTAGAAATTTAATTCAAGAAATTATGAAAAAATCGCAAGTAAGTAACTTTTTTTCTCTCTTTACCACAAACAATTTTCACTTAGCTAAATGATGTAGAAATTTAATTCAAGAAATTATTAAAAAATTCTCAGTAAGTAACAGTTTCTTTCTTGAAGTCAACTCTTGGATACGCAATACGGAAATTTCATTCAAGAAATTATGAAAATATTTGTGAGTTTGTAACTTTTTTTTTCTCTTTATCACAAAAAATTTTCACTTAGCTACATGACGTAGAAATTTAATTCAAGAAATTATTAAAAAAATTCTCAGTAAGTAACAATTTCTTTCTTGAAGTCAACTCTTGGATACACAATTTCATTCAAGAAATTATGAAAAAATTGTAAGTAAGTAGCAAATTCTTTCTTGAATTCACCTGCTGGATAAACAAAGACATTTCGTTCAAGAAATTATGAGAAAATTCTAAGTAAGTAGCAAACTCTTTACTCTAAAAAATGGATAGATTAACAAAATCTAAGTGTTAGAGTGATAATATTCTTAATGGCTTGTTAGCTCAGTTGGTTAGAGCGTCATGCTAATAACGCGAAGGTCGAGGGTTCGATCCCCTCACGAGCCATAGTTTTGACTTTCATATGGTAACTCCATAAGTTATTTTAGGGATATATTTTATATCAACATGCAAAGTCGACAGAGCTTTATTTCATTTTTTAAGGTTCATTTAGACGAGGTTACGTGCGCGCACGTAACCTCGTCTAAATGAACCTTAAAAAATGAAATAAAGCTCTGTCGACTTTGCATGTTGATATAAAATATATCCCTAAAATAACTTATGGAGTTACCATATGAAAGTCAAAACTATGGCTCGTGAGGGGATCGAACCCTCGACCTTCGCGTTATTAGCATGACGCTCTAACAAACTGAGCTAACAAGCCATTAAGAATATTATCACTCTAACACTTAGATTTTGTTAATCTATCCATTTTTTAGAGTAAAGAGTTTGCTACTTACTTAGAATTTTCTCATAATTTCTTGAACGAAATGTCTTTGTTTATCCAGCAGGTGAATTCAAGAAAGAATTTGCTACTTACTTACAATTTTTTCATAATTTCTTGAATGAAATTGTGTATCCAAGAGTTGACTTCAAGAAAGAAATTGTTACTTACTGAGAATTTTTTTAATAATTTCTTGAATTAAATTTCTACATCATGTAGCTAAGTGAAAATTTTTTGTGATAAAGAGAAAAAAAAGTTACAAACTCACAAATATTTTCATAATTTCTTGAATGAAATTTCCGTATTGCGTATCCAAGAGTTGACTTCAAGAAAGAAACTGTTACTTACTGAGAATTTTTTAATAATTTCTTGAATTAAATTTCTACATCATTTAGCTAAGTGAAAATTGTTTGTGGTAAAGAGAAAAAAAAAGTTACTTACTTGCGATTTTTTCATAATTTTTCTTGAATTAAATTTCTACATCGTGTATCTAAGTCATGTAAACAATAAAGAGTTTGTTACTTACTTAGAATTCTGTCATAATTTCTTGAACGAAATATATTTTTTGTTAATCCAACATGTGAATTCAAGAAAGAATTTGCTACTTAGTTACAATTTTTTCATAATTTCTCGAATGAAGTATCTGTACTGTATATCCAAGAGATGAAATCAATAAAGAGTTTGTTACTTACTTACAAATATTTTCATAATTTCTTGAATGAAATTTCCGTATTGCGTATCCAAGAGTTGACTTCAAGAAAGAAATTGTTACTTACTGAGAATTTTTTCATAATTTTCTTGAATTTAATTTCTACATCGTATATCTAACTCGTGAAAACATTAAAGAGTTTGTTACTTACTTAGAGTTTTGTCATAATTTCTTGAACGAAATGTATTTTTGTTAATCCAACGTGTGAATTCAAGAAAGAATTTGCTACTTAGTTACAATTTTTTCATAATTTCTTGAATGAAATTGTGTATCCAAGAGTTGACTTCAAGAAAGAAATTGTTAAAGTTACTTACTTGGGATTTTTTCATAATTTCTTGAATTAAATTTCTACATTGTGCATCTAAGTCATGTAAACAATAAAGAGTTTGTTACTTACTTAGAATTTTGTCATAATTTCTTGAACGAAATGTATTTTTGCTAATCCAACATGTGAATTCAAGAAAGAATTTGCTACTTAGTTACAATTTTTTTTCATAATTTCTTGAATGAAATTGTGTATCCAAGAGTTGACTTCAAGAAAGAAATTGTTACTTACTGAGAATTTTTTTAATAATTTTTTTGAATTAAATTTCTACATCATGTAGCTAAGTGAAAATTGTTTGTGATAAAGAGAAAAAAAAAGTTACTTACTTGCGATTTTTTCATAATTTCTTGAATGAAGTATCCAAGAGATGAAATCAATAATGAGTTTGCTACTTACTTACAAATATTTTCATAATTTCTTGAATGAAATTTCCGTATTGCGTATCCAAGAGTTGAATTCAAGAAAGAAATTGTTACTTACTGAGAATTTTTTTTCATAATTTCTTGAATTTAATTTCTACATCGTATATCTAACTCGTGAAAACATTAAAGAGTTTGTTACTTACTTAGAATTTTGTCATAATTTCTTGAACGAAATGTATTTTTGTTAATCCAACGTGTGAATTCAAGAAAGAATTTGCTACTTAATTACAATTTTTTCATAATTTCTTGAATGAAATTGTGTATCCAAGAGTTGACTTCAAGAAAGAAAAATTGTTACTTACTGAGAATTTTTTAATAATTTCTTGAATTAAATTTCTACATCATGTAGCTAAGTGAAAATTTTTGTGATAAAGAGAAAAAAATAAGTTACTTACTTGCGATTTTTTCATAATTTCTTGAATGAAGTATCCAAGAGATGAAGTCAATAATGAGTTTGCTACTTACTTACAAATATTTTCATAATTTCTTGAATGAAATTTCCGTATTGCGTATCCAAGAGTTGACTTCAAGAAAGAAATTGTTACTTACTGAGAATTTTTTTCATAATTTCTTGAATTTAATTTCTACATCGTATATCTAACTCGTGAAAACATTAAAGAGTTTGTTACTTACTTAGAATTTTGTCATAATTTCTTGAACGAAATGTATTTTTGTTAATCCAACGTGTGAATTCAAGAAGAATTTGCTACTTAATTACAATTTGTTCATAATTTCTTGAATGAAATTGTGTATCCAAGAGTTGACTTCAAGAAAGAAATTGTTACTTACTGAGAATTTTTTAATAATTTCTTGAATTAAATTTCTACATCATGTAGCTAAGTGAAAATTGTTTTTGATAAAGAGAAAAAAATAAGTTACTTACTTGCGATTTTTTCATAATTTCTTGAATGAAGTATCTGTACTGTATATCCAATCCAACATGTGAATTCAAGAAAGAATTTGCTACTTAGTTACAATTTTTTCATAATTTCTTGAATGAAATTGTGTATCCAAGAGTTGACTTCAAGAAAGAAATTGTTACTTACTGAGAATTTTTTAATAATTTCTTGAATGAAATTTCTACATCATTTAGCTAAGTGAAAATTGTTTGTGATAAAGAGAAAAAAAGTTACTTACTTGCGATTTTTCATAATTTTGAGTGAAGTATCTGTACTGTATATTCAAGAGGTGAAATCAATAAAGAGTTTGTTACTTACTTACAAATATTTTCATAATTTCTTGAATGAAATTTCCGTATTGCGTATCCAAGAGTTGACTTCAAGAAAGAAATTGTTACTTACTGAGAATTTTTTAATAATTTCTTGAATTTAAATTTCTACATCATTTAGCTATGTGAAAATTGTTTGTGATAAAGAGAAAAAAAGTTACTTACTTGCGATTTTTTCATAATTTCTTGAATTAAATTTCTACATCGTGTATCTAAGTCATGTAAAAACAATAAAGAGTTTGTTACTTACTTAGAATTTTGTCATAATTTCTTGAACGAAATGTCTTTGTTTATCCAGCAGGTGAATTCAAGAAAGAATTGATGCTACTTACTTACAATTTTTTCATAATTTCTTTAATGAAAATTTCTGTATTGTGTATTCAAGAGGTGACTTCAAGAAAGAATTTGTTACTTACTTACTTACAATTTTTTTCATAGTTTCTTAAATGAAGTTTCTACATCGTGTATCCAAGAGGTGACTTCAGGAAGGAGTTTGTTACTTGCTTACAATAGAACTATTCTAAAGAACAAGGACGGGTTAAGCTTAAAGATATTTATTGCTTAAATGTATTAACAGATTTTTTTTTTTTTTTGAGAAAGAAAAAAAAAACAACAACAAATGTTTACATAAAAATAGTACTTAGAGTTCACTCTTAAAACATCCACAAACGATGGTCCCATGATATAGAATAGTTTTTAACATGTCTTATGGATTTATCATGATCAGGTATGTTCTTAGGTATCCACTGTGCGAAGAAACTAACCTCGTCTTGAGGACGGTGATAGCCCCCTCAAATTTAGGACACTTAAACTCTTCTAGATTGAAAAGTGGAATCCTAGGGTCACACTTTTGAATTAAAACTTTATCTGTAGGTACATTGCCCTTTACGTAGAGTGCTTCAACTCCGAAAAAGCTGCAAATTTCACTGACTTCCTCCTGGACATTTCTCAGTTCCTGACCAGTATTATTAAGTGGTGTAATCACTCTATCATAGAATCCCAGTCTGTTTATACAACGTAATGTAGTACTCCACAAGCTTTTATCATACTCAAACAGATTATAGTTCACTAACCAATGATAACAGTCGATTTCTTCGAGATCCATAGACAATAATAAAAAAGCACATTCGAATATAACACCGCAAGATGATTTTTTCAAACTGATAAATTCGGTGTCATACAGTCCTATCATCTTGGAGGCCATTAATGTAGTTGTTAAGTAGAGAAATACTTCATCAAACTTTTATACCTTCGCTCAAGGTTGAACGGAGTTATGACTAGTGAGATAAGTCTTAAAACCATCTGAATTCATTGTGGGGAGGAGTCATAAAACCCTTGGAATTCATTGCGGGGAGGAGTCAATGAACTCTTGGTAACTGATAAATTCTGTGTCATACTGTCCTATCATCTTGGAAGTCATTAAAGTAGCTGTTAAGTAGAAAAATACACGTTTCCGGAAAAAAAATTTGGAGACCCTCCTCCTCATGTAAAATTAATTCCCGTACAAAATCCTTCTACTCTGTCAAAAACTACAAAATTCCACATTTTTGATGATAAAAGCATGAAAGATTCTCTTACTAATAGAACAGCACACTCATTTTTCAATTTAAAAATTTGAGGAGCAAATCCCTAAGACAAAAGACCTAAAATTTAATTTAAAAGTTAGCTCACGTTTCCGGAAAAAAAAAAATTGGAAACCCTCCTCCTCATGTAAAATTAATTCCCGTACAAAATCCTTCTACTCTGTCAAAACTACAAAATTCCACATTTTTGATGATAAAAGCTTGAAAGATTCTCTTTACTAATAGAACAGCACACTCATTTTTCAATTTAAAAAATTTGAGGAGCAAATCCCTAAGAATATAGTCAAAACACACTTTTCTGTTTTAGATGTGTACATTTTCACCTTTTCTGATTCAAATGTGTATCTTCAGTCAGAAAAGCATAGTTTTGGTTCAAAAATGAACCATTTCCATAAAAATAGCTCTTAATAGAACTTTTTTAAGTGTGAACTCCTATTTTTCAGACGAAGATTTAACTAAACCCCCCGTGTAACTGAATCCGTATGTAACTGAACTCTCGTGCAACTCAAGTCCCCAAATCTCGTAAACTAAAGCTTGTGTATTATAACGACCACAGAGTAACTTCGCTAATACACGGGATGGGGCGATCGGAGTCCTTTGGAGGTGTGGTAGGGGATCTCACAACACTGTTCAAATAGAACTTGTGTATTATAACAACCACCCAACCCCATGTAACTGAACCCCTGTATAACTGAAACCCCGTAAGAAAGAAATCGCTTGAGTCCTCTCGCAATAGCAAACCAAACCAGATTATACCCACTTAACCAGATCAAAAAAAAATGGCGGTCACACTAGCTGAAAATTTAACTAAACCCCCGTGTAACTGAATCCGTATGTAACTGAACTCTCGTGCAACTCAAGTCCCCAAATCTCGTAAACTAAAGCTTGTGTATTATAACGACTACAGAGTAACTTCGCTAATACACGGGATGGGGGGATCGGAGTCCTTTGGGGGTGTGGTAGGGGATCTCACAACACTGTTCAAATAGAACTTGTGTATTATAACAACCACCAACCCCATGTAATGAACCCCCTGTATAACTGAAACCCCGTAAGAAAGAAATCGCTTGAGTCCTCTCGCAATAGCAAACCAAACCAGATTATACCCACTTAACCAGATCAAAAAATGACGGTCACACTAGCTGAAAATTTAACTAAACCCCCGTGTAACTGAATCCGTATGTAACTGAACTCTCGTGCAACTCAAGTCCCCAAATCTCGTAAACTAAAGCTTGTGTATTATAACGACCACAGAGTAACTTCGCTAATACAACGGGATGGGGGGATCGGAGTCCTTTGGGGGTGTGGTAGGGGATCTCACAACACTGTTCAAATAGAACTTGTGTATTATAACAACCACCAACCCCATGTAACTGAACCCCTGTATAACTGAAACCCCGTAAGAAAGAAATCGCTTGAGTCCTCTCGCAATAGCAAACCAAACCAGATTATACCCACTTAACCAGATCAATCAAAAAAATGGCGGGTCACACTAGCTGAAAATTTAACTAAACCCCCGTGTAACTGAATCCGTATGTAACTGAACTCTCGTGCAACTCAAGTCCCCAAATCTCGTAAACTAAAGCTTGTGTATTATAACGACCACAGAGTAACTTCGCTAATACACGGGATGGGGGGATCGGAGTCCTTTGGGGGTGTGGTAGGGGATCTCACAACACTGTTCAAATAGAACTTGTGTATTATAACAACCACCAACCCCATGTAACTGAACCCCTGTATAACTGAAACCCTGTAAGAAAGAAATCGCTTGAGTCCTCTCGCAATAGCAAACCAGACCAGATTATACCCACTTAACCAGATCAAAAAATGGCGGTCACACTAGCTTGATTAGTAATTGGACTTTCAGTCCTACATTCACGGGTTTCTGCAAAGTGCTATGGACTTCATTGAAAAAATACCAGTTAAAAAAAAATAAAATAAACATGTATTATACTCATTCCTCTTGGCAAAAAGGTGTAATGACCTATTCTTAACCATTGCAATACCTTTACGCAAATATCTTTTCGCAAAAAATTCGCAAATCTCGTAAACTAAAGAAGTAATTACATCACTGTTGTTAGCTCCATCATTAATCTCCAATAATGTAAATGCACCCCTCATTTTTTTTCCTCTACTAATATCCCTGCAAATAAAAAACTATTCTCTTTGAATTCAATTCCATTACTAATATGTAATGTAAAGAAAACTAAAAAGATACACCTGTTTTTCCAACACGGATGTAACCTAAAAAAAAACTTGTATGTCATGAAATAGAAATTCAGTTAATTGTGCCAGAAAAAACTTGAAGCAGAACAGATTATAACCAACCTGTTTGGTACGGGGGCGCAAGCAAAGTAGTACCTTGATTACTACTAAGGCCGTACCCAGGATTTTTTTTTTGGAGGGAGTTTTACTAAAAAAAAATCGTTACGTTCATTTTTGTAACGTTCTTAGGAGTCAGAAAAATATTTTTTTTGCGGGGGGGGGGATCCCCTAACTCCCCTGGATACGACCTTGTAAGGGGGCACCAGTAGCCCGGTGATTCTTGGTGCAACTTTTTCTCTTTTATTTTATATGGAGACAGTGGACCTCAGTAGCCAGAGCTTGTACTCAGTTTAAAAAATCCGTCCATAATATTAGTAATAATAATAATAATAACCTAGCTCTAAATATTTGATAGCAATTAAAACAATCTTTAATAAGAAAATTTTGACAGCTTTTGGAAAGAATTCAGATTTGGTTGTGTATAAAATTCCTACTTAAATTAATATCCAGGCCCAAATGATTGAAATTAAGTTCGTTATGAATTTAGTATTGTTCTGTTTGGTAATGCTTAGTTCAACGGTGCTGGTTGTTCTTAATTTCAACTAAACCCATGAAGTAATGCTGGTATTTTCGTTTTGGCGTTTTGCTTATTAGTTGGCTTCAAATTTGTATGTAATAAATAAACAAGGCCGTATCAAGGGGAGGGGGACCCGGTTTGAACTCCCCCCCCCAAAAAAAAAATTCACCGAGTCGAAAATTAGTCTAAAAAATACATGTAAAGACAAAACCTTACCAGAAAAAAATATGCTCCCAGACTACATCCTATTGCATTTGAATGTTTTTCTGCCTCATAAAAACATAACAAATGTGGATATAAACAAATTTTGTCTGCGTTTTTCAGTGTAAACCCCCCCCCCTCCCGAATTTTTTGGGTAAAACCCCCTCCGAAAAAAAATCCTGGTATAGTCTTTACCATGTTAACGTGGTTATGACACTATTAAGTGACAATTCCGTAAGTATTAAACCTATGTTCACGAGTTCTGTACAATAAAAAAAAGGAATACTAAAAATCCTATGATCAGACGTTCCTGATAACTTCCCGTTCGATAAAAAAATATACTCCAGTTACACTGGTTTCCACACTTCAAAAGAGTAAGGAGTAGGGTACTCCATAACTTATAACTTCTAATCACCCTCAAACCTAACATAACTTTATGTACAGGGCCGTATCCAGGATTTTTGTTCGGGGGGGGGGGGGTTACCCGATTGTTTCCCGTGCACTTTGTCTAACATCCTCGAGCAACATTACATTAACTCGAGACCGTTAGTCCGCCCCTTGCGAACGAGGACGCGTCCACTAGGAATACTTTCGTATCTTTAAGGGGCATTTTTTTTTTTTTTTTTTTTTTTTGGGTTTTTTTTTTTTTTTTTTAGCAATACAAAAACAAGACAAGTATTTACATACAGTTAAATACTACAAGCTATTTTTTTTCTTTTTTTGGATACAGCAAAAACAGTTAACGCAAAAAGAAGCCAAATAGTAGAAGTAGTCTATATATTTTTTCGTTTTTTTAGCTAAAAGTAAGGGCGAATATCTGTAAAACAAAATCCAGGCGACGATTTTTCTTCCCTGCAAAAATGTCGATGACCTTGTCAGGGCAGATGTCAACGTCCCTATGGACTTTGCGGCAGCCTTTTGCCAGCTGTCTCTGACGAGAACAGAACGCAAAATCTGCAAAAAGCAGCGTCCTCAGACGGAGAGTAGGACAACCAACTGAAAAGAGCGAGCCAAGTTAACTGAAACTTCAGCTTCCGTTTTTCGGATGCAGCGTGAAGAGCAGGGAAGAAAAATCGTCGCCTGGATTTTGTTTTACAGATATTCGCCCTTACTTTTAGCTAAAAAAACGAAAAAAATATATAGACTACTTCTACTATTTGGCTTCTTTTTGCGTTAACTGTTTTTGCTGTCTCCAAAAAAAGAAAAAAAAATAGCTTGTAGTATTTAACTGTATGTAAATACTTGTCTTGTTTTTGTATTGCTAAAAAAAAAAAAAAAAAAAAAAAAAAAAAAAAAAAAAAAAAAAAAAAAAAAAAAAAAAAAATGCCCCTTAAAGATACGAAAGTATTCCTAGTGGACGCGTCCTCGTTCGCAAGGGGCGGACTAACGGTTTCGAGTTAATGTAATGTTGCTCGAGGATGTTAGACAAAGCGCACGGGAAACAATCGGGTAACCCCCCCCCCCCCGAACAAAAATCCTGGATACGGCCCTGTACATAAAGTTATGTTAGGTTTGAGGGTGATTAGAAGTTATAAGTTATGGAGTACCCTACTCCTTACTCTTTTGAAGTGTGGAAACCAGTGTAACTGGAGTTATTTTTTTATTGAACGGGAAGTTAACAGGAACGTCTGATCATAGGATTTTTAGTATTCCTTTTTTTTATTGTACAGAACTCGTGAACATAGGTTTAATACTTACGGAATTGTCACTTAATAGTGTCATAACCACGTTAACATGGTAAAGACTATACCCAGGATTTTTTTTCGGAGGGGGTTTTACCCAAAAAATTCGGGGAGGGGGGGAGGGTTTACACTAAAAAACGCAGACAAAATTTGTTTATATCCACATTTGATATGTTTTTATGAGGCAGAAAAACATTTCGGGGGGGGGAGGGGGTTAAAAACCCCTAACCCCCCTCTGGGTACGGCCTTGAACATGGTATCCCTTCCCTATTTAGTGTCGGATTTAGTTTTCACTGTTCTTATCTCTTAAAGCGTCTGTTTTATTTCTTTTTGCTGTTGCACCTTTGAATATTTTACAGGTTAAAAATAAATCATCATTTTCGTGATCAGCGGGTGCAAAGTGCTGCTGAGATATTTCTCAGTTTTAATTAATCGTCACACAGACTTCCGATGTTGTTTCTAAGGATTCTAGTATGCTTAGGAATTTTAGCCTGAAAGTAAATTTACATGGTGCTATTCAAGCTTACTTTGTGGAATGAATTTTGTCAACAACTAGAACGAGGTCATCTTGCTGTCGATCTAGCTTAACTTCATGCCAGCCAAGGTCGTTCAGCTTCAATCCTCTCGGGGTCGATAATTCAGTTTCACCTGATCCTAGGTTTATTCTCACCTGAATAAAAGAAACAAGTTTTAATAAAATAATCACTGTACGGACATCATTACAGGGATCAAAATTAATCTCTGAGATTTATGTTGAGCAGCAACATACAGTTTCCAAATTTTGTCCATTTAGATTAAGACAACTAATTGTAAATCAAGTATAGTCCATACGGTGTCCGGCGTTAACCCCACCCCCCCCCCCGGGGATTACCCCCCTGCGTAAAATACCCCCTCAAATACTCCCCCAGAACCCTCCCCCCCCCTCACCATATATCCCTCGTGGAAAAAAAAACGAAAATGCCCCCTCCCCGTGGACCCCCCCCCCCCGAAAAATATACCTCTCCGGAAAATAATCCCCCTCCCCGTGGAAAATACTGCCCCGAAAAATACCCCCCCCCCCAGGAAAAACTGTTTTAAAATAGAATTTTAAAACAAAGCTTATTGTTCTAATTAAACGGCCATTGTGTTTAAGGAATCGTTCTTAAAGAATTTGGACAAAAAGTCAAAACTTTAGCGTGAAGAGCAAGGTCTTTTAGAAGGGGCAGCTCCTTTCATATACGTAATAATTTCTGTTCCTTTTAAGTTTTGATGTTGCTCCTTACTTTAAGTTAAAAAAGTTGTTTTTTAAAATTTAATTTCTGATCTGTTTAAATAATACTGGGAAATCCGGCTCTCCCTCAATGAAAAATTCCGGTACTTGTGTATTATATGCCACTCAAGTTTACAATGTGTAAAACTCAGGAACAAACCGGTTTCTTTGTTAGTTTCTTTTCCGGGGGGGGGGGTATTTTCAAGGGGTCATTTTCCACGGGGGTATATTCCATGGGGGGTATTTTCCAGGGGGTATTTTTCGCGGGTGTATTTTCCAGGGGTTAATCGCCAGGGGGGGGGGGGGGTAGACACCTAAAACCAGGCCATACATAGAAAGATAGGGTGACAAATCTAAATTTAAGGTTAGGCTATTAGTCGCCACGGTGGTGACAGTTTTGACTCACGATTTGGAAACAGAGGATGACAGTTCTTACGCATGATTTTTAAACAGAGGGTAGAGGGGGGCTATGAAAAGCTGATGGAGATACACTAGATGTTCCCTAGAAGAATCTTATGAGGATCGCTTCAGTTTAGCATTGAAACGAGTGTAGGCCATACAATAGACTGTCCAAAAAATGTGCTTCAATCCCGCGGTCTGGAGATATAACTGAAAAAGGATTCAAATTCTTCGCTCACGTCTTATGGATGAAGGATGATAAACTACCAAGAATTGCGGATCTTGGCCATCCAGCTTTCTTTCAGGGGATGCACATAAAAAATCACCCAAACCTCCAAAAAAACAATAATTTATGTAAAAATGAGTTATGAGTTAAATCAAAGATATCTCGCAAAGGTTTTTTAGGGGCGGTGCAGGGTTAAAATTTTGACTCTGAATTGTGCTTGCATTATATAAAGTATATTGAACTATTATATTTTGGATAATATTTTGAAATAATCAATACTTGCTTCATTTATTAATTCCAAGTGAAGACCTGGTCAATTTTGAACCATAAAAAATCAAGGGCGAGGAGTAAAACCGGCAGATCCAGACTCTGAATAAAAACTTGGCAATATTTGCTAAGCATTATTAGCCTAGAGTTTATTATAAGGGAGGGTAGAGAAACGTGTAAAATCAGGTATGAGAAAGTTGAACAATTAAAATATATGCCAAATACACGGTATTACTACTACTACTACTACTAACAACTCAACGCAGCACCAAGCCGCCTGAGGCCAACACAGATACGCACACTCCTCCTCCACCCCAATCTATTCAAAGCCTTCCTTTTACACCCACCCACGAAGTTCCGTTTAGCCCCAGACGGTTGGCTGATTAGAACAATCTTCGGCAATCTATCATCCTTCATCTGCACAACGTGCCCTAGCCACCTCAACCTTTCTTTCATTATAGCCCTAGAGAGCGGTATTGAACCACATTTTTCGTATAGCCTATTGTTTGAAATACGGTCAGTCAGCCGGGTACCCAAAACAATCCTTAAACAATTTCTCTGGAAAACATCTAGCAAATCTTCATCCGCTTTTCGGAGCGTCCATGCTTCAGAGCCATATTTGACCACTGTCATCACTGTAGCTTCTAATATTCAAATACACGGTATGAAGAAGATTAATTTCCAAATCACAATATTTCATAGGGTTAAGTCAGCTTTCTTCAAAATTGCCAGCCGAAGGGACGAGGAAACAAGTACAGATTTTCAGGTAAATGATATAAGGGTATACAATATTTTAAGTATTAGTACTTATGAGAAGAACTTTAAACCTTACAGTTCAAAAACAATTTTTTGGGGTATTATTATTGAAAAATACCTTTTTTTGAGTATTTTCCTTGATAAAAAAATCCTTCCCACGTTAAAAAAATACCTCTCCAACGCTATTGGGAATAGCCGCCACTGCTCGAGGTTAATATTAGCTATGTTTTATGAAAA
The DNA here is from genome assembly GCA_027921565.1 of Artemia sinica. Classification (NCBI taxonomy): domain Eukaryota; kingdom Metazoa; phylum Arthropoda; class Branchiopoda; order Anostraca; family Artemiidae; genus Artemia; species Artemia sinica. Next base: position 64,097,412 of record CM051266.1, on the reverse strand, counting down.
TAAATACATATCATACAAAGGGGCATCTTAATTTAAAAAGGGATCTTAAATTTAAAAAAGGACTAGGTAGATTGCAAAAAGGCTGAAAGCCATCGTCCAGGGTAAAATTTAGCAGCTACAAGTTACCAGAAATAGATTATATAAAACAAAACATTAAATAACAAGATTCCGGAAAGAGGCGTTTAGGACCTTAACTGATAGGCTATGTGCTCTACAGATGACGAAATTTGCATCTATGCTGTCTAGGGTTTCACAATAGAGATAGTAAATTAATAAAAATTCACGTTGGTGGGGATTTATGAGACCATTGTTTGTAAGTGAAGCGACTTTCACACTACGTGATTTTTTTTTTTTAATTGTAAATTATTAATATCCCTCACACTAAGCAAAGTTGTATCTAAGAGGATACAGTGTTTGAACCCCCCTCCTTAAAGAAGTCAGGGTCCGACTCTTAAAAAGTTAATAAAAATGCATATAACCAAATTTGGATGTGTTTTGTAAAGTTTGTTTTTCGAAAAAATCGAACAAAAACATGCACTATCCAATCAAAAATCCTTGACTTTAAGCATAATCTTTCACACCGCAGTATATAAATAATAGAAAATTGTATTTATCCTATCTTTATACAGTGTTTCACACCAAGAAAACTTAAAAATCGATAAAACGCGGACAATCTTAGTCTAAAATCATCAAAAACATCATGAGCAGACTAGTCAACAATGAAAAAATTGAATAAAGATGTATATTCAAGCTCTTGTCAAGCATGGATGTTTTTTTAAGGAAATTTTATTAATATATTTTCATAATTTAGTTATTCTTCTTCTTCTAGGAATTCTAGTTTGTTGCTACTACTTTGAATATACCGCTACATAATATACACATAACCGTCAAATTCTAGGAAGATGTTAGAACTGTGTACGATACGGAGGAAATTTGCTTTGTAAGATTACATGAGGTAATAAAAAGTCTCAAGTTAAGCGAGCGTGAAGAGTTCTACGGCAAAGTGTGAGAGCACCTTCAAAAGCAAACACGTTCTATCAACAAAGCAAGTTGTGATGCTAATTTACATGGTATCCGAAATTCCCGAGGCGAAAAGTTAAAACAACCTTACTCTATCCTCTAATATTTGTATCGTCCGATAGCGGATTCAAATTTCGAAATAAGTACTGTATGTTCATTAATCAAACAGTTCGTGGTAACGAACTGTAAGTAAGGAGCGACCCGGCTCAATGGTAACCGAAACTCTAAAAAACGGAATTTTGATACCAATAGATACATCAAAAGAATCAGATTTTAATGCTGATTTCAAATATATAAGTTTCATCAAGTTTAGTCTTACTTTCGTAAAAAAAAATTGTCTGATTTTCTGATTTTCGATTTTCTATCAAATTGTCTGATTTTCTACAAATTTGTCTGATTTTCTAAAAAAGGAAAAAGACCCCCTAAAAGTTACAGAACCTTAATGAAAATCACACCATCATATTCAGCGTATAAGATAACGCTACAGTAAAGGTTTCAAGCACCTATATACAAAAATGTGGAATTTTGCATTTTTTGCCAGAAGAAAGATCGCGGATGCGTGTTTATTCGTTTATTTGTTTTTTTTTTTGTTTTGTTTTTCCAGGGGTGATCGTACCGACCCAGTGGTCCTAGAATATCGTGGGAGGGCTCATTGGAACGGAAATGAAAAGCTCTAGTGCCCTTTTTAAGTGACCAAAAAATGGAGGGCAACTAGGCCCCCTCCCACGCTCATTTTTTCCCAAAGTCACCCGATCAAAATTTTGAGATAGCCATTTTGTTCAGCACGGTCGAAAATACGATAATTATATCTTTTAGGATGACTTAATCCTCCGAAGTCCTCCAATAGATACATCAAAAGAATCAGATTTTAATTCTGATTTCAAATATATAACTTTCATCAAGTTTAGTGCTACCCATCAAAAGTTACGCGCCTGAGAAAATTTGGCTGATTTTCAAAAAAAGGGGGAAAGACCCCCTAAAAGCTATAGAACCTTAATGAAAATCACACCATCATATTCAGCGTATCAGAAAACCCTATTGTAGAGGTTTCAAGCTCCTATGTACAAAAATGTGGAATTTTCCATTTTTGACAGAAGAAAGATCACGGATGCGTGTTTATTTGTTTGTTTTTTTTCCCAGGGGTGATCGTATCGACCCAGTGGTCCTAGAATATCGTGGGAGGGCTCATTGGAACGGAAATTAAAATTTCTAGTGCCCTTTTTAAGTGACCAAAAAAATGGAGGGCAACTAGGCCCCCTCCCACGCTCATTTTTTTCCCAAAGTCACCCGATCAAAATTTTGAGATAGCCATTTTGTTCAGCATGGTCGAAAATATTATAACTATATCTTTTAGGATGACTTAATCCCTCGAAGCCCCCAGGGGGAGGGCTAAAAGTTATGAACTTTACCCAATGTTAACATATAGTATTGGTTATTGGGAAGTATACAGAAGTTTTCAGGAGGGTTTTTTTCTGGTAGTGGGGGGGGGGTGAGTCGGGGCTTATGTTGGAGGATCTGTCCATGAAGGAAGTTTTCATGGGGGAAGGGAAATTGCCATGAAGGGGGCGCCGGACTTGCCAGCATTATTTATTGGTTATTGGGAAGTATACAGACATTTTCAGGAAGGATTTTTTCTGGAGGGGGGGGGGCTGGAGGAGGGGGTTACTCTGGAGAATATTTCCGTGGAGGATGTTTTCTTTGGGGTAAGGGACATTTCTATGAAGGGGGCGCCGGATTTCCAAGCATTATTTAAAAAATGATCAGAAATTAAATAAAAAAAACAAGTTTTTTCAACTGAAAGTAAGAAGCAACATTAGAACTTAAAACGAACAGAAATTATAACGTATATGAGGGGGTTCTCCCCCAAGTCAATACTTCGCTCTTTACGCTACATTTTTTTTAGTGCTTTCAAAAGAGCTATCTATTCTAATTAAACGGCCTTTGTGATTCAGGGGTTTGTGAATCAAAATTTTTTAAACTTTTAACGTAAAGAGCGTGGTATTGACTAAGGGGAGAACCCCCTCATATGCGTAATAACATATACGTAATAAAAAAAAACAAATAAAAAAACAAGCGATACGGCTCAATAGTAATCGAAACTTTTAAAAACGGAATTTTGATGTCAATAAATGTATCCATAGAATGTGTTTATAATGCTGATTCTAAATATATAAATTTTATTCAGTTTAATATTACTCATCAAAGGCTACGAGCCTGAGAAAATTTAACCGATTTTTTAAAGAGGGGGGAAACATCCCCTACAAGTGAAAGAATTTTAATGAAAATCACACCGTCAGATTCAGCGTATCAGAAAACCCTATTACATAGGTTTCAAGCTCATATCTGCAAAAATTTGCAACTTTGTATTTTTGCCAGAAGAAAAATATACCAATATAGAAGTTCGTTACGTAAGTTAATTTGTAAATTACGTCATAACCAAATTTATAGACATCCATTTAGCAAATGAAACGTAAAATTTTTATGCAAATTTTGTTTAGTTATTCAATGATGGTGAGCCAAAATAAAAGCTGCATTAACTAAAAAGCGATCAGAAATTAAATTAAAAAAAAACAAGTTTTTTTTAAACTAGAAGTAAGGAGCGACATTATAACTTAAAACGAACAGAAATTATTCCGTATATGAAAGGGGCTGTCCCCTCCTCAACGCCTTGCTCTTTACGCTAAAGTTTGACGCTGTCTCACAACTTTATTTTTTAAAATAATAAAAAACTTTAGCGTAAAGAGCGAGGCGTTGAGGAGGGGACAGCCCCTTTCATATACGGAATAATTTCTGTTCGTTTTAAGTTTTAATGTCGCTCCTTACTTTCAGTTTGAAAAACTTGTTTTTTTTATTTAATATGTGGATGAAAGCGATAAGCCCTGGATAATGTATATTCAACTTTTGTTCTTTATCAGTCTTTTCATTGCATAAATTTTAAATTATCTTCGGAAGTCTGAGTAGGCTTTTTTACTATGTTTTTATTGGTTCCACAATTTGTTTGTTATTTTGTTCTATTTTTTGAAACGGCCCTCTTCAATTTGTTTTATATATTTTTTCGTACCGACACTAATGTGTTTTTGCCATATGGAAAGATTTGATTTTGTTGTTTATATTTCTGAAGCAACTTCCTAATGTTAATGGAAGGGCATTTACTTAACAAAACACAATTTTGGACGCTAAAACAATATTACACAAACTCAGAACAAAATAAATATGAAAAAAATCATGTCTGAAGCAAATGTACTTAAATGAGAATTAAAATGTTATTTTCTCAAAAATCCATTTTCTTGTTTCATGTAACTATAATGAATTGCCTCATATCTCTTAAAATTTATATGAAGTGATTTGTAATTACACATCAGCTACATAAAAGATAAAAGGAGTGGTGAGAGACAAGTGCCTCAAAGAATGCATTTTAAAGCTCGAATTTTCAAACTCTCATTGAACCTTCATATGAATATAGAATGAGTTTTGGAAAAGAGGGGGAGATATATATTTATATATAGTCCCTCGTGATTCCTGGGAAAATGGAAGAAACATCTTAAGATGGTTGAAAGTAAGGAAAATGGACTGCTAGGAATCATAGGCAGCGGAATCGCGCTGCCTAAGTAAAGAACGATGTTGGCACAATGTACTGTTATTTTTTTTTTAGGCCAGGGCACTTCGTATCGAAGGCGTTGCCGTAGAAACTTATAAAAAGGCTCATTCGAATGGAAATTGGATTGGCTTTTGCCTTTTTTAATAATCGAAAGTGATTGGAAGGCAATTAACACCCCTTCCACGCCCAACATTTCCCCAAACACATTCAATCAAAATTTTGAGATAGCCATTTTGTTCAACGTAGTCGATCTCCAGATAGAAAATGTTTTTTTGAGGAGGACACTCCCAAACAACCCTTGTTGGCACAATGTATTATTTTTGTTTCCTTTAGACTAGAGCACTTCGTATCGAAGAATTTGCCGTAGAAACTTAGAAAAGGGCTCATTCAATTGGAAATTGCAGTGGCTTGTACCCTTTTTTAATAGTCGAAAGTGATTGGAAGGCAACTAACAACCCCTTCCACGCCCACTATTTCCCGAAACACATCCAATCAAAACTTTGAGAGCCAGCTTGTAAAGCGTAGTTGATTTCCAGAAAGAAATTATGTTTTTGAGGAGGACATTCCCCCACAGCCCTCAGGACAAGGGTTGTAAGTTATGCCCTGGGGGTATATAAGGTTTTTTATAGAAAGCGTTGTCGTAGAAGCTGCAAATAAGGCTCATTTGATGGGAAATTCAAAGGGCTAGTGCCCTTTTTAATAGTCAACAGTGATTGGAGGGCAACTAACCCCCCTCTCACGCCTACCTTTTCTCCAAACACATCCAATCAAAATATTGAGATAGCCACTTTGTTCAACGTAGTTTCTAGTTCCAAAAATTAGGTCTTTGAGGATGACAACCCCCCACAGCCCTCAGAGCAAGGGTTATTAGTTATACCCTGGGGGCACATAAGGTTTTTATAGAACGCGGTGTCGTAGAAACTTCAAAAAGGGCTCATTCGATTTTATCTGAAATGGCTAGTGCCCTTTTTAATAGTCGAAAGTGATTGGAAGGCAACTAAAACCCCTTCCACGCCCACCATTTCCCAAAACACATCCAATCAAAATTTTGAGATACCCATTTTGTTCTACGCAGTTTCAAGTTCAGGAAACTATACCTTTGAGCAGAACACTCCCCCACAGTCTTCAGGGCAAGGGTTGTGCCCTGGAGGCAATATATGTTTTTTATTGAAATCTTTGTCGTACAAACTTGAAAAAGGGGCTCATTCAATTGAAAATTCAAAGGGCTAGTGCCTTTTTTAATTGTCGAAAGTAATTTGAGAGCAACTAACCCCCATCTGACGCTCACCTTCTGCCCAAACACACCCAATCAAAATTTTTGGATAGCCATTTTATTCAACGCAGTTGAAAGTTTTGGAAATCAGGTCTTTAAGGATGAAAACCCCTCCCCCCCCCTCACAGCCCTCAGGGAAAGGGTTTTAAGTTATGCCCAGGGGGCATATAGGATTTTTATAGAAAGCGATGTTGTATAAACTTCAAAAAGGGATCATTCAATTGGAAACTGAAAGGGCTATTAATAGTCGAAAGTGATTGAAGGGCAACTATTCCCCTCTCACGCCCACCATTTTCCAAAACACATCCAATCAGAATTTTGAGATATCCATTTTGTTCAACGTAGTTGAAAGTTCTGGAAATTAGGTCTTTAGGATAGTAACCCCCTCAGAGCCCTCAGTGCAAGGGCTGTAAGTTATGCCCTGGGTGCATATAAGGCTTATATAGAAAGTTGTGTAGAAATTTCAAAAAGGGCTCATTTAATTGGATATTTAAATTACCCTTTTTAATAGTCGAAAGTGAGTGGATAGTAATTAACTGCCCTCACACGTCCACCATTTCCCAAAAAACATTCAATCAAAGATTAGAGATAGCCATTTTGCTGAACGTAGTTGAAAGTTCTGGAAATTTTGTATTTAAGGATGACGAACCCCCTAGAGCCCCCAGGGCAAAGGTTGTAAGTTATACCCTGGGGGCATAGAAGGTTCTTATAAATACAGTTGTCTTAAAAACTTCAAAAGGGGCTCATTCAATTGGAAATTGATAGGGCTAGTGCCCTTTTAATAGTCGAAAGTGATTGGAGGGTAACTAACCCAGCTCTCAAGCCCACCATTCCCCCAAACACATCCAATCAAAATTTTCAGATAGCGATTGTGTTCAACGTAGTAGAAAGTTCTAGAAATTAGGTCTTCGAGGATGACAAACCCCCCCCCCCAGCCCTCGCGGACAGGGTTGCAAGTTATGTCATGCGGGCATATAAGGTTTTTATTTAAAATTCGTCGTAGAAACTTCAAATGGGCTCATTTGATTGGAAATTGAAAGGGCTAGTGCATTTTTTAATAGTTGAAAGTGATTAGAGAGCGCTTAATGCCCCTCTCACGCCCACCATTTCCCCAAACACGTCCAATCAAAATTTTGAGATAGCCATTTGTTTAACGTAGTTGAAAGTTCTGGAAATTAGGTCTTAGAGGATGAAAACCACCCTAGCAGTTCTTAGGGTAAGGGTTTTAATTTATGCCCTAGGGGCATATAAGGTGTTTATAGAAAGCGTTGTCGTAGAAACTTAAAAAGGGCCTATTTGATTGGAAATCGAAAGGCCTAGTGCCCTTTTTAATAGTCGAAAGTGATTAGAAAGCTTAACATTTTTTTAAAGATCGATGCGGCTATAATGTATTATTTTTTGTTCATTTTGTTGTTTAGACCAGGGTACTTCGTATTGAAGGAGTTGTTGTAGGAACTTCGAAAAGGGTTCATTCGATTGAAATTAGAGAGGGCTGCTCCAAGCTAAGCTTGGGACCTTGTAGCTATGATTCATGCCTCCCTCCCTAGTGAGGGTAGAGGATAGCCCTAATTTGCACCTCATCGCGGTGGGGTGGTGAAACGTTATGCTGGTTGCCTAGTCTGACCGGCAGAACGGCTAATGCAACAGGGTGCCAGAAGTTTGGGGAGCTGCTGGTCAAGAAAATTCCCATGAAACACCAATGGATACAGAAGATTCAGATATAGCGATCAATACTACGGCGTCCACAGTAGCCGACATGGATTAGGTTCGGATGATGCCTGATTCGAAAAGTCGGCTAATCATCCCAACGAAGAAACTTAAAGTTGGTTCTTGGAATGTAAAAAGTTGCAAAGCCTAGTCAACTAAGATGCTCCTGGCTAATGAAATGAAAAAGTATGGTCTCAATATCTGTGGCCTTTCTGAGACTAGATTGAACGACATACTGACGAAATCAATTGACCTAAACGGATTCAGAAACATTTAAATTCTACAACTCTGGACCGACTCCACGGAGTCGGATTCCTTCTGGACCCAGTTGCTGCTTCATCTTTCATCTCTTGGCAACCAGTGTCAGCAAGAATCTCTACCCTGAGACTGAAAGGCCGGATTAGTAACGTAACGTGACTATTTTGTCCGTCTACATGCCTATCAGACATAGCCCTGATGATGCCAAAGCTGCATTTTTCTTTGAGCTGCAGAGAATACTCGACTCTGTCCCAGGACGCGACATACTATTTGTCGTTGGTCACTTTAACGCAAGGGTCGGTAAACCAGATGCAAACACCAAAGGAGTGATCAGACGCCATACCATCTGAGATAGATGCTCAGACGGTGAGAGGTTACTACAGCTTGCCAAATAAAATAACTTATGTCTGGTTAACAGCCAGTTAGAGCACAAGAAGCACCATCTTGTAACCTGGAGATCTAATGACGGGGTCATCAAGGCCCAGATCGACCACTTCCTCGTCAGAAGACATTGGAGGAGCTCATGTCTGGATGCAAGAGTCTACAGAGGCGCAGATACAGGCTCCACAAACGGCTCCGATCACTTTCTTCTCACCTGTAAATTCAGTCAAAGACTAAGCACCCGCAAAAAGGAGATAAAAATCCATCGGTTTAATGTATCAAAACTACTCAGTCCACAGATCAAGGCTGATTTCAAGCTACATTTTAACAAACAATTGGAGGCCCTTACTTACTACACAGACATTGAAGATCGATGGTCCAAGCTGAAAGTCGTGACACAAGAGGTTGCTGAACAGGTTCTTGGGCACACCAAGAGGAAACAAAGGCTCTGGATCTCGGACAAAACAATTGAGCTAGTGAAAAAGAAACGACCCCTTCTCAGTGGCTCTTAATAACCCCTAAAAAATGCTGGAAAGCTGGTAAAGCAGTCTGCTCGTTGCGACAGGGAGAAATACTGGTCAAAAATGGCTTCTGGTATGCAACAAGCATCAGAATCGCATAATCTAAGGAAAACATTCAAGCTACTGAGGGAAACGACAGGCAAGTCACCCATCTCCACAGACTCCCTGAAAGACAAAATGGGTAACCTTATTCAGACGGAAAAAGACCGCCTTGAGAGATGGAAAAAACATTCCTCCGAGCTCCTTAATCTCACAAAGGCTCCGTGTGATCTACCCGATTTCCAGAGTGTATCGAAGGAGCCCAACCAGATAAATCTACAGCCACCGTCATTTGCTGATGTTCTGTGGGCACTGAAAAACATAAATATAGCAAAGCCCCCAGAGAGGATTGGCATCTCAGCATAGATGTATAAGTTATCCCCACACTATTCTGTCAGCTAAAAGACTTGCTAGTTGAGGTATGGACAACAAATAAATTCCCAAAATATTGGAAACTCTCAGTACTTATACAGGTATATAAAAAGGGAGACAAGGTAGTCTGCTCAAACTACTGAGGTATATCACTAATAGACCACGCCATGAAGGTCTTTTGCATAATCGTCCTAAACCGTTTCAAGGACGCCTGAGACAGGTTGACAATACCAGAACAAGCAGGTTTTGGCCCTGGCAAGGGCTGCCAAGAACATATTTTTACCCTTCGCCTCATCCTACAGTAGAGCAAGAGATTTCAACTGTCTGCTTTCATCGCCTTCATCGAATTTGTTGCCGCTTTCGACTCCCCTATCAGGACCGAGCTTTGGAAGATCATGGTGGAAGATGGTGTCCCAGCAGAACTGATAGAGATACTCTAAGGAGCCTATGAGTCTACAGTCGCAAGAGTCCGAACTGCCGAAGGTGAAACAACGGAATTTGACGTTGTGTCAGGGGTCAAACAGAGATGTCCCCTTTCGCCAGTTCTATTCAATTGCATATGACGAATTCGCTTTGCATCCACAAAGGCTTTGTTGTCGGTCAGAAAGAAGCCAACGCGATATCCCTGACAGACCTTGACTTCGCAGACGATGTGTGTCTTATGAGTAGCTCGTCAGCTGAGTTCCAAAAGATGGTCAACGATGTCTCCTGTACATAAAAGAAAACTGGTCTCATGATCAATAAGTCTAAAACAAAAATCATGAAAGCAAACGCCCCAAACCACCCAAATATCCAACTAGAGGGTGGAACCATAGAGACTGTTGAAGAGTTTTGCTACCTTGGTTCTATCCTAACACCAAATGGAGGTGCAGAAGCTGACATTAGAGCTCGAATAGGAAAGGCATGGGGTGTCTTCACAAGCATGAAGAAATCGCTTTGGAATAGACATGAAATTAGCATCCAAACGAAGATGAACGTCTACAAGGCAACTGTTCAATCGATTCTGCTGTACGCCTGTGAAACTTGTGACGGAGAAACACGTTCACTAGATGTATTCGACCATCGCTGCATGAGACACATACTACGGGTCAGCCGATGGTTTTATATGTCAAACGTTGAGGTTCGAAGGTGTTGTGCCCAGAAGGCCCCCCTCTCGGTAATCATAAAACAACGACGACTGAAATTCTTGGGACAAACACTACGACGACCAGCTGGAACTATATCCGTCAATGTCCTCACCTGTGACCCCCTTTAAACTTGAAAACGGAGACCAGGCGGCCAAAGGAAGAATCTCTGGCAGACATTGAAGAATGACCTGGATTCTTGGAGTGGCTTCCGACGACACGGACATCGTTGGGATAAAAACTGGCTGAAGATTACAGAAAAGGCTGCTACTGACAGATCGTGTTGGACTACGTCAGTCATCCCATCGTCCATTGGTGCCGGGCAGGAGGGATCATCGTCTTGTTCCCGCCGAAAGTAAAAAGTAATTAAGTATGTTTAAAAACTAAATGTTGCCTTAAGATTAAATAAAAATGCACTGTGTTAATACTAATTCCTAATAAGGCATCTCAGCAGCATCCCAAGAACGACTGAGGGTATTATGTTCAAACTTTCGGGGCTACTTCTGCTCTTAAAATTTAACCAACTCAAAATGGCGTGAGTGTATCCAAGATATCAAAGAAAGTATGCAGTTTTTGTTGCGAATGGTATCAAGTTTTCCATTTCAGGTCAACTAGAGGGGGTATGAAACTAGATTAAACATTACTATCTGTGTCCAGACTTTTTAAAAGGCTGTATGTTGTTAAAAATTGCTGAAAATTGTTCTCCAACATACAAATAGCAGGCCAACCTATAAAGTCTTAAAAAAAATATTTAAAGTATTATTTTCTTTTTCTCTGAAAAGACTATGTTAATATAAAACGAACAGAAATTAATTTTAAAAAAAACCTTTTTCCACAAAATAAGTTTTTCAAAGAAAAGTAAAGAACTCCAATTAACAAAAATGAGCGAAAATAAAATCTAATAATCTACCAAGAGTGAAACTGCCACAAATCAGCATAAATAAATAAATGAAACCCAAAACGAACAGAAATTACAATAAATAACCGATTCAGACTCAAATCGAGCAGAACTTAACATAAGTTGGGCGCAAAACCCCTATCCCTTCCCAAGGCCAGAACAAAATTTGCACTTTACTGAAAAAAAATACAAATGAATGTGCATTGTCAGTTTAATATACATATACTGATATTATTTGATTTATTAAAGTCATAAAAGTAAAAAAAATTAAATTTTTTTAAGTAAAAATTTTTAAATTTTAAATTAGATTATTTGATTTTATTTTTGATCATTTTTTGTTTAATGCAGTTCTTTACTTTTCTTTGAGAAACCCATTTTGTGGAAAAAGTTTTTTTAATTTATGTTAAGTAAAAGTAGTATTAAGGAAATTAGGGATGTAGGGCTGCTAAAGTATATTTTTAATGCTAGGATTAGATCGGCTTTGCATTACGGGGCGGAGCTTTTGGGTTTTGATAAGGGGGTAAATTTAGAAGGAATGCAGTTGAGGTCTTTTAAGCGTGTTAGGCCTTGATAATAAGTTTAGGCCTTGATAATAAGTTTCCTCGCTTGATGTTAGGCTTTGACAACAAGTTTAATGAATTAGTGCTGAGAGGAGATATAGGAATAGTGTATTAGACAGAGTAGGTTAATTAGTATTGGGAAAGGGTGTCATCGATAGAAGATAATAGGTTAATTAAACAGGCCTTTTAATGATGCTTCAAGATAGGAGGAAGGATTCGTGCCCAAATCGCGTGAAGAATACATTAGACACTGCAGGGCTATGTAATAGTGGAATGAAGTAAAGGTTATAGGAGTGATGGTAGGCACTGTATCTAGGTTAGTTGCTGCTAGACTAGTCTCAGGAAGTTCAGGTTTGGTAGGCCGAGAAGGCCATCTCGCCGTCCCTCGGGCTGTATGCGGAGGTCAGGAAGAACTAGGGCGAAGAAATTTACCTAAAAATGGGATTGCCTCCGGAATATTTGAAATCGGTAGTGTATGTCAGAGGGGATTTTATGCCTCTTGGAGTACGTAGGAAATATTTAGGGAGGGATAGATTGAGGGATGGTCCTTACTGTTGCCCTATGTGTGGAGAGACGGGTGAGTCTTTGCATCATTTTTTAGGGGAATGTAGGGAGTTGAGGGAGTTGCGTTTGGAAATATTTGGTGGAGAGGTTTGGGGAAGAGATTAGATTTTGGAAATTTTGAGAAGTAGGTGTTACTTAAATGTAAATTATATTGCAAAGTTTCTCCGGGTGGGTATGAGGTATCGTGATGATTTTCTTAAATAATCTCTTTTAGTGTCTTTTAAGATTATGTTTTGTTGCTGTATTTTTTCGCTTGTTTTGTGTATATCATCATGGCCCAATGGGGCTTTTGGGTGAATAAATATATCTAAATCTATCTATCTATCTGTCTATCTATCAATCTATCTATCTATCTATGGTATTAATAATAAAACCTTGAACCTCTCATTACTATAATCCTTTTTCCATGTAGTATAAATATTGTGTTCACGGGCCTACCGGCAGAGAGGGGGAAAAGACGATGGAGGGAATCATGGGCCTTGACAGGAAATTCTTGGGGGTTGGGGGCTGACAAGTAAAGCCAGGAGCTTTGTTTTCACCGATTTTAAATGGTAATTATATAAAAAAAACAAGATTTTTTAACTGAAAGTAAGGAGCTACATTAAAACATAAAACGAACAGCAATTATACCGTATATGTTACCACGAACTGTTTGAATTTTTGTTTTTTCCTGTATAAAATGCTTAGATGTATTGAAACATACATACACAGTGTATTTCAACATGAAAGAACACTTTTGTGGAGGTCATGATGGCTTTAGCCACATAGAAGACCATTACACGCAGATCCTCCATTCACATAAACAATAATACCCGTCTCCGTCCACCCGTATTTCTTAAGCAAAATTATTGTTAAGAACTTATTCAACAAAATTACAGTTCAACGAAAATTTTGACTAAATAATCAAATCTTCAGAATAAAAAAAACTTTTTTTTAAGTTGATGGAAGGAAAAAAAAAATAATTTCTGATTTATGCCCAGGCTTAACAAAGATATGATTTTGGCTACAAGTCCAACAAACACACGATTTATTGCTGTTAAAGTGTATGAACAAATAATTGTAAATTGGGTGGTAGCTTTCCACTTTTTCACTTTTCAGCTAGAGAATTCAAATATCGGATTGTAAATAGAATTTTAAAGAAAATTTGATTATATAGTCAAAATTTTATTTGAACTGTAATTTTGTTGAAAAAGTCCGTAACAATAATTTTGCTTAAGAAATTCGGGTGGACAGAGACAGGTATTATTGTTTACGTCGATGGAGGATCTGCGTGTAATGGTCTTCTTTGTGGCTTAAGCCATCACGACCCCCACATAGTGTTCTTTGATGTTGAAATACATTTTATAGATATGTTTAAATACATCTAAACATTTTATACAGGTATCATAGGTAGCACCACTCTATAATAGCTAGAAATATCCTTGAAATATTTAAAAAGCTAATTCGATTGAAAATTAAAAGTTCTAGCGCCCTTTCTAAGAGTAAAAAGAGATTGGAGAGAAATCAGCCCGTCTCTCAAGCTGATTTATTTCCCAAACATATCCAGTAAACATTTTGAGACAACTTTTTGCTCAGCATAGTAGAACGGTCCAGCAGCTATGTTTTTAGGGATATTGGGCATGTCAACCGAACACAATTATGCAGTTGGTCCATTATGCTACATAACTAAATGCTACTTTAAAACTAAATCAAAAAGCGTTGTGTTTGTGGTTGCCAATAAAAACACTTCAGCAATAAATTGAGAACAACGGGGGTTATTAAGTTGAAGGTTTCGGGGCTACTACTGTTACTACTTCTTCACTTACAATTTAAACAAATAAATAAATTGTAAGCGTATAAAGGTTGTCAAAGAGTATAGATAGAATCTTTTGGGAATGATATTAAGTTTAATTTTATTAAAAAATACTATATATGTCAGGATTAAAAATTGTTGAAAAAGTTTCTCCCAACAAATAGCAAGCTAAACCATGGATTCTTATAGAAAACAAAACGAAAAAATATAAAAAATTATTTGTTGTCATGAAAACGACTCTGTCAATAAAAAACAAACAAAATTAATTAAAAAAACAAATTTTCCCCCAAACAAGTTTTCCAAAGAAAAGTAAAGAGCTCCATTAAGCCAAAAATGGACAGAAATTAAGTTGAGTAATCGTCCAAGCATAAAACTACCACAAAACACTATCAATACATAAGCGAGCTCAAAACAAACAGAAATTAGAATAAATAGCCGAGTCATTTCAAAACGAGCAAAAATTAACATTAGTAGGGTTGATAGCCCCCATACTCCCATATCTTTTAATTAAAAATTAATATCAAATTCTGATCAGATACGTTTGGGTAAAAATGATGTGCGGGGTGGCTTGTTGTCGTCTAATCACTTTTGACTCTTAAAAAAGTCTCTAGAAATTTAAACTTGTAATTGAATGAGTCCCTTCCAAAGTTTATACGACCACCCTTTCCAGGTGAAGTGCTTCTGAGAAAAAATAAATAAATATTAATGCATTAAACCCTCATGGCTCTTTTATGGCAACAATACAACATGGCCTCTGACTTAAACAGATGAGCAGAACTTTCCATTTCTCTCTTAAAGAACATCCGGAATTATCCAGGGGAAATACGGGGGTAGTAGTTTCCGGGAGATTTCAGCGGGGTGATTTTTCAGGGAGAATTATTCGCAAAGGGGGTTGAATTTTTTTCAGAGCGGGGGGGGGGGGTATTTTTGGGGGGAATCGTTGGCTTCCATTGCTGTGAATGAAAAAAGGAAGTGAAGAAAAATTAAATTAAAATGAAGACAAATTAAATTAAAAAGAAGACAAATTAAAATGAAAAGTCATATCAATAATAAAAATGACACGGGCTCATATGGATGAATAGAAGACATCTGAATGACTAAAACTGAAAATGGATTATCAAGTCAAACTTAAAACAAAGAGAAACTCTTATAAATAAAACTTTGGATACAGCACCCTTAAAGACCTGACTTAATTCTATCATTTATTAAGAGAACCGAATACTAAAAATTTTTTAATCTCTCCTCCAACTTCTCCCTCCAATTATAAATTAGAGGCTCACTTGGCTCTTTTAACCCTCTCTAAAAATCAAAATTGCTCCCCTCCAGAAGCCATTCTCGTGAAATTGCAGACCCATTATTTTGATAACTTGAATAGGCCTATGCATTGAGTATTTTACATGCCTCCTTCTGACCGTGAATCAAACAGTTCGTGGTAACGAGCTGTAAGTATGCAGTGACTCGGCTCAATAATAATCGAAACTCTAAAAAAAATAGAGTTTCGAAAAACAGAGATGCATCAAGAGAATCAACTTATTATGCCGATTCTAAAGATACAAAATTTATCAAGTTTAGCGTTTCCCATCAAAAGTTACGAGCCTGAGAAAATTTGCCTAATTTTTGAAATAGCAGAGAAAACCCCCCTGAAATTCAAGGAATCTTAATAAAAATCCCACCATAAGTTTCAGTGTACCAGAGAGCCCTACTGCAGAAGTTTCAAGCTCCTATATACAAAAATTTTAGTTGCCCCCTCTTCAATACCTTGCCCTTTACGCTAAAGTTTGACTGTTTGTCCTTTTTTTTAAGAACGACTATATACACAGGAAGCTTTTTTATAAGTACTAACAGCTTTAGCGTAAAGAGCAAGGTCTTGAGGAGGGGCAACCCTTCATTACGGAATAATATCTGTTTTTTTGTGTTTTAATGTTGCTTCTTACTTTCAGTTAAAAAAAAAGCTTTTAATTTAATAGCTTGCAAGTCAGTAGTGCAAAAATTTATTGGTTGATCAGATACGAAAGATTTATTGGCCTGTTTTCCAACGCCAACCAAGTCAAAATTTGAGGTCTACATGGCCCCCTAATATTCCCTGAAAATTTCAAAGTGATATCCCAAGCTGTTCTCGAAATATTGTACATACGCTATTTTGATAATCTGACAGATCATCATGTCTTTATTTATCTG
This sequence comes from Artemia sinica, assembly GCA_027921565.1. Taxonomy (NCBI): domain Eukaryota; kingdom Metazoa; phylum Arthropoda; class Branchiopoda; order Anostraca; family Artemiidae; genus Artemia; species Artemia sinica. The sequence goes on along the minus strand of CM051266.1, from coordinate 64,081,127 downwards.
ACTAATTAACCGTAAAAGGGTTTTTGAGTCCTATATGGAGTATATAATGCTAAAAATTTTAGACAAATATAAGACATAGTATTTGTATTTGCTCCGCTCAAGTCGAAATTTGAGGTCTATTTGGCCCCAAGACACACCCTAAAGGTTTAACTTGACGCCCCAGGCCGATATCGTAGATATGCTATTTTGAAAATCTGGCTACAGGATCGAACATGTTTGTCAAACCAAGTTCTTGTTATTTCAATTTTCATCCAATTGTAGCATATGATTGGCTAGTGTGTGACTTTAAATAAAAGTAAAGCACAAATAATTGGCAAATTTTGTTTCTTTATCAGTAGGTGTGACTGTAGTGTAGCTCCAAACTAACATATTTTATTATGTTAATACTTCTGTTTCTGAGAGCTAATAGAAAATTGAGTCAGTAAAAATAGGCCTTTATTTGGTTCTGTATTATCTGCTCTCTGCCTATAGTTCACACTTCCGGATAATAACATCAGAATCAAATTAAAGCTCACGCTTATGCAAACCAGAATGATGGATCATTACAATTTAGTGATGTACTTAGATGAAAGAAGATCATTAGATATGGTTCCGCTAAATAAGGCAAGATGCGGAGGGTGCATTTAGATTAAGTGCTATTGGAATCAAATGGTTTGGAAAGACAGCAACAGGGAAGAAGTTTGTCAGAGGAACTACAGTATTTAGTCATTTAAGATAATTGATTGAAAAAATTGCTACAGGAGTTGGGTACATGATTCCCAGGTGACTAGCTGTTGGTCCATGGCTGGTAGCCTCGCCTAGCTATGAAGAAATATTCGGTTCGACTCAATATTTGTAAAGATTTTTTTAAATTCAGTTTGCATAGACACGCGGTACTTATGTTTTATCTGTAACACACGCGAAAAGTGAAGTTTGGTTAATGCTAATGAAATAAAACAAAATAGAATAAAATATAATAGTTTAGAAACAAATTTCGGCTATATATTTGCACATTAGGGGTGGGGGGGGTGTGTTGGTTAAAACATGGCATATGTTAAATACGTAACCTAACCCAACCTAGGTAGCTTTTTCCCCTAAACCCCCAAAAAACAATAGTTTAAATATTGTAAACGCAATGACAAACGACGGTTTTCAATCCAATTGTCAATTAGTTCATGGTAACGAACTGTAAGTAAGGAGCGGCCTAGTTCAATAGTAACCAAAACTCTAAAACACGGAATTTTGATACCAATAGATACATCATAAGAATTAGATTTTTATGCTAATTTCAAATATATAAGTTTCATCAAGTTTAGTCCTACCTATCAAAAGTTACGCGCCTGAGAAAATTTGCCATACTTTCGAAAAAGGGGAAAACACTCCCTAAAATCTATAAAAATCACACCATCAGATTCAGCGTATCAGAGAACCCTACTGTAGAGGTTTCAAACTCCTATCGGCAAAACTGTGGAATTTTGTATTTTGTGCCAGAAGAAAGATCACGGATGCGTCTTTATTTGTTTTTTGTTGTTGTTTTTTTCCAGGGGTTATCGTATCGACCAAGTGGTCCAAGAATATCTTGGGAGGGCTCATTCGAACGGAAATTGAAAGTTCTAGTGCCCTTTTCAAGTGACAAAAAATGAGGGGCGGCAAGGCGCCCTCCCAAGCTTATTTTTTTCCCAAGGTCACCAAATCAAAATGTTGAGATAGCCATTTTGTTCAGCATGGTCGAAAATTTAATAACTACGTATTTTAGGATGACTTAATCCCCCGAAGTCCCCGGGGGGAGGGCTGAAAGCTATGAACTTTACCCAATGTTTACATATAGCATTGGTTATTGGGAAGTATACAGACGTTTTCAGGGGGAATTTTTTCTGGGGATGACTAGGGGGTTATGTGGGAGGATCTTTCCATGAAGGAAATTTTCATGGGGGAAGGGACATGAAGGGGGCGCCCGCTTTCCCAAGCATTATTTAAAAAAAGATCAGAAATTGAATAAAAAAAAGTTTTTCAACTGAAAGTAAGGAGCACCATCAAAATTTAAAACGAAAAGAAATTATTACGTATATGATTGGGTTCGCCCCCTAGTTGATACCTCGCTCTTTAAGCCAAAGATTTTTTAGTACTTTCATCTGAGCTATTTATTCTAATTAACGGCCTTTGTGATTAAGGGGTGATTTTTAAAGAATTGGAACAAAATTCGAACTTTAGCGTAAAGAGCGAGGGTATTGACTAGGGGGCGAACCCCATACTGTACGTATAAAAAATATATGATATAGAAGTTCGTTACGTAAGTTAATTCGTAAGTTACGTTTATTTCTTACTAATAAAAACGTTCGTAAATAAAATTAGACAACTTTCGAGAAAGCCATTCAACGAAATAAAAATAAAATTAATATTCAAATGTTTTTTAATTATTCATGAATGGTGAGCCAAAACCAAAACGTGCATTAATTCAAAAACGGTTAAAAATTAAATGTAAAAAAACAAGTTTTTTTTTAACTGAACTAAGGAGCGACATTAAAGCTTAAAACGAACAGAAATTATTCCGTGTATGAAAGGGGTTGTCCTCTCCTCAACGCCTCGCTCTTTACGCTAAAGTTAGATTCTTTCTCGCAATTCTATTTTTAAAACAATAAAAAACTTTAGCGCAAAGAGCAAGGCGTTGAGGAGGGAAGAGCCCCTTTCATACACGGAATAATTTCTGTTTGTTTTAAGTTTTAGTGTCGCTCCTTACTTTCAGTTAAAAAAAACTTGTTTTTTTTACTTGATCTATTGAAAGAAACCCGTTTGACTAGTTTCTTAAGCATCCTCCCTATATAATATGGTATGTGTGTTACAGATAGTACATAAGTACCAGACACGTATATGAGAACCTGCATTGCGGTGGTGGGATAAAAACGCTAGATAAGGGAAAATTATTGTAAAAATGCAAAGGATTATAGAAAAAAAGAAAAATTGAGGTGATATGTATCACTGGCTTCCTTTACATCTGTACCTGATTTTTACCTACAATTAAATAAAAAAACAAGTTTTTTAAACTGAAAGTAAGGACCGACATTAAAACTTAAAACGAACAGAAATTATTCCGTATATGAAAGGGACTGTCCCCTCCTCAACGCCTCACTATTTACGCTAAAGTTTTTTATTGTTTTAAAAAATAAGGTTGTGAGACAGAGTCAAACTTTAGCGTAAAGAGCGAGGCGTTGAGGAGGGGACAGTCCCTTTCATATACGGAATAATTTCTGTTCGTTTTAAGTTTTAATGTCGCTCCTTACTTTCAGTTGAAAAAACTTGTTTTTTTTTATTTAATTTTTGGAACGTTTTTGAATAAATGCAGGTTTTGATCTTGGCTCACCGTACATGAATAATTAAAACAAAATTTTCATACTAATTTACTTTTATTTAGTTAAACGGCTTTCTTGAAACTTGTTTAATTTTATTTACGAACGTTTTTATTAGTAATAAATATACGTAACTTACGAATTAACTTACGTAACGAACTTCTATATTCATATATTTTTAATACGTTTATTCGGGGGTTCGCCCCCTAGTCCAATACCTTGCTCTTTAAGCGAAAGTTCGAATTGTGTTCCAATTCTTTAAAAATGACCGCTTAATCACAAAGGCCGTTAATTAGAATAAATAGCTCTTATGAAAGTACTAAAGAAATCTTCGGCTTAAAGAGCGAGGCATTGACTACGGGGTGAACCCAATTATATATGTAATATTTTCTCTTCGTTTAAAGTTTCGATGTTGCTGCTGTTGCAGTTGAAATACTTGTTTTTTTATATTAAATGTCTGATCTTTTTTTAAATAATGCTGGGAAGTCCGGCGCCCCTTCATAGCAATGTCCCTTCCCCCATGAAAACTTCCTTCATGGAAAGATCCTCCCACATAACCCCCCCCCCCCCTCCACTACCAGGAAAAATCTCCCCTGAAAAACGTCTGCTATACTTCCAAATAACCAATACTATATGTTAACATGGGTAAAGTTCATAACTTTCAGCCCTCCCCCCGGGAACTTCGGGGGATTAAGTCATCCTAAAAGACATTACTTATAATATTTTCGAACATGCTGAACAAAATGGCTATCTCAAAAATTTTATCAGGTGACTTTGGGAAAAAAAATGAGCGTGGGAAGGGGCCTAGTTGCCCTCCATTTTTTTGGTCACTTAAAACGGGCACTAGAACTTTCAATTTCGATTCCAATGAGCCACTCCCACGATATTCTAGGACAACTGGGTCGATACGATCACCCTGGGAAAAAAAGCAAACAAATAAACACGCACCCGTGATCTTTCTTCTGGCCAAAAATGCAATATTCCACATTTTTGTAGATGGGAGCTTGAAAACCTCTACAGTAGGGTTCTCTGATACGCGGAATATGATGGTGTGATTTTCATTAAGGTTCTATAACTTTTAGGGGGTCTTTCCCCCTTTTTTCGAAAATCAGCCAAATTTTCTCAGGCGCGTAACTTTTGATGGGTAGGATTAAACTTGATGAAACTTATATATTTGAAATCAGCTATAAAATCTGATTCTTTTGATGTATCTATTTGTATCAAAATACCGTTTTCTAGAGTTTCGGTTACCATTGAGCCGTGGTCGCTCCTTACATACAGTTCGTTACCACGAACTGTTTGAAAATCTTTTCGTGGATTTGTCAAAACCGTGCAGTTTTTGGCGTCAAGAACCAAGGACAAGGAAAGAGAAACAAGACGCAGTGGAGGAATTAAGGACCTATATATATAAGAGAAACAAAACATTGTCGTGTTCTTCATATGTCATTGGAAATGAGAATTCATCGATTTCATCAACAGACCCAGAAAAAAAATGAAAAAGCCAGTAGCATATTCTAATCTTGAGTTTATATTTTGATGAACGATTGAAAAATATTAACGATGTCCATGGAAAAGGGTCGGTGGTTGAAGTCCCCTGAAAATATTTCGACATCGGTATATTAGAGTTACCAAATTTTACCCAAGATAAGGTAAAGTATTGTTGAATATGATTAAACTCTATATGTTTAATGTTATTTGGTAAAAAATCTTTTCGTGAATTTGTCAAAAAGCCAGCAGCATATTCTAATCTTGAGTTTATATATTTTGGTGAACGATTGAAAAATAGCAACGATGTCCATGGAAGAAGGTCGGTGGTTGAATCCCCCTGAAAGTATTTTGACATCGGTATATTAGAATTACGAAGTTTTGCCCAAGATTAGGTAAAGTATTGTTGAATATGATTAAACTCTATATGTTTAATGTTGTTTGGTAAAAAACTTTTCCTGAATTTTGTCAAAAAGCCAGTAGCATATTCTAATCTGAGTTTATATATTTTGGTGAACGATTGAAAAATAGCAGCGATGTCCATGGAAGAGGGTCGGTGGTTGAATCCCCCTGAAAGTATTTCGACATCGGTATATTAGAATTACCAAGTTTTACCCAAGATTAGGTAAAGTATTGTTGAATATGATTAAACTCTATATGTTTAATGTTATTTGGTAAAAATCTTTTCGTGAATTTGTCAAAAAGCCAGTAGCATATTCTAATCTTGAGTTTATATATTTTGGTGAACGATTGAAAAATAGCAATGATGTCCATGGAAGAGGGTCGGTGGTTGAAGCCCCCTGAAAATATTTCGACGTCGGTATATTAGAATTACCAAGTTTTACCCAAGACTAGGTAAAGTGTTGTAAGTATAATTTAATCTATAATTCAAAAGAAGATGGTTTTAAATTTCAGAGCCCCCGCTAGTAGATTGCAATTTGATAATTGCTTTATAATTTGAATAAATATGATTAATTTGAACATTCTTATTGATTTTGGAGTTTGTTGCATTAGACATTTGCTTTAGCCTGATTCCATTACTTTAATTACTTGTTGAATATGATTAAACTCTATATGTTCAGTGTTATATGGTAATTGTTAAAAGCATTAATCAGGCAAAATTAAAATCCTTAAGTCAAACAATGAAATAAGTACTAATTCATACATCATTGTTTATGATTACGAAATATTAACCAATATTAACGGTCAAAAATGGTCGTCTATTTGACAAAGATTTATCTAGGAAAAATTAAATGTTTGTCCATTTTTGGGCATTCCCAGGATATATTCTATGAACAATCCTCTTTTCATAATTGTGTTTTTAGAAGAACTGCATATTTTGGTCTGTAAATAATTCCTTATCGACCTCAACTTTTTTTTTTTTTTTTTTTTTTTTTTTTTTTTTTTTTTTTTTTTTTTTTTTTTTTTAAACTTCTATAGGACAACTAATAAGTTAATACAATGTAACTCCACGTCAATATTAGGTCTTCTATTTTCTAACCTTGTCTTAACAACTGCTGAGGAATGCTCCCTCAATTGATAGTCGCTGGACCATCTTCCATTATTCGAAGAGCTCTGATTAAACGTTTTCGATAAAGTTTATTATTATTATTTTAATCATTATTATTAGTATTGTTAATCAGGAATGGTAATGAAGATTTTGTGTTCAGTTTTACTACTTATTTATACTTAACTCTTGCAAGCCAGTGTCTCAGCTATAATGAAATATTCGGTAATAATAATAACAATAATTATTATTTATTCCCAGAAAACCCAACAAGGGTTTTGACAAAGTGAAACAACAATCGGTAGCACCTAATGTCAAACTCTATGGTTAGTTCTATGGTTAAGTCTTAGTCTCAGGAAGTTTCCCAGCTTTAGAACTTCCCTGATATCCTTTTTCTCATCATTTATTCATTTATTCTTGTGAATATTTTAACAAAACAATTTATTCATTACCAACAATCATTGCATTCCGCTATAAGATCAGATAGGATTCCCCCAGTATATCCCCACACACTATACAAAATTGGGGACCGTTTTGTGGCCTGACCAGACATATATTCTTTCTTCTTTTCCCAGTGGAGACCTGTCTCATTTCAAACTTAACAAACAATTCAAATCATCTCACTAGGTATACCATAGCAGTTGTATAGCGAATATAGCCCTCTCTGTAATCAAGTTTGAGTTTTAATGAGTCAATCTGCTATTCATCACTCTCCCAGTGTCAGCTCAATCAGTTCAACACTCATAACAAGGTATTGTGTTTCAGGTTTACATCTGATTTTATAGTCAAGGCCCTTGATTGATGACAATAGGTTAAATCAAGCTACACAGGTTAGTTTTAAAACTAATTAAGAAATTGAAGAAAAGCTTAAAATTAAGTTTTAGTTGGAAATATCAACTTGGTAACGATAAACAGAGCACTAAATCAGGAAAAAATTCATTCTAGATCACCAATTAGGAAGCGGACCCTGATGAGCGATTGCTCTTCTAGATTTGGAAAATACTCTTTTCGCTTTTTCATATGAAAAAAAATCCAAAAAATGCCCCCTACCCCTAAATTTTAAATTGCCCCCCCCCCCTACTGAAGGGTGGAGTGGCTGTTTATTTCTTGATTTTAATGCTTGATAATAATTAGGTTTAGGTTTCTTTATTCACAACCAGAAAAACAATTTCTCAACTAAGTACGAACACTGCACTCATGGAAAAAACTAACGTTTTGATGATTTGATAATAATTATTATTATCAATTATCTTGAACAGGTTATCAAACATGGCAATGTAACAGTTCATGGTAACGAAATTGTAAGTAAGGAGCGATGCGGCTCAATAGTAACCGATACTCTAAGAAACAGAGTCTTGATAACAATATATACATAGGGAGAATCGAATTTAGACGCTTATTCAAAATATATAAAACTCATCAAATTTAATGGTACCCACCAAAAGTTACAAGCCTGAAAAAATTTGCCCAATTTCTGAAACAGGGGGGGAAACAACCCTGAAACATCAAGTGATATTAATGAAAATAACTCCATTAGATTCACCATCTCACAGACACCTTTGCAGAGGTTTCAAGCTCCCATGTACCAAAATGAAAAATTTTGAATTTTTTGCAAGAAAAAAAAAATAACGGATGCGTGTTTATTTGTGTTTTTTCAGGGGTGATCATATTGAACCAGTGATCGTAGAATATCGGAAGAGGGCTCATTTGACTGGAAATAAAAAGTTGAAGTCCCCTAATAAAGTGACCAAAAACATTAGAGGGTAAAAAGCCCACTCCCATGCTCATTTTTCCCCAAAGTAACCCGATCAAAATTTTGTTTAGCATAGTCAAAAAAATCTAATAACTATGTCTTTAAAGATGGCTTAGCCCCCCAAAGTCCCCCATGGAAAGGTTGCAAATTATGAACTTGGTCCATTGTTTACATATAGTATTAATTATTGGGAAGTTGTATTGGGGGGATTTTTCTCATGGGGGGATGTTTACATGGAAGGATCTTTTCATGGAGGGACTACTAATGGGGGAAGGTAAATTTTTCATGGAAGGGGAGTTGGATTTCTCAGCATTATTTAAAAAAACGATGAGAAATTAAATAAAAAATAAGATTTTTTAACTGAAAGTAAGGAGGAGCATTAAAACTTAAAACGAACAGAAATTATTACGTATATGAGGGTGGTCATTCCCTCGTCATTACCACGCTCTTTATGCAAAAGATTTTTTTGAACTTTTAAAAGAGCTATTTATTCTAATTAACCGGCCCTTCTGATCCAGGAGTCATTCTTAAGGACTTCGGACAAATTTTGAACTTAACCGTAAAGAGCGAGGTATTGACGAGGGGGCGATACCCCTTATATACGTAATAATTTATGTTCGTTTTAAGTTTTAGTGTTGCTCCAAGCTTTCAGTTGAAAAATTTAGTTTTTTTATCTAATTATTAATTAGGGTGACAAGTGTCTTTCCACGATTACAAAAGCATGATTATTAAACTCAAATTGAAGCTGTTTAATTTTCTTTACCTCCACATATTCTCTTATTAATTTTTTTTTCTCTGTTTTTTTTTTCTTCTTCCATGGACCAGTTAAATTTATTAAATTTTTTAGGAATCCCTTAGATTTTTTTGGCATTAATTTTAATTGACAGACATTTAAAGTTGCTCAGCTTTGAGTTAGTGCATTTTTTACTAGTTTTTGCGTAGTTGTGCAGTTCACTTCGCAGCATTACTGGTTTTTTTTTATGACAAGAAATGCAAATTCAGTATCATTCTTGTGAAAGCGATTTTGATACTACGACTTTTCATATTAATCCCAAACTTTCAATCCAAGATACAGATGCTAAAGCCTTATCCAGGGGGGGGGTACCGGTTTCCCCCCACCCGGATATTGCTGACTGACTAGTAAAAAAAAGTAACAAAAATGCCTATGAAAAATTTAATGCGTTTTATGTAGCCCCTCTCACCTAATCAAAACAGCCCTCCCTCCAAACAAAAATCCTGAATACGTCTTCTTATACACATGGCTGACAGACATTTTTGTTTCGATTTAAATCGGAACCACAAACACATTGACAAATAATTTTACCTTCAACCAATTTTCAAGAAAGTTGAAGCAATTACGAATTATCTGTTAAATAAACATACACCAAACTGTTAAGTTTTTGGCATGGGAAAAACATCAATAATATATTATTTTCAATAATTAGTTGACGGTCAATAATATATTAATGGACCTTGTTAACGCTTTCAAACCTTCTTCAACGCTTTTAGCTTCATCTGTTTAGAACTTCAAATCTTTATTAAATCTAGTACGCATACACAACCATGATATAAGACAATCATCTGCTATAAGTAAAACTATGGCTTTTTTTGTTTTTTTTTTTGAGGAGAAGTAGAAGAGGTCTCGGTGGGAAGAAATCTTGCTTGAAACTATTATATTAAGTGAATATGAAGCATCTTTAAGAATATGTTAAATGATCGATCAGGCGGGCAGCTCCACGTACCTTAGTAGTATTAATACTAAAGACGTAATAGTAGAAGTGTTTACAAATTTGACGGCTATGATTTAGCTTTTTGGTGATGATACTTACATATCCGAATTACCTTGATATATTGTATAGGCTGTAAAAAATAATATTTAGTTTTTAAAAGCTCGATCAATAAGTAAAAAACATGAAAAGAAGGAATCATTTTTGTTATTAAAAATTAATCGGGTTAATATATTCCGAGATACTCCAAATTCCAAAGATTTGAATTGATTGTAAGTTAGAAAAAAAGAAATTCTTTTCAGCCCTTAACAAAACTCAGAAAACATTGTCTAAAAACTTTTCTTTTTTATAAGAACTCTCGTTTCTTTTTGTGCTCTTTCAGCACAGCAAAGATTCCCGAAATATCTTTTACCTTATTTTCACACGTTATTTCTTATTTAACCTTAAGGGAGGCTGCTGATCAAGAAGTAATATGAAATCCTCCTGAACGTTTGAGTCTATACATACACATTTTTCCAACAAACGTCAATATATCAACGACAAATTCATTTTAAAAAAAGGAAAACTAGACCTACGTTCCTGGACTTAATCGTTTTTAGTCACATTTTTCTTGTACAAATTAAATCAGCGTAAATTTTGATTGCACCATAGACGGTTTTTTGAGCCACACTTTAAAACATGCTGTTTTAGGGTCTTATTAATTTCAAAAAAGTTTAAACTGAGAACAGAAGTAATATGGTTCAGAACTCTTTCTAAACTCTTTTACGTGTAGTGTAAATTGTATGTTTGATAGTATTCGATCGCCTTTCGAATATTTAACAGAAGATTTGCCTGTTTTTTATCCATTTCAGCCTCAAAAGTGGGAATCTGCATTGTGTTCAATAACAAATTGAACACAATGCTTACTTTTTTTAACTTTAATGAACAAAATTGCTTACTTTATTAATTATAGTAGTCATTAAGTCAAATTATTGAAAGTCACACCCATGTTTTAGGGTGCTTGTCCACTGCCTTATCTATTTTTTTAAATTGCTTAATTTGGATTGGACTAAAGGGTTACATGGGGTGTAGGCTTTGGGTCCATTTGGGTCCTCCATCGGCATTTCCAACTTTTACGATCTTTTCTGTAATATCCTATATTTCCCTAAATTTTTCTGTCTGTTTTCGGAGAAATTGTCTATGGATCGTTTTGAGTACCCCACTAACCGGCCGTATTTCGAACAGTAGGCTGTACGAAAAGTGTGGTTCAATCGCGCTTTCTAAGGCTATATTGAAAGAAAGGTTGAGATGGCTAGGGCACGTTCTGCAGATGAAGGATGAGAGATTGCCAAAGATTGTCCTTTAACGACAACCGTTTAGGGCTAGGGGAAAAGCAAGTTGTGCTAGTTTTGGGTGATAGGATGTAATAAGGAAAGATTTAAGGTAAATGGGAACTTCCTGGGAAAACTTAAAGAGGGGGGCTTTTATTATATTGGAACGAAAGATGAACGTGCGTAGCTGTGTTGGCCTCAAGCGGCTTGGTATTGCGACGGTTTGTTATTATTATTATTATTATTAGTAGTATTTTAGTGATAATGCGGAACATTTTCCCTATCTTAGCCTTCAGCACGGTTTCATTGCCCCCTATCGTTAGCAAGAAGCCCCTTGTTTCCAACATTGGAGCCTAGTAGGGGTTATACTTTGAATACCGGTGTTGTGCTTTATAGGATCTTGCACAGCTAGGGCATCTTTTTATTACCATAGACTTTTATTCCTCTCGTTTGCAGAGGGGAAGATCAGGGGAGGGAGGAGATAGACCGTTTTAAGAGGGTGAATCTCTTTCGATGATGTTCCCAAAGTACATTCTAAGGCACAAATATCAGTATTTCCATGTATTTAAATCTTTTACAAATGGGGGGGGGAGTTCACTGGTTCAAATCTTTTTTATCAACCATATAGGGAAACCCTACACCTCTTACTACCGTGTGAAGATGTACTTACAAATTTGTATTCTTTTCTTCATTTATCACAAAAGCTGTAAGTATAATTGTGACTTTGCTGGCATGATCTGTGACTATATAATTTATTCATGGCATTTGTTCTTTCATAGTAATTGCAGTTTGACTTAATTATTCATGTTAATTTCTGTTGTTTTAGGTTCCGTTAGCTCATTCACAGCAATTTCTATCGTTTTAAGTTTGACATTTGATGGGAATTTCGTATCCCTTGGTGCAACTTGCCTTATAATTGTACCTTTGTCTTCGTCGCAATTTAAATAAAAGCTCATCGAAATGTTGTGTATTTCAAACCACACGTGAAAAACATGAAGTTTCGAAACAGACTTTTTGGAGACTATTTGGCTTTTGCTGTCGCTACTAAGGTTTCAAACACTAAGGCAGTGAAGTTTCAAACCTTGACTACGATGACGGCCTACAATTTTGATCCTCTTTGCTCAAGAGTGTGGTAGGCAAGAATTTTTTTAAGATGACCGCTCATTCAATATATGCTATTTAATTCCTCAACACACCTCAAATTCTTATAAAAGTTTTTGCTCTTTAAGATTTGTGAATATGTTGATATTAAGGGTAAAAAATATTAAAGTAATAAATTAACCTGAAAACATATTATGTTTTCTGTCAAAACTAAAAATGCTTTGTGGAATAATTAAAGAATTGAGATAACTCTTGCAATTTTTGCTCTATTCTGATCTCAAATTAATTGTAGTCTAGCGGCAACATTATATTCACTACGATGACGTTTTCGGTGACGTTGTTAAAGTGTAAACTTCCTGGCTTAAGGGCCATGAAACGGAAGTCAGCACCACGGGTAGGGATTGTATGAGCCAATGCGGTGTTCTTTACCCTTTTTTGCCCCCCTCCCCTGAATCTATCTTAGGTTTATTCACACCTGAAAACCGCAATTTTCCAGGATTTTTCTTTGGTTGTTTCAGAAACTATGGAGCCTTTAGAGCAGTACCACATTTTCGTCAGTGTTGCCGCTTTGATATTTTAAAACTAAATAAACAAAGCTAATTATTTTAAATTGGTAACGCTTTTCGTCCGTCAAAATTTCAAAAGCTAACAACCTGTTCATTATAAAAGTCAATTGAATCAAACAGTTCGTGGTAACGAACTGTAAGTAAGGAGCGACCCGGCTCAATAGTAACCGAAACTCTAAAAAACAGGAATTTTGATATCAAAAGATACATCAAAAGAATTAGATTTTAATGCTGATTTCAAATATATAAGTTTCATCAAGTTTAGTTATACCCACTAAAAGTTACGCGAGAAAATTTACCTGAGAAAATTGACCTGATTTTCAATTTTGCATGTTTTCATGGGTGAAAGGACATTGCAATTTTGCGGGGGCGCCGGAATTCCCAGCATTAATAAAAATCGATCATAAATTAAAATAAAAAAACAGTTTTTTCAACTGAAAGTAAGGAGCAACATCAAAACTTTAAAACGAACAGAAACATATTTACATATATTGATTGGGTTCTCCTCCCCCCCCCCTCGTCCATACCGTCGCTCTTTAAGTCAAAGATTTTTTAGTACTTTCAAAAGAGCTATTTATTCCAATTAACGGCCTTTGTGATTAAGGGGTCATTTTTAAAGAATTGGAACAAAATTTGAACTTTAGCGTAAATAGCGAGGTATTAACCAGGGGGCGAACCACCTAATACAATTATTAAAAATATATGAATATAGAAGTTCGTCACGTAAGTTAATTCGTAAGTTACGTGTATGTTATTACTAATAAAAACGTTCGTAAATAAAATAAAACGACTTTCGAGGAAGCTATTTAACAAAATAAAAGGTAAAATTAATATGCAAATTTTGTTTTAATTATTCATGTACGGTGAGGCAAAATCGAAATCTGCATTAATTCAAAAACTTTCGAAAATTAAATTAAAAAAACAAGTATTTTTAACTGAAACTAAGGAGCAACATTAAAACTTAACACGAACAGAGATTATTCCGTATATGAAAGGGCTGTTCCCTCCTTAATAAAAAAAAACAATAAATAAAAAGGCTGAAGTTTTACTGTTTCTCACAACTCTATTTTTTAAAACAATAAAAAACTTTAGCGTAAAGAGCAAGGCGTTGAGGAGGGGACAGTCCCTTTCATATATGGAAATAATTTCTGTTTTCGTTGTTAAGTCTTAATATTGCTCCTTACTTTCAGTTTAAAAAATCTGTTTTTTTTATTTAATCTTAAGAGGAAAGCTATACTGTTCTTAAGCTGTTCAGAGTCATAAATTATTAGCTTATTTTTTGCCGATTCTTCATATGGAAAAAATTTTCATTAAAGATTGAATTCCTGATATTTCAGATTTTTCTGGGATATATCTGGTTGTTAAGTTTTCACTTAACCAATTCTAACAATCAAACTCTATTTTCACTGTCCGTGGTACTTAAAGATGCTGAATCTGTTTTATGTCATCGAGGTCATTAAGTTTTATTTATACTTTTTGGATAGGGTATAGCACAGGATCTACTCAGATGCTAAAAAAAGAAAAACAAAAAATGAAGAAAAAATATAAAACCAAAAAGATAGAACTATTTCCAGCAAGTGAATAAAAATAAACCCAAGTAAATGTTTCATATATATTTTTTTAGCACAAGGTAAAGCCTAGAGGAGGTCTTTGCCAAAATATATGCTTTGTGCTAAGTTCTATTTGTTGTTTGTTGTTTTTTTTTTTTTTTTTTTTTTTTTTTTTTGTTTTTTTTTTTTTTTTTTTTTTTTTTTTTTTTTTTTTAACGTCATGTATAGCTAATGTGGTCTTAGAAGTTATTTACTCGGAGATACCTTTTTCAATTAATTTTAAACTATTATGATGAAGAATAATTTGGTTAAACCTCACTTTCAAAGCTCCATCTTGAAGAAAGCTAGGAGGGAGACAATAGTCAATCTTTCCAGCTGCTAACAAGATCAAGGCATCCGTCTTCGAAGGTATTTAAATCTCAAACTTATTTCAGTGGATGAACGTGCTTCTTGTATTGGAACTGAGACATGACTTCCACCAAAAAAATGAAGCTAAAAGTAATTGGAATTCAGTAATTCTACTTAGTTTCCAGAATGTCCAAAAAAAACACTAGAATCAGTGAAAATTGGTTCCAGCCTACATAAAAAACAGAGATTTTTTGGGGAGGAATTGAGAAAGTTTTTTTTATTTTTTTTTTTATTTTACAAGAAGTATCAAAAAACTCTGTTATTCAAACTTATACAATTTGACAATGAGCCCAAATTTTAAGGCTATTTTTTTTTTGGTGGGGGGGGGGTCGAATTCTACTTTTCATACGCTGGTGTTTTATTCCAACAATTTGTGCTCAAAGAATATTCTATTGCTTTAGACTTCGAAAAAGCCAATTTGACTCGGCAGTCGAATATTCACGTCCCTCAATGGAAAAAAGGAGAATGTAATGAAATAAGAAATGGAAAGACCAATCAGATCCTCTAATCATATCAAAACCATAGGTGTATGTAAACAACGG
>CM051266.1:64031702-64065755 GCA_027921565.1 Artemia sinica | reverse complement strand
GGTTTTTATTGTGTATAAGATATTTAAACTGTTGTTTTTTGGGGTTTAGGGGGGAAAAGGTATCTAGGTTAGGTTAGGTTACGTATTTAATATATGCTATGCTTTACCCCCCCCCCCCCGCTAATGTGCAAATATATAGCCCAAATTTGTTTCTAAACTATTATATATTCATCCTATTTAATTTTTTTTTCAATAGGATTAACCAAACTTGACTTTTTAGAAAGCCCATATAATGCAAGAGTACCGAAATCTTTTCCCGGAGGATTTGAACGCTCATTTGAAGGTAATGATTGATAAAATAACAAAATGAATTGGTACAATGTATTGGCTACTTTTTTTGCTAGGACCACCACCTTTGGTGTTAGATCAATAGATTTACGCACAATTTTGGACTTTGAGTTTTTTTGTTGTTTTTTTACACCAAAAATCCGATCTTTCGACAAAGATTTCGTTCGACAACCGAAATCTCTCGGTCACTAAAACCAGCGGTTTACCCGTGTCCAATCAATAAGAGAATCCTGACTACTGACTTGGCGGGAGTGTACTAATTTGCCAATAAGCTTATCACTGACATGGACATCCACAGCCATCTAAAATGCTATACTAGATTTATGAAACTTAAACAGATAAGAAATGAGACACTAAGCAAGTTTGGAGGACCCAAGCCTGTTAGATATTAAATTCAGGTTAAATTGAATTAATTGAATTGAATTAATTCAATTAATTAAATTGAATTAATTGAACTCATATATTAATTATGTCTACAAAAACTGGTCTATTATTCTTCTAGGTTGCTATTTGTTACAGGTTTCAGACAATTTTCCAAACAATGCGTAGTAACGAACTGTAAGTAAGGAGCGACTTGGCTCAATAGTAACCAAAACTCTACGAAACTGAGTTTTGATAACAACAGGTACATTAACAAAATTTGCTTTTTTGCTGATTCCAAACATAAGAGGTTGACTATTAGAAACATATAAGATGTTTACTGTTACCCAGCAAAAGCTACGAGCCAGAGAAAATTTGCCTGATTGTCGGAACAGGGAGAAACATCCCTAAAAATTCAAAGAATCTTATTGAAAATCACATTATCAGATTAAGCGTTTGAGAAAACCTTTTTGTAGAGGTTTCAATTTCCCATCTGAGAAAATGGGAAATTTTTGTAAGAAGAAAGATCACGGACGCGTGTTTATCTGTTGTTTTTTTTTCTTTGTTCTTCCCAGGGGTGATTGCACCAAACCATTGGTCCTAGAACATCAGAAGAGGGCTCATTTGAACGAAAATTAATAGTTTTAGTGCCCTTTTTAAGTTACCAAAAAGGGTGGACAACGTGAACCCCTCCCATGCCTTTTCTCTCCAAAGTCGTCCAGTCAAAAGTAAGAGATAGCCATTTCGTTCAGCATAGTTGAAAATTCCAATAATTTTGCCTTTAGGGATGACATAACCTCTCAGAGCTCCCAGGAGAAGGGCTGCAAGTTATGAAATTTATCCATTGTTTGCAAATAATATTTGTTACTGAGAAGTATAGGGACATTTTTCAAGGTTGGGGGGGGGATTTTTGGGGATAAATTTTCTACGGGGTAATTTTTGCATTGGGAGAGAAGTTTCCGGGTTAACTTTAAAGGAGAAATTCTACACGGAGGAGTTTATAAGATTTCATAAACAAAATTCGTTTTAATTTGTCTTACTTTCTCGTTGGCAACTCCATTTAGCATGTGGAAATTTTCTTGGGGTAGTTTTCCGGGGAAATTTTCAGTGTAGTCAGAATTTTTTGGGGGTTTTGACGTGGTGGGGAGAATTTACCACGGGATAAGTTCTCCATGGGGGATATATAACCAGGATAAATTCTCCTTGAGGAAATATTCCCCAGGAGAAACTTTCCATTGGGGAGGGAAGATTCCTGGGAAAGATTTTTCACATAGGAGGGATTCCACCAAGACATGAAAAATGGTCAGAAATCACATAAAAACAAATTTTTTTTTTCAAATTAAAGTATGCTAAGGAGGATATTTCAGGCAAAATCGTCCGCAAGAAATTTTCTGGGAAGAATTTGCAGCGAGAATTGAATTATCCGGGGATAATTTCCTGGGAGAGGATTTTGCGCGGGAGAGACATTTCATGGAGGGATTTTTTATTGGGGGGGGTCCGTAGAGGTGGGTGGATTTCCTGGGATTATTTGAAAAACAATAAGAAATTAAATGAAAAAAACATTTTTTTTTCCTACTGAAAGTAAAGACCGGCATGAAAACTTATAATTAACCGAATTTATTCTGTATATGAGAGGGGTGAACCCTTTCTCAATACCCTGTGCTTCACATTAAAGTTAGATCTTTGGTCCAATACCTTAAGAATGAATCCTGAAACCCAAGGGCCGTTTAATTAGAATCAGAATCTTTTTTAAAAGCCATAAACAACTTTAGTGTGAAGAGAAGGGCATTGACGAAGGAGCAGCCCCCTCATATGCTGAATAGTTTTTGTTCGTTTGGAGTTTACTGCTGCTCCTTTCTTTGAGTAGAAAAATCTTCTTTTTTTCATTTAATTTCTGATTATTTTTCAAATAATCCCGGGAAGTGCACCCCTACACCCACCCGATGAAAGATTTCTCCATGAAAAGATAAATAAAACAATAAAAAAAATAAACAGCTTACAAGCTATCCTATAGGATGGTATGCTTCTTCTTTCAAGATGTTGTTGTCTTTGAAAATCAACAAATAGTTACAGTTTGAACTTTTGCGGATTAAAAGCAAAATCACATTTAACTAATCATTTTTCCTTTTTCATTTTCACAATTCAACGTGACAACACTGACGATAATATGGAACTGCCCTAAGACCGTCATAACTTCGAAAAAAATAAAAATTTTATAGAAAATTGTAGTTTTTAGGCAGGAATAAACCTAAGATGGGTCTAAGGGGCAAAACCGTTTTTTTTTTTTTTTTTTTTTTTTTTTTTTTTTTTTTTTTTTAAGGGGCAAAACTGTTTTTATTTACTGTGTTTACTGATATCATTGGAACTTTAAATAGAGAGTAACCGTTATCAGTATTGAAGCAAAATCCTAAAATATTGAAAATCAAAATAAAATATAAAAATCCTAAAATACAATGGAAAATAGCAAGTCAATTAAAAATGTATGATTTATATGGCGATTCCAAGCATGGCGTATTTTTAACCAATTTGAATATTTTAGCATGAAGAAATCTACGAAATTTCAGAGAAATATGGGAAACACCCACATTACAGTGATGGATCTTGATGAACATTACAATGCATTAAATTTAGTATGACCTCCTCAAGGGAAGTTTCACCTCTCTATTCTTAAAAAAAGTTCCGCAGTTTGCTTGAAAGGAGTGGCTAAGAGTGTTTTTCTTTTCAATAATAATCGTTCAGACAAGTGGTTGTAAGAAGATTAAAAGAGAACACATTTGAAAGAGTATCTTGAGAGTATATTGAGAGTATTTTTATAGGTTTGCGCTTTTTAAGAAACAAAGTGATTGTTCCACAGCAAATCACCTTTTCCTGCTACAAAAAATTAGCGTACTCAAAAATAGAGCCGAAACTGTGCCAAGCTAAAATCAAGAGAATGTCAGTCTGATTGAATTATCTATCAAAAAGTCCAGTATGGAATCAAACAGTCTTCAAAACTGTATTACCCAAACAGTGGAGCATTTCGTCACTAAAGATATTAGCTCTTTAAGCCTTAAACCTCTATCTCGACTGTATGTAAGTAAGTAAATAAGTTTATTTATAACCCACAATACAAAATAAATGCGGAGTAAAAAAGAAAAAAACAAAATGATATTATCCACAAGGAAATAAGAAGAAAAATACAACATAAATAACATAACAATAGTTATAAATCTCTAATCTGGAAAAAAATAAGTGTGGAGGTTACTGGCACATATCTTCCTTGGAGTATTGGTCCTCAGGTCCTTAGCGATGTTGTCAAGCAGCACTAGAGGATTGACAAGTCCAAAATGAGAAATAATCTTGTGATTTCTGTACCACCTTGGTAAATATAGCAGGAATTTACAATATTTAAAATAGCCTCTCCTTAGCTCAAGACGGTTTTTTTGCGCATCAAAGGCTGCAATCCGGAAAGAAAAAGAATTGCAGGAGAACAAAAACTATGGTAAAGTTTACATAAGCCTCGTTGGCTGTACTTCCCTCTATTAGGCGAGATTTTACCATATGAGAAGCGAATACACTACAGAGCACTAGCAACCAGAGACGAGCATGTAGTCGAAAGTTTATCAGAAAAAGTAATCCCAAGCCATTTCAACTTTGAGACACACTTGAATAGCATTGTACCCACATGTAAAGGAGGAGCTGGTTTAGAAATATTAAAATACAGAGACTCGCATTTTGAAGCATTTACATAAAGCCCCATCATACTCAAAGCATTAATCAGAACATATAGATTTTTTGTGAGGCCTGACCTAGTATGACTAACTAGCAGAACATCATCAGCATAGGCAATTTGACTAACAGCTGTATTTTCTAAAAACACAGTAGGAGACAGCATTCGCAAACAGTCCGCAAGCACAGTTTTAAAAATATATGGAGACAGCACACCACCTTGCCTGACTCCCTCGTAAAAGAAAATATATTCTGTAATTAAAAAACAAATAATAATAAAAAAAAATACAAGTAGGGAAAAAATCAATGGAAAATTAAAGTGCTCCCTAAAGTACAGCAATAACCACTGGATGACCTAATTTTTATATTTGCCAAAATGGCAGCAATTTATTTAATTTTAATTATTCGTAACTGAAAAAGTTGATAAAGTTAGTCCGGTCCCAAATATATATAATATAAAAAGTAAATGATTGCTGCCGTTAGAGCAAATAGAAAAACTTAGCTCTACCCTTAGTTACGTAATTTACGAAAAAAACTTAAGTTTAATTAATTTCTTGATTTCTTTTATTTTGTATATTTTTATTCATAACTGATAGCATTTCTTTTTCCGTGTAACCGAGTTAGAACAATCTTGGATTGCTTCTTAGTTGCCATTCCACATTAAAGGCTCTTACAGTTTCGTTCTGATTGATCCAGCAAGATTTGCTGGATAAAAGTGGCAGGGGTTATTTCTGAACCAAAATTTCCTATATTATTCTTCAAGTTTTTCTTAATGAACTTATGGGATTTATCCCCTAAAGCCCTAACTTGTAGAAATATATTTAGCTGAGCGCTTAGAATTGGCATTGGAGTAAGATTCTTTGCTATTAGAAGATATCAGGGGTTTAACAACGAGGATTACATTTATTAGCTTATCTCGACTGATTGAGACAATTAGACCATAATCTTCTCCCTAGGGGTGTTTTGCCTAATCCCTCCCCTTCATTCTGAAAAAATTCCAGTTAAGAATAAATTAAATATAGGATAAAGTAAAGGCGCTGATAGGTAAGATAACCCTTCCCTCATTTTTACGGTAATTTCTTTTCGCTTTACGTTTCAGCTTCACTCTTTACTTTCATGAAAAAAAATATACGAAAAAAACTTAGCTGATTCCTTTCGAATTTGTCAATTCCATAAAGATTTAACAATCTCTTGTATCAAAATTCAAATACAGTTTTCACTGTCATTGTTCTTTCTTTTCTGGACTATTAGTATGTTAATAATTGTACGCCTAACGAAAATCATAGTGTCCAAACTATTTTACATATTTCAGTTCCTCTTTAGTGTTGAAATAATAATAAAAATAGCAAGTAAACTGTTCAAAGGTTTAATAAAAACTGAATTATGTCATTTTTAAACAATCACAAATCAGAGATGTTATGTGGTTCTATTGACTAAAAAGCTTTCTCCAGCATTAAAACTCAAAATAGTTGTTAATGTCAAAGCCATAACTTTAAAAGGGCATAAAACATTTCATTTCCAATTGGATTAAACTTCAGTAAGAATTGCAAGAAGGCTATAAATTTGCGTTGCTCCTTAATTGAAAAGAACAAACGAAACACAATAAACCCAGAATAGAATCTGAAAAGAGTGTTAAGCTGTAACGATTATATTAACACCAAAGGTAACAACCAGTTTCGAGTTTTTTCGCTATTCTTAGTGTTCAGCTATTTTATATTTTAATTAAGTCATAAGTCTTTTGATAATTTACTAGTCCTTTGCAGAACAAGGTCAAGTCCTAACCATTTAACCCTTGTTGTGGGGTTTGCACCTTTATTTTAGTATATTTAGTAATATTTCACACAGTACACCGCTAATGTCCAGAATAAAAACATAAAACACTATTTCCTCTGCAACGATTATTGAGCCCTAAAGGAAATAGCTTATTTTTCGTTTTCCAGTTTTTCACTAATTTTAGCTGCCACTTAACTTCAAAATGAGACCTGAAGAAAGACTAAGAACTTGATTTTTTTTTTTTTTAAACTTTGTAAAAGCATCAACCCCTCAAGCACCCTCTACATTAGCCCTAGGGAAAATTGCTCTCAAAAGTAATTATTGCATTGATTACAGAATTCAGATGTTTAATTGACCTTACTTGAACATGAACTTGAGCCAGACTTTTTTCGTCTCACCTGGCATGTGAACCTCAGATTTTTCACTGGAGTTTGTTTCACCGTAACCTCTCCAAACACACAGTAGCTAAACCTGCAAAGTCACACCACTGACCCCCCCCCCTTCAAGCCAAAGTATCGGGATTTGAACTTTTGTCAAAAGGGACCTGATCCAGTTTAAGTGGCCTCGATCAAGTCCAAGATAAATTATATTTTTCACTGTTTTCACCTTTATTTCAGCTACTTGTTAACTGTTCTTTAAATTTCCTTTGCTCCTTAAGAGCATAATAAAAACGCCATAAGGTGTTAGCGCCCAGAAAAAAAAACGAAGAAAAGATTGTTTCCGCTGTAATGAAAGTTCGACCCCAGAGAGAATAATTTGTTTGGGAAATTTTTTACTTTTTTAGTCATAACATTTGCCACTTTACTATCCTTTTACTAAAACAAAAACTGTATATTGATCAAAAGTAAGAAATCTTAGCCTAGGAGACCCATAACAACCCCTGTTGTAATTTGGCAAACAGTTTAAATGGCCTCTACAGTAGGCCTAGCCCAAGAGGAAAATGTTTTAATTATTGATTTTCGTTTCTATTTCCAAATTAAGACATTAAATCTCTAATTTCACTTTAAATTTACTCATATGTACATTACAAGGTCCAGCTAACTAACCATGCTGAATGGGACAACTCTTAGCATCATCGATCGAACCCTAGAATCTTAATTTTTTTTTATAATTCCATTTCTCCTTATACACACATTCACAATGAAATTTCTCTTATACCAAGATTCAAGTAGCGGTAATTTGGGCCAGTCACATTTTCACAGATTTTTCTATTTGGCTAAAAAAATTTAATAGAAAATTCTGACTGCCTCAAATTAGCATAGCTAAATCTTTGGATTAGTAAAATATCATTGTGAATGGGCCTTATGAGCAGAATAAATTACAGAACACCTTTAATAATTGATACTCAGAATAAAAGCAGAAGACTTCAAAAAAAATTGTATGACCGTTTTCCTCGAAAGATACATGTAAATGAATGTAAAATTGCAAAAGATTAAAATGGGTCTAGACCCTGTAGAATGAAGTAATATTCAACAGATCTGCTACGAAAATAAAATGATTGCTGGTGTGGCATGTCTGGAATTAAAAGGCTATGCGCAAAGTATGGGAAACTGATAAGAGATGGGAATAAAGTTTTACTCTGAAAAATTTTTGTCGGAGAAATAAAGAATGAGAAATGATATTCTCATTAATATTTTAAACTGGGTGAAAACCTAGTGAAATTTTTATCATCAATTACCTCCTCTACTTATTATTTTTATTTTTATTTGACGAGACTCAAATATATAATTTCCATGCTATTCTTGGTCCCGTGTCAAATATGCTAGCACTTCTTTTCTCTTTTGTTTTGTTTATTTTCCATTGAGCTAAAGATAAAATAACCGCTTTTACAAAAAGGTGTTTATTTTGATTTTTTCTTAACTAACCAATATTGTTCATTAAAAACTGGCTATCTATTTTATAATCAGTAAAAAATATCTCAAAGACAAAAGAATTTGCATCAAAAAGTTCACCTTAGGTCCAAATTTAACTTAGACTTCTAGTTAAAAATGAAAATTTTGTTCCTTTTCAAATAATCATTGTTCCTTTTCGCAATAGAAATTTGTTTTGAGAAAAAAGAACTTAACTTATATTTTGAAAACGCTAATGTTTAAAATTCCAAAAAACTCTCAGCATGAAAATTAAGGCTTTAGAAGAAACTATTTTATTTCTGAGACTTCTCATGAGACTTCTCATGAGAAGTCTCATGTCTTCATGACATGAGACTTCATGACATGAGTCTTCATGACATGAGACTTCTCATGGAGAGAAATATAAGTTTATAACTACTTGGTCGTACCAATACTTCATCTCTTAAAATTTTTGTCGTTTACGTTTTTCAAAAAATATAACAGCCCAATTTCATTTGACAACTTCTGCATTTTTATTACAGCCCGTCACACTTAAGCGGTTTTGCGTAAAAATAAAATTCACAGAAAAGCAAATATAAGGCTACAAGATTTTTTTTATACATATTTTGTATTTATTTTTTCTTATTTCATCTTGGATCCATATCCTTTTTGCCAGGTATGTTTGGTCACATACATTAGTAAGATTTCATGTCATGAATTGTCGATTTTGGGGCTTTATGGCAATCCACTTGAGCCAAACCAAACGTAAGATGTCAGAAAGGCATCGGAAGGGGGCACAAAAAACCTAGGCTGAAGTGGGAATTCCATGGAGGATGCAAAGAGTTTAGATCTCAGAAGAATGGAGTGGCAAAGGAGCATAGAAAGTTGTATTGACCTTAGGTCACTTGTTGTTGTGATAAAGGGTTAGTGATAGCTGCAGTACTTCACCGTTTTTTAAGTAATCCGCATCGCCTGAGCCACGTGGTGTGAGAAAAAGAATACGTCAAAGAATTGTTGTCTTTATCGAAAAATATGCTCGTTTCCCCTATTTTTGTTTTGACTTGTTTGTTTTGACTTTTGACTTAAAACGGTCCAATTTGATACGAACAACATTGGATATTTGATGTAACCCTCAGAGTTTCAGTAATTTTTTGGGGAAAAATACCGAATATTAATTATATTTGTCTAAGTTTTGTGTATATTTCTGCTCAAATCCGTATTCGTTCTTAACACTTATACTTTAACAACAAACTCCTCAGTTTTTTTTTGTAAATATATATATATATATATATATATATATATATATATTATATATATATATATATATATATATATTATATATATATATATATATATATATATATATATATACATATATATATATATATATATATATATATATATATATAATATATATATATATATATATATATATATATATATATATATATATATATATACATATATATATATATATATATATATATATATATATATATATATATATAATATATATATATATATATATATATATATATATATATATATATATATATATATATATATATATATATATACTATATATATATATATATATATATATATATAATATATATATATATATATATATATATATATATTGATTACATTGTAGCCACTAAGCCGTTTTACATCACAAAAGCAACACCACTACCAAGTCAGCCAAGGATTAGAGTACAGAAACTTGCTTTTCTGATATTCTAAAGTTGAAAACAGATGACCTCTAGGTTAGGCTTTAGGATTTTAGGTCAAATAAGTATATGCAGTCAATTTATAAATCCTAATATATCTTGAATATGTAGTCACCGCAAAGTTTTAGATGACCCGTGCTTGATGGATTATTCTGTTTGAGGCAACGCAATGGTTTGGATGCTGAATTGCACAAAACGAATTGACAGAAAAGAATTGTCAGATAAGGTCAATTCACAATTTAGTGAGGAAATTATCAAATAGCACTAATGAGAGATTGAGCCATCACTGAAGTAACTGAGGGTGAAGACGAGGTGGGAGAGAAAGGGGTGAGGAGGGTGTCTTCTCCAAAAATAACTGGATGACGAATGTATCCTGAGAAATTTGGTAATTTTAAAATTTGATCACGAAACTCTTAAAGATTATGAAGTGTACACTAATGAAAGATTACTTCCCATAATAATTGAAAGACGAATAACAATCAGGTAAATATTAAAATTTCTCAGTTGGCAGTTTGAAAATTTTAAAAGAAAGTTTCACAATTTGATCTTGAAATTCTTGTGTACTATGTTCGAGAGAGAAATAAAGGCTTTCCAGAAAATAAATGAAGGAGATGGCAGAGTATTGAGGAGTGTGCATCCTCCCAAAATAATTCCAAGAAAAATTTACCCTTGGGAAAAAATAAAGAAACAAATAACAAAGTAAACAGATATTGATAATTAGATTGCTACTAAACACTTGATTGCTCAGTATTTATTTCTGTTTAAAATTTCAAATTTACCTCCAGACATAAATCAATGAATCAGTATCATCACTATAAAGCTATTGGAGGATAGTGTTTCTTGAATTAAAGAAGACATATTTAGTCTATAAGAATTCCATCAACTTTTTAACTTAGTTTAAATTTATGAATTTACAACCCTAATTAAACCGCAGAAGCGTCTTATAAGTTTACTTAATCATAGGCAGCGCGCTAGCGCTGCCTCAGTAAAGAACGGTGTGGCACTATGTGTTTTTTTTTTTCTTCAGCCGGGCACTTCGTATCGAAGGAGTTGTCGTAGAAACTTCGAAAAGGGCTCATTCGATTGGAAATTTAAGTGGCTAGTGCCCTTTTTAATAGTCGAAAGTTATTGGAGGGCAACTAGCCCCCCCCCCTCACGTCCATCATTCCCCCAAACACATCCAATCAAAATTTTGAAAAAGCCATTTTGTTCAGCGTAGTTGATTTCCACATTGAAAATTTATTTTTGAGGAGGACACTCCCCCACAACCCTCAGGGCAGGGGTTTTAAGTTATGCCCTGAGGGCATATAAGAACGATGTTGGCACAATGTACTATGTGTTATTTTTTTTCCTTTAGAGCAGGGAACTTCACATGGAAGGGGTCGTCGTAGAAACTACAAAAGGGGCTTTTTCGATTGGAAATTGAGAGTTCTAGTGCTCTTTTTAATAGTCAGAAGTGATTGGATGGCAACTAGCCCCCCCCCACCCATCATTCCCCCAAACACATCCAATCAAAATTTTGAGATAGCCATTTTGTTCAGCGTAGTTGATTTCCAGATAGAAAATATGTTTTGAGGAGGACACTCCCCCACAACCCTCGGAGCAAGGGTTTTAAGTTATGCCCTGAGGGCATATAAGAACGATGTTGGCACAATGTGCTATCTATTTTTTTTTCCTTTAGAGCAGGGCACTTCATATGGAAGGGGTCGTCGTAGAACCTTCAAAAGAGGCTCATTCGATTGGAAATTGAGAATTCTAGTAGCCTTTTTAATAGTCGAAAGTGATTGAAGGGCAACTAGACCCCTCCCCCCCGCCCATAATTCTCCCAAACACATCCAATCAAAATTTTGAGATATCCATTTTATTCAGCGTAGTTGATTTCCAGATAGAAAATATGTTTTTGAGGAGGACACTCCCCCACAGCCCTCAGGGCAAGGGTTTTAAGTTATGCCCTGGGGGTATATAAGGTTTTTACAGAAGACGTTGTCGTAGAAACTTCAAAACAGGCTCATTCGATTGGAAATTCGAAGGGCTAGTGCCCTTTTTAATAGTCAAAAGTGATTGGAGGGCTTTAAATTTTTATAGTAAAGATGGAAGTGGGTATAATGTATTATTTTTTGCTGTTGTTGTTGTTTAAACCAGGGCACTTCGTATCGAAGGAGTTGTCGTGGAAACGTCGACAAGGGCTCATTCGATTGAAAATAGAAAGGGCTGATGCCCTTTTTAATAGTCGAAAGTGACTTGAGGGTAACTAATCCCCCTTATACTCCCACCCTCCCACGCCAACCCTCCCATTTCTGCTCATAAAATTTAACCAAATCCAAATAGCGTAAATGTATCCAAGCTATCAAAGAAAGTAAACAGATTTTTTTGCGAATGGTGAGTTTTCCATTTCAGGTCAACTAGAGGAGGTATGAAACTAAATTAAACAGTATTATATGTGTCCAGATTTTTAAAAGGGTGTATGTTGTTAAAAATTGCTGAATTTTTTTTTTTCAGCAAACAAGTAGCAGGCCAAGTAGCAGGCTATAAAGTCTTAAAAAACGAAAAGATTTAAAGTATTATTTTTTTTTTCCCTGAAAAGACTATGTCAATATAAAACGAACAGAAATTAATTTAAAAAACTTTTTCCACAAAATAAGTTTTTCAACGAAAACTAAAGAACTCCATTAAACAAAAAATGAGCAAAAATAAAATCAAATAATCTACCAAGCTTGAAACTACCACAAGTCAGCATCGATAAATAAATGAAACCCAAAACGAACAGAAATTACAATAATTAACCGAGTCAAACTCAAAACGAGCAGAAATTAACATAAGTTGGGCGCAAAACCCCTATGCCTTTCCAAGGCCAGAACAAAATTTGCACTTACTGAAAAAATACAAATGAATGTGCATTGTCAGTTTGATATACATATACTGATATTTAGTTATCAAAATGTTAATATTATTTGGTTTATTAAAGTTATAAAAGTAAAAACATTTATGTTTTTTCAGTAAAGTGCAAATTTTGTTCTGGCCTTGGGAAGGCATAGGGGTTTTGCGCCCAACTCATGTTAATTTCTGCTCGTTTTGAGTTTGACTCGGTTAATTATTTTAATTTCTGTTCGTTTTGGGTTTCATTTATTTATCGATGCTGATTCGTGGTAGTTTCACGCTTGGTAGATTATTTGATTTTATTTTTGCTCATTTTTGGTTTAATGGAGTTCTTTACTTTTCTTTGAAACACTTATATTGTGGAAAACGTTTTTTAAATTAATACTTAATACAAAATCGTGACGGTTTTGAAGGTTTCAAAAGGCTGAAACTATTCAGGTCGCATTAACTCCATGGGAGACTTGACACATGGAAGAATAGCACGTGGAAAATGCTTACTTATATTTTTAAGAAGATACATGTCTTATGTTACGTGGCAACGGTGCTTACAGCGCTTTAGATAAGAGATCCCCATCTGTATGAAATGATGAAATATTAGTCAGTAAACAGGCCATAGAGATTTTTGGTATTGTATACTAGTTAATGTGCATTTGCAAGACCAGTCCTGGAGATTAAGCTCTATCGCCAAGAGAGCGTTGATTTTTTTTTTTTTTTTTTTTTTTTTTTTTTTTTTTTTTTTTTTTTTTTTTTTTTTTTGCTTCAATAGATTTTCAGAAGTTCTATTGTTGTAAAATCAGCACGCATAAAACAGAGCCCATGGTGTCAATTATAAAGCGTTGAACTATTTTTAAGCGTCTTTTTCCGTTATGTTTAGTTGATGAATCAGAAAATGAGGTGAATGTTTTTGTTTTTATTTAATTTCAATTAAGCTTGTTTATTTTACTGTGTCAAACAATCATCAAACCTCTCATTGACGCTTTGTAATACGCTACTATTCACTCAAACACCACCTGTTGGATTAACCAAATACTCAAAGTATAAAAAAACTAGACTATCTAAGACCTTAGGTTTATTCTCAGAAGTATATAGATGGCTTTGTTAGTTTTCGCCTCCCGTAAAACATCAAGTAGGTTACATTTTTGATTGTGTAGTCAAAGCCATATTTTTGAAGCACTTTTTGAAATTCACGGCAGAAGTCTTTTTCTATTAAAAACTTAAAATTTTAAGCGTGCCAGTAAACCACACCCTCATTATTAAGCAGTTCAGGCAACAAAATCTTACGGAGTAATGACAACCATAGGTGAGGGCAAAAGGTATGAATTCCCTATTTCCACTAAATGACCAATAATCGCTAATATGTATTTCTGGCAAAAAGCTTTTGAAAATTAGGCCCCGTGACAAAACTTTGTGGTTGGTAGAGTTCACTATCTATTTATGCCTAATCATAGTCATTTACAGTTTGGACTTTAAAATTTAAAAGACAAGTCTTAGCAAATACACTGACTTTCCATGAAAAGTTTGCTCACTTGACCAAACTAAAAATACTACTAACACTGAAAACTCATCTGATTGCCAATTTGCTTGAGGTCAATACAATTACAAAGTCCTCCTTCGCTCCTCTCTGCTTAAAGACTCAACTATGGCAATATTTCAAGAGATCTCTAAAAATGTTAGTCACTTTTATAGACTCAGCTCAAGCTCGTCTGGGGCGTTCAAACTTTTTCCTAACCCTAAACAGGGTATCTGTTTGAACTTTGTAGCACTTTAGTTCATCAAGAGTACATGCTCAAGATGCCTAATTTATGATTTCTCGATGCGCGCTCAGAGTAGATCAAACTTATTTTGTCATAAGATAGGTGCGTCTGTCGCCTCTTCACCAGGGTTCTAGGTGAAAAAAAGTATAAATACTTCCAAAAAAATTATAGAAAATCTTTTTCTTTAGTGCAGGGCATGTCTATGCTTCTCCACCATATACTTAGCGCTACGTTTTATTATGGCCTCGTTAACCCACGTTCTGACCTTATTCTAGATTGTCATTAAATAAGAAAAACAAGTTTTTTTTAACTGAAAGTAAGGAACGATGTTAAAACTTAAAACGAACAGAAATTATTCCGTATATGAAAGGGGCTGTCCCCTCCTCAACGCCTCGCTCTTTATGCTAAAGTTTTTTATTGTTTAAAAAAAATAGAGTTGTGAGAAATTCAAACTTAAGCGTCAAGAGCGAGGCGTTGAGCAGGGGACAGCCCCTTTCATATACGGAATATTATTTATTTCGTTTTAAGTTTTAACGTCGTTCCTTACTTTCAGTTAAAAAAACTTGTTTTTATTTCATTTAATTTTTGAACGTTTTTGAGTTAATGCAAGTTTTGATTTTGGCTCACCGTACATGAATAATTAAAACAAAATTTGCATATTAATTTTACTTTTATTTGGTTAAATGGCTTTCTCAAAACTTGTTTAATTTTATTTACGAACGTTTTTATTAGTAATAAATATACGTAACTTACGAATTAACTTACGTAACGAGCTTCTATATTCATAGATTTTTAATACGTATATTAGGGGGTTCGCCCCCAAGGTAATACCTTGCTCTTTAAGCTAAAGTTCGAATTTTGTTCCAATTCTATAAAAATGACCCCTTAATCACAAAGGCCGTCAATTAGAATAAATAAATCTTTTAAAAGTACTAAAAAAATCTTTGGCTTAAAGAGCGAGATATTGACTAGGGGAAGAACCCAATCATATACGGAATATTTTCTGTTCGTTTTAAGTTTTGATGTTGCTCCTTACTTTCAGTTGAAAAACTTGATTTTTTATTTAATTTCTGATCTTTTTCTTTAATAATGATGGGAAATCTGGCACCCCCTTCATAGCAATGTTCCTTTCCCCATGAAAACTTCCTTCATGGAAAGGTCCTCCAATATAACCCCCGACCCCCCACCTACCGGAAAAAAAACCCCTTGAAAAACGTCTGTATACTTCCCAATAACCAATACTATATGTTAACATTGGGTAAAGTTCATAACTTTCAGCCCTCCCCCTGGGAATTCCGGGGGGTTAAGTCATCTTAAAAGACATAGTTATCATATTTTCGATCATGCTGAAAGAAATGGCTATGTCAAAATTTTGATTGGGTGACTTTGGGGGAAAAAATGAGCGTGGTAGGGGGCCTAGTTGCCCTCCATTTTTTGGTCACTAAAAAAGGCACTAGAAATTTTAATTTCCGTTCCAATGAGCCCTCCCACGATATTCTAGGACCACTGGGTTGATACGATCACCTCTGGGAAAAAAAAAAAAACAAAAAAAAAACAAATAAACACCCATCCGTGATCTTTCTTCTGGCAAAAAATTCAAAATTCCACATTTTTGTAGATAGGTGCTTGAAACCTCTACAGTAGGGTAGAGTTCTACAGTAGAACTCTACAGTAGAGTGCTACAGTAGGGTTCTCTTATACGCTTAATATGATGGTGTGATTTTCATTAAGGTTCTATAACTTTTAGGGAGTCTTTCCCCTTTTTTCTAAAATCAGCCAAATTTTCTCAGGCGCGTACCTTTTGATGGGTAAGACTAAACTTGATGAAACTTATATATTTGAAATTAGCATTAAAATATAATTTTTTTGATGTATCTATTGGTATCAAAATTCCTTTTTTTAGAGTTTCGGTTACAATTGAGCTGGGTCGCTCCTTACTTACAGTTCGTTACCACGAACTGCTTGATTTGGATAAATTCGTGCCTGAACATTTTGCAATTGTGCTTGAAAATTTTCTTGCTGCAAGGTCTTCTCCCTCAAGGAACGGTGACGCTTGCAGTAAGCGCAGCCAAGACGTTGATGTGTTGATCCATGGGAATTTGCGCTTCAACAAGCTATTAGGAGAACATGTACTTCATGCGATTAGAAAATTACTGGGAAAGCCACTTATCTGGCAGCATAACTATTAGATTTACTATTCAGTTGGAAAATGAAGTTACATAAAATTGTTCACACTAGCTCTTTAAATAAACTAAAAGTCTTGCTCTCCCACATGCTGTCAAATTTAGAGAAAATATCTTGGGCTTTTTCTAATCTATCTTTTGTGTTTTCTCTCGCTGAAAACGAGGACAAAAGCTTTTAACAATACCAGTGTTGAGTTAGGATATAATATGAAAAGTTTAGCTACTTAGAAAAATACCGTTGCAAGCATAATAATAGAAAATTTATGAAGGACGAATATCTCTAACGATTTCATTAGCTTTACTAGTCTTCCCCTCCCTCCTACCTATTAATTGTCTTTTGAAACAATTATACAAACGAAGCTGTCAGGTAATTACATTGGTTATCCATATGGAAGCAGGATCGCAAGTAGTGTTGTCCTTGCCAAGTGGGTGTCGTTCCAGCCGGGTGGTTGGCACGCTGAATTTGGATTCCTTTGTCCGAAGGGCAGGGTTCGATTCTTGGTGTGGCCGATTATTTGGTTTGGGACAGGGTTCATTGACGATACTATCTGGCAGGGTAGGCAGGAACGGTGTGTGTAGGCACAGGATGACTGGCCCCCAACCCCATTCCCTGGCTGAAGGACCTTGAAACAGAGATCAGCACCGCCAGTTTCGACTTTAAGGGCATAATGCTGTATCCTTTAGGGTTGCAACTAAACGCTATCTTGTGTATTCTAGACACAGAGTTCTAAAGCTCAGCTGTTACATGTAAAGGGAACCGCCTAGATATTGATCTGTGAATAGACACGTATCGAGACATGTAATTCTAACTAGACACAGCACGTGAATACTGCTTAATCACCCTCCTATTCTCTGCAGGCATTACTATTATCTACAGAAGACCCACCAAGCCCATGAAAAAGCTTATTATCTCATTAATCACTGTTCTTAATGACCTATTGCCAGAGTTTCAAAACCACAACGCATGATTTACAAACCTAGGATCAATCTGGCTCAAGATAAAGGTTGGTAACACAGCTGAACAGATATTGAGTCTCTTTGAAAAATCAATAAAACTGCCAGCTTTATCATTAGATTATCATGGCGTATATATTCGTCTTTTTTGAAGCGATAAAAATTGAATGGGTAGCCAAAAAAGACATCCAAATTTTTATTTTGGTACTTAGGCTACCTGTTAGCCAGTACACACTCGAGAATTTGGATCTGCAGGTACGGGGTAGAGACAACTGAGACGCTTGGGAGATGGATAGGATATATATATAATTTGGGCTGTATATTTGTACATTAGGGAGGGGGTTAAGTATAGCGAGGCTGCATGCAGAATTTAACCTAACCCAGCCAAAATACAAACTATATATTTATTAAAATATAGCTACAATGTAGTTTTCCACTAAGCCGAAGCTAATTGTCCCCATATACAAAGAGCAATAAACAGGTAATTGTCTGATTTTATACAACCAAATTCTCGAGTGTGTACTGGCTAACAGACAAGTACCTTTATTAGTTATATATGCGACTTTGGAACATAAAAAAAAATAAGGATGAAGATTCTCCAGAACCATTGATGGTGCTTAGGGCGTTTTGGCTGTTGGGTCTTTTTACCGGGACAGGTGGCAAGTCTGTCACCCAGCCTTGGGGCGGCTCAAATCGAATAGAGGGCCCTGTATTGCCAAGCAGTGCATTAATCCACTGTGCAACCACAAGTTTTGTGACTCCAGTATAAGAATTAGACGTTTTTAGTCCTTTTTGATTAAATAACATTTGATTTATAATTTCTTAAAAAAGGAATGTTTGGTTCACCTAGATTAGGGCTGCCACTCTTTCAAAATTTATGTCCATTTCTGTTTCTTTCCTTTTTTGTCTTTTATTGTTTGTCTTTTTTTACGTTTTTGTAGACAGGTTTCAATAAAATAACCTTATTTCCACCTCATCGCTAATATTGGATTATTGCTGATTTATTAGATAGTGTAGTTATTTTGCGATGGTATTTTGAAAGATCCTATTCTTTTTCACAATTTTCTTTTCATTGATAATACTTAAGGACTATGGACCATTTGAAGGTACCCCATCTCATCCTGACAGATAAATATACAGTCTACTGTATACATTCCCATTACATTTTACAGTAGCAAACAGCAAACGCCAACATTTTACTACAGGGAACGCTCCTCAAGCGACAAATAAAGGAGCAACAATACTAAAAAAAAGGGAATATATTAAGTAGTGTATATTTTTCCATCTGGAGGGAGGGGTAAAGTTAAGCAATTTACTTTTGGGGTATGATAAGTAAGCATTGAGGATTGTTTCAAAAATTTGAAGTGTCAAGTTGCATATTTTTTTTTTTTTTTTTTTTTTTTTTTTTTTTAGTTTTTTTTCGACTCTTAGATTTAGAGCTAACATTAAACAGTTCGCGGTAGCGAACTGTAAGTAAGGAGCGACCCGGCTCAATTGTAACCGAAACTTTAAAGAACGGAATTTTAATACCAATAGATACATCAAAAGAATCAGATTTAATGCTGATTTCAAATATATAAGTTTCATCAAGTTTAGTATTACCCATCAAAAGTTACGCGCCTGAGAAAATTTGGCTGATTTTCGGAAAAAGGAGGAAAGATCCCCTAAATGTTATAGAACCTTAATGAAAATCGCACCATCATATTCAGCGTATAAGAGAATCCTACTGTAGAGGTTTCAAGCACCTATCTACAAAAATGTGGAATTTTGCATTTTTTTTGCCAGAAGAAAGATCAAGGATGCGTGTTTATTTGTTTTTTTTTTTGTTTTTTTTTTGTTTTTTCCCCAGGGGTGATCGTATCGACCCAGTGGTCTTAGAATATCGTGGGAGGGCTCATTGGAACGGAAATTAAAAGTTCTAGTGCCCTTTTTAAGTGACCAAAAAATGGAGGGCAAATAGGCCCCCTCCCACGCTTATTTTTTCCCACAGTCAACCGATCAAAATTTTGAGATAGCTATTTTGTTCAACATGGTCGAAAACATGATAACCATGTCTTTTAGGATGACTTACTCCCCCAAGGTCCCGGGGTAGGGCTGAAAGTTATGAACTTTACCAAATGTTAACATATAGTATTGGTTATGGGGAAGTATACAGACGTTTTAAGGGGGTATTTTTTCTGGTAGGTGGTGGGGTGGGTGGGTCGGGGGTTATATGGGAGGATCTTTCCATGAAGTAAGTTTTCATGGGGGAAGGGACATTGCTATGAAGGGGGCGCCGGGTTTCCCATCATTATTAAAGAAAAAAGATCAGAAATTAAATAAAAAAAAAGTTTTTCAACTGAAAGTAAGGAGCATAAACAATAAGTAGAACAACAGTGAAATTTTTATAAAAGACAGTGGAACGCAACTTTAAATGAACATTTCGACCCTATATCCAAGGGCCGTCTTCAGCAAAACAAAAGAAGAAAAAAAAACAATATAAAAGAAACTTACATTAAAATTCAATCATTAAAACTGAAAAGAGTTTTTTTTTTTAATTTAAAAAATTTTTTTTAAACAGCCCTAATATCATTACTTGAAGGAAGTTCAACCAGGACTGGTACACCAAGCTAAGTGGACAGAAAACAATTCTTTCAAATGGAATAAAAATACTTACAGACAAGCTTTTAAAGCTAATCTCGCCTTCTTGGCAGCCAGCCTAGATGGTCTATTCGTAACAGGTTGAGTGGAGTTATTTACTGGTTTTTTAATATAATTAATTAAAAAAAAACTTTTTCCACAAAATAAGTTTTTCAAAGAAAAGTAAAGAACTCCATTAAACAAAAAATGAGCAAAACTAAAATCAAATAATCTACCAAGCGTGAAACTACCACAAATCAGCATTGATAAATAAATGAAACCCAAAACGAAAAGAAATTACAATAAATAACTGAGTCAAACTCAAAACGAGCAGAAATTAACATAAGTTGGGAGCAAAAACCCCTATGCCTTCCCAAGGCCAGAACAAAGATTTGCACTTTACTGAAAAAATATAAATATTGTTTACTTTCATAACTTTAATAAATCAAATAATATTAATATTTTGATTACTAAATATCAGTACATGTATATTAAACTGACAATGCACATTCATTTGTATTTTTTCAGTAAAGTGCAAATTTTGTTCTGGCCTTGGGAAGGCATAGGGGTTTTGCGCCCAAATTATGTTAATTTCTGCTCGTTTTGAGTTTGACTCGGTTAATTATTGTAATTTCTGTTCGTTTTGGGTTTCATTTATGGGTTTTATTTAATATAAAAAGGAAACTCATCACCATAGGCTTTCTAAATACAATTTTTCACTTTGACTGGGACCTAGCCTAGAATGCAAAATAGAAGCTATTCATTGTATTCACATCTATATTTTCTATCTGGATTAGAAAGAGTACCCTATGTTTATTTCCAAGGCAAGTATAAATGATTTTACTTTTATAACTTGAATAGATCAAATAATATTAACATTTTGATTACTAAATATCATTATATGTATATTAAACTGACAATGCACTTTCATTTGTATTTTTTCAGTAAAGTGCAAATTTTGTTCTGGCCTTGGGAAGGCATATGGGTTTTGAGCCCAACTTATGTTAATTTCTGCTCGTTTTGAGTTTGACTCGGTTAATTATTGTAATTTCTGTTCGTTTGGGTTTCATTTATTTATCAATGCTGATTTGTGGTAGTTTCACGCTTGGTAGATTATTTGATTTTAGTTTTGCTCATTTTTGTTAAATGGAGTTCTTTACTTTTCTTTGAAAAACTTATTTTGTGGAAAAAGTTTTTTTTTAATTAATTTCTGTTTGTTTTATATTGACACAGTCTTTTCAGGGAAAAAGAAAATAATACTTTAAATCTTTTCGTTTTTTAAGACTTTATAGTTTGGCCTGCTATTTGCATGCCGGAGAAAAATTTTCAGCAATTTTTAACAGCATACACCCTTTTAAAATTCTGGACACAAATAATACTGTATAATTTAGTTTCATAACTCCTCTAGTTGACCTGTAATGGACAACTTGATACCATTCGCAAAAAAATCTGTTTACTTTCTTTGATAGCTTGGGTACACTTACGCTAATTGGATTTGGTTAAATTTTAACTACCTTGAATAAAATGGCTATCTAAAAATTTTGATTGGATGTGTTTTGGGAAAAGGTGGGCGAAAGAGGGGGGTTAGTTGCCCTCAAATCACTTTTGACTATTAAAAATGGTACTAGTCCTTTGAATTTCAAATCGAATGGGCCCTTTTTCAAGTTTCTACGACAAAGATTTCAATAAAAACCTTATATGTCCCCAGGGTATAACTTATATTCCTTGCCCTGAGGGTTGTGGGTGAGTGTCCGCATTAAAAATATGTATTCTATCTGGAAATCAACTACCCTGAACAAAATGGCTATCTCAAAATTTTTATTGGATGTGTTTGGGGGAATGATGGGTGTGGGGGGGAGGGCTAGTTGCCCTCCAATCACTTTCGACTATTAAAAAGGGCACTAGCCCTTTGAATTTTCAATCGAATGAGCCTTTTTTGGAATTTCTACGACACCGCCTTCTATAAAAACCTTATATACCCCCAGGGCATAACTTAAAACCCTTGCCCTGAGGGTTGTGGGGGAGTGTCCTCCTCAAAAACAAATTTTCTATCTGGAAATCAAATACCCTGATCAAAATGGCTATCTCAAAATTTTGATTGGATGTGTTTGGGGGAATGATGGGCGTGGGGAGGGGGCTAGTTACCCTCCAATCACTTTTGACTATTTAAAAGGGCACTAGCCCTTTGAATTTCCAATCGAATGAGCCTGTTTTGAAGTTTTCTACAACAACGCCTTCTATAAAAACCTTATATGCCCCCAGGGCATAACTTAAAACCCTTACCCTCGAGGGTTGTGGGGGAGTGTCCTCCTCCAAAACATATTTTCTATCTGGAAATCAACTACGCTAAACGAAATGGCTATCTAAAAATCTTGATTGGATGTTTTTGGGGGAATGATGGGCGTGGGGGGGTGGCTAGTTGCCCTCAAATCACTTTCGACTATTAAAAAGGGTACTAGCCCTTTGAATTTCCAATCGAATGAGCCTGTTTTGAAGTTTCTACGACAACGCCTTCTATAAAAACCTTATATGCCCCCAGGGCATAACTTAAAACCCTTACCTCGAGGGTTGTGGGGGAGTGTCCTCCTCCAAAACATATTTTCTGTCTGGAAATCAGTAAGCTGAACAAAATGGCTATCTCAAAATTTGATTGAATGTGTTTGGGGGAATTATGGGCGTGGGGGGGGGGGCTAGTTGTCCTCCAATCACTTTCGACTATTAAAACGGGCACTA
The DNA here is from genome assembly GCA_027921565.1 of Artemia sinica. NCBI lineage: Eukaryota > Metazoa > Arthropoda > Branchiopoda > Anostraca > Artemiidae > Artemia > Artemia sinica. Next base: position 64,042,947 of record CM051266.1, on the reverse strand, counting down.
GCCCTTTGAATTTCCAATCGAATGAGCCTTTTTTGAAGTTTCTACGACAACGCCTTCTATAAAAAAACTTTATATGCCCACAGGGCATAACTTAAAACCCTTGCCCCGAGGGTTGTGGGGGAGTGTCCTCCTCAAAAAGATATTTTCTATCTGGAAATTAACTACGCTGAACAAAATGGCTATATCAAAATTTTGATTGGATGTGTTTGGGGAATGATGGGCGTGGGGGGGGGGGCAGTTGCTCTCAAACCACTTTCGACTATTAAAAAGTGCACTAGCCCTTTGAATTTCCAATCGAATGAGCCTTTTTTGAAGCTTCTACGACAACGCCTTCTATAAAAACCTTATATGCCCCCAGGGCATAACTTAAAACCCTTGCCTCGAGGGTTGTGGGGGAGTGTCCTCCACAAAAAAAATATTTTCTATCTAGGAATCACCTACGCGGAACAAAATGTCTATCTCAAAATTGGAATTGGATGTATTTGGGGGAATGATAGGGGCGGGGGGGGGCTAGTTGTCCTCCAATCACTTTTAACTATTAAAAAGGGCACTAGCCCTTTGAACTTCCAATCGAATGAGCCTTTTTTGAAGTTCTACCACAACGCCTTCTATAAAAACCTTATATGCCCTCAGGGAATAGCTTAAAACCCTTGCCCCGTGGGTTGTGGGGGAGTGTCCTCTTCAAAAAGATATTTTCTATTTGGAAATTAACTACGCTGAACAAAATGGCTATATCAAAATTTTGATTGGATGCGTTTGGGGAATGATGGGCGTGGGGGGGCCCAGTTGCTCTCCAACCACTTTCGACTATTAAAAAGTGCACTAGCCCTTTGAATTTCCAATCGAATGAGCCTTTTTTGAAGTTTCTACGACAACGCCTTCTATAAAAAACTTTATATGCCCCCAGGGCATAACTTAAAACCCTTGCCCCGAGGGTTGTGGGGGAGTGTCCTCCACAAAAAATATTTTCTATCTAGGAATCACCTACGCGGAACAAAATGTCTATCTCAAAATTGGAATTGGATGTATTTGGGGGAATGACAGGGGCGGGGGGCTAGTTGGCCCTCAAATCACTTTTGACTATTAAAAAGGGCACTAGCCCTTTGAATTTCCAATCGAATGAGCCTTTTTTGCAGTTCTACGACAACGCCTTCTATAAAAAACCTTATATGCCCCCAGGGCATAACTTAAAACCCTTGCCCCGAGGGTTGTGGGGGAGTGTCCTCCACAAAAAGATATTTTCTATTTGGAAATTAACTACGCTGAACAAAATGGCTCTATCAAAATTTTGATTGGATGTGTTTGGGGAATGATGGGCGTGGGGGGCCAGTTGCTCTCCAACCACTTTCGACTATTAAAAAGTGCACTAGCCCTTTGAATTTCCAATCGAATGAGCCTTTTTTGAAGTTTCTACGACAACGCCTTCTATAAAAAACTTATATGCCCCCAGGGCATAACTTAAAACCCTTGCCCCGAGGGTTGTGGGGGAGTGTCCTCCTCAAAAAGATATTTTCTATCTGGAAATTAACTACGCTGAACAAAATGGCTATATCAAAATTTTGATTGGATGTGTTTGGGGAATGATGGGCGTGGGGGGGGCAGTTGCTCTCCAACCACTTTCGACTATTAAAAAGTGCACTAGCCCTTTGAATTTCCAATCGAATGAGCCTTTTTTGAAGTTTCTACGACAACGCCTTCTATAAAAACCTTATATGCCCCAGGGCATAACTTAAAACCCTTGCCTCGAGGGTTGTGGGGGAGTGTCCTCCACAAAAAAAATATTTTCTATCTAGGAATCACCTACGCGGAACAAAATGTCTATCTCAATATTGGAATTGGATGTATTTGGGGGGATGATAGGGGTGGGGGGGGATAGTTACCCTCCAATCACTTTTGACTATTAAAAAGGGCACTAGCCCTTTGATTTCCATTCGAATGAGCCTTTTTTGAAGTTCTACGACAACGCCTTCTATAAAAACCTTATATGCCCTCAGGGAATAGCTTAAAACCCTTGCCCCGTGGGTTGTGGGGGAGTGTCCTCTTCAAAAAGATATTTTCTATTTGGAAATCAACTACGCTGAACAAAAATGGCTATCTCAAAATTTTGATCGGACGTATTTAGGGGAATGATGGACGTGGGGGGGGGGGCTATTTGCCCTCCAATCACTTTCAACTATTAAAAAGGGCACTAGCCACTCCAATTTCCAATCGAATGAGCCCTTTTCGAAGTTTCTACGACGACTCCTTCGATACGAAGTGCCCAGGTATGGAGAAAAAAAGAAAAAAAAAAAAAACACATTGTGCCCACATCGTTATTTTCTTAGGCAGCGCTAGCGTGCTGCCTATGATTAGTTAAATCATTTTTAATTAAGTTTCTGTATAGGGCATTAAGCGAATATTCCCCCAAATCTCTATTTAAAGAATATTACGGTTTTTTTGGTTGTTCGAGAGGCAATTGAAATTAAAATCAAAATAAACAGTAATATTTCTTTAAATAGAGATTCACCTGACCAAAAAGGAATTTCGCCGCAGAAAATTCACCGCAGGAATTTTACTTTCGAATTTTTTTTTCCGAAAATAAACTCTCCCCCTCATCCAAGGAGAATTCCCCCACACATTAAAAAAGGATTATATTTTTCAATTTAAAATTATTTGAAAAATCCACTCAGGAAAACTCCTCCACGGACGATCCTCCCGCTGTAAAATCCCCGTCCCTGCGGAAAACTCCTCTAGGGACATTTTGAACGGAAAAACTGTCCTCTGCGGAAAATCCCCCAACGGAAATTTCTCGCCCGAAAAATCCCCTTCCACGTAAAGTACCCCCACCACAATGTTACCCACTGTAGATTATCCCGGAAATCTCCCCCCACAATTCCCTTTGTATATTTCCCCATGTGTAAAATAACAATAGTATTTCAAAATTTTAAAACATTTGAAAAATTGGGTAAGATTATTAACTTACCTGTTGAACGTTGTTGGATAATTAACCTCCAAGAAAAACGAAAAACGTGAACGAAAGCAATTGTCAGGTATAAGGGTTCAGGGGCTTCCAATTTCAAAAGCACAAAGACTATTAGAAAGATTAAGAGAGCCTTGGGAGGGGAGGGGATTATATCTAAAACCTTCGTAGGAGTTCACTAAACAATTTATTAGAGTTTTTTGACGATCGGATGAACAATATAGCCTAGTAATGTGTACAGGACATAGATATACTTTATATATATATATATATATATATATATATATATATATATATATATATATATAATGTAAATGGATATAAAAAATAAAGTAATTAAGTTAAATATCAGTCAAATGCTCTTCCTCAAAATTATGTGCAAAAGTCTTGCTCTCCCACATGCTGTCAAATTTAGAGAAAATATCTCGGGCTTTTTCTAATATATTTTTTGTGTTTTCTCTCGCTGAAAACGAGGACAAAAGCTTTAAAAAATACCAGTGTTGAGTTAGGATATTATATGAAAAGTTTAGCTACTTAGAAAAATACCGTTGCAAGCAAAATAATAGCAAATTTATCAAGGACGAATATCTCTAACGATTTCATTAGCTTTACTAGTCTTCCTCTCCCTCCTACCTATTAATTGTCTTTTGAAACAATTATACAAACGAAGCTGTCAGGTAATGACATTGGTTATCCATATGGAAGCAGGATCACAAGTAGTGTCGTCCTTGCCGAGTAGGTGTCGTTCTAGCCGAGTGGTTGCACGCTGAATTTAGATTCCTTTGTCCGAAGGACAGGGTTCGATTCCTGGTGTGGCCGGTTACCTGGTGTGGGACAGGGTTCATTGACGTTACTATCTGGGGAGGGTAGGCAGGAACGGTGTGTGCAGGCACAGGATGACTGGCCCCCAATCCCATTGTTGTAACCCCATTCCCTGGCTGAAGGGCCTTGAAACAGAGATCAGCACCGCCAGTTTCGACTTTAAGGGCCTAAAGCTGTATCCTTTAGGGTTGCAACTAAACGCTATCTTGTGTATCCTAGACACAGAGTTCTAAAGCTCAGCTGTAACTTGCTGCAGCTAAGAAACTGAATTTTACATGTAAAGGGTATTTTACATGTAAATTAAGTTAAGATTATTAACTTACCTGTTGAACGTTGTTGGATAATTAACCTCCAAGAAAAACGAATAACGTGAACGAAAGCAACTGTCAAGTATATGGGTTCAGGGGCTTCCAATTTCAAAAGAACAAAAAATATTAGAAAGATTAAGAGAGCCTTGGGAGGGGATTATATCTAAAACCTTCTTAGGAATTCACTCAACAATTTATTGGAGTCTTTTGACAATCGGATGAACAATTTAGCCTAGTACATTATATATATATATATATATATTATATATATATATATATTATATATATATATATATATATAATATATATATATATATATATATATATATATATATATATATATATATATATATATATATATATATATATATATTATATATATATATATATATATATATATATATATATATATATATATATATATATATATATAATGTAAATGGATATAAATAATAAAATAAGTAATTAAGTTAAATATCAGTCAAATACTCTTCCTCCAAATTATGTGCAACAGTCAAAAATAGTTTTACCTCAAAACCACATTCAGCTTAGTAGACAAAGTCGTATATATTATCTTAAGAAATTAAACCACTTAGAAGGAAAATTCCTCCTTTTTATGGAAGTTTGTTATTAACACGTAAGTCGGGCCATTTTAATCTCACATATCTTCACCAAACTATAGCGTGACCATTTATGTTTTATTTGGTGAAAACTCATTTGATATTAATTATCCCAGCCACTATAGCGAAACTAATTGTCGAAAGGTATTTCCGTGCCAGTGATAATATGTAGCCTACAATACACATGATGATATAAAGATATGAACTTCCTATTTTGTAGCGCTAAATTGAAAATAGGACTGCAGATACCAAGGACAGTGAAAAGTAAATCTTTTTCACTGTCCTTGCCAATTAAATTAAATTTACCAATTAAATTAAATTAGCCAATTAAATTGGCTAAGTGGATATATTCGCACCAACCAGCTTAAGAAATTGTAGCTTTCCTTTTAAGTTATAGTTGTCTTCGGGAATAAACATATTGTTCAAGTTTGAATTTTTACAGACGATACGTTGTTAAATTCAACTAATTAGTTGTTTTTTTTCTTAGTTCAGCGTGGCAACATTGACTAAAACGTGGTACTGTGTTAAAAACTTCATAATTTTAAAACAACCTAAAAAGAATATTAGGCAATCGTGGTCCCCAGGTATGAAAAGACCTAAAGTACGTCCCCAGAAGACAAAAAAAAGTTTTGTCATAATGTCCTTGGCACTTTAAGCATTTCTTGCAGTGATGGAATAAAAAACACAAGTCTTCTTCAACTGAAAGTAAAGAGCGATGTTAAGACTTAAAACTAACAAAAATTATTCCCCGTATAAAAGAGGCTGCCCCTCCTCAACCCCTCGCTCTTTGTGCTAAAGACTCTTTTTCAAAACTCTACTTTTTAAAGTATTAAAACTTTAGCGTAAAGAGCGAGATACTGATAAAGGGGTAGCCCCTTTCATATAAGGAATAATTTCTGTTTGTTTTGAGTTTTAATGTTGCTCTTTTGAGTTTTAATGTTGCTCCGTAAAGAGCGAGATGTTGATGAGGGGACAGCCCCTTTCATATAAGGAATAATTACTGTTCGTTTTGAGTTTTAATGTTGCTTCTTACCTTCAGCTGAAAAAAAACTAGTTTTTTCTTTAAATTTAATTTCTGATCGTTTTTCAAATAATGCCGGGATATCCATGAGACACAAAGGGGTGTACATGATTTGTAAAAGCCTTGTGGAAAAACTAATCCATCAAAAAGTAATAAAATAAAATTATTTATCAATATGTTTATAATGCAAATTAATCTTTTTTTCTTGAATTTCACAATTTCCTCTATGCCTTTGGCTGTTTTGCTTTCCTTTTTTACAGTAAAGGACTGTAATATTCTATTATGTGATATATTTTGTATTATATGCTTAAAGTTTGATTACATAAACTGCTTTTAAAACATTCAAATATGACTTGGTTAATTTTCCGAAGCTTGCATTATAACATAGTTGAAAATCTCCTGACAGTATTTGTTCAGGTCCAACCTATCTAAATTTCCTGGTGAAACGGTTGAATCCCTCCAACCTCTCCAAATTGTGTCCCCGTAGGAAAGCAATATTTTGTATTAAACAAAGATCTACAATAACAGTGGAGTTATAACTGAGCAGTACCTATATTCAGGCTTAATCCAACTGAAGGGAGGACAGATATTAATTTATACTTCCTCTCTCCCCAGACCACCTTCTATATTTACCTGAATGTTAATAAAAAGTTAAATATGTCAGTGTGTAAATATGCTTTTTAATATATTAGGAACTTGTCCCCCTCCCCACTATGCAACAAACCACTAATACTCCTCCAAAATTGCAAATGAAAAATTTCTCCCCTGATATCACCATGCTGGCTGAAAATCCCCCTCCTGGAATTCTGCCTGAAAAATTTTTCCTTTACATAATTTCATTAAAAAAAGACTTGTTTTTTGTTTTTTTTCTGATTGTTTTTCAGGTCATGGCGGGAATCGCCCCCCCCCCCCCTATGTGGAGATTTTTTTTTCTTGAAACCCCCCGAACAAATGAAAAGTTTTTCCCGCGCAAAATTTCCCCATGGATAATTTCTCCCGGTGACAATTCCCACCATGGAACATCTCTCCCGTAGATAATCCCCCTCCCTCACGGAAAAATCTCCTAGAAAATTCCAACTACTCTGAAAATGTCCCCAGGACAATTCCCCTAGAACATATCCACACATAAAACTTCCTTCCCATGGAAAATATTCGCCGTAGAAAATGTTCCTACCCAGGCAGATAATATCCCCTCGAAAAATATCTGTATAATTCCCAATTACCAATACTACATGTAAATAATGGGCAAAGTTCATAGCTTGTAGCCCCTCCCCCCGGGGTGTGGGTATCAAGTCACAGTTTATTAGATCTTTCGAATATGTTAAACAAAATGGCTATCTCAAAATTTTTTCGGACGACTTTGGAAAAAAAGGTACGACAGTGGAGGGATTGCTGCCCTCCAAACTTTTTGGTCACTTAAAAAGGGCACTAGAACTTTTAATTCCCGTTTTAATGAGCTATCTGCCGATATTCTATGACCCTTATTTCGATCGATCCCCACTGGGGAAAACAAACAACAAATAAACACAAAACTGTGATCTTTCTTATGGCAAACAAATTCAAAATTTAACATTTTTCTATATAGGAGCTTGAAACTTCTACAATAGGGTCCTCTGATGTGTTAAAAAACTGATGATAGTTAAAAAACTAGAGGGTAAAAGTCCCCCTGCCCCATTCCAAATTGATACCCCTGATTGCCACCTGGACATTAGAGCCTAAAACTACTTTGCTTTTCCATGTGATGTTATTTGGCAGGGGCATTTCCTGAAATATAATTCACTCAAGGTCTCTGTCTTGTTTCTTGTCTATGCAACCTGGACTTAATATGAGAAACATCTGCTCGATATGCGTTCAGACTAGACTACATGGAACAACGATTCAGTTAAATATTAAATAAAAAAAACAAGTTTTTTTAACTGAAAGTAAGGAGCGACATTAAAACTTAAAACGAACAGAAATTATTCCGTATATGAAAGGGGCTGTCCCCTCCTCAACGCCTTGCTCTTTACGCTAAAGTTTTTTATTGTTTAAAAAAATAGAGTTGTGAGAAAGTCAAACTTTAGCGTAAAGCGCAAGGCGTTGAGGAGGGGACAGCCCCTTTCATATACGGAATAATTTCTGTTCGTTTTAAGTTTTAATGTCGCTCCTTACCACAGTTTATAGACAGTAAGCTTATCGCAGATAATTTCTGGTCTTCGGTCTCGGTGCGAACAAAAAGCTCCTCCCACTTGTTTCTGCCTTAGCGGATTAGTCTGTTATCGTCAATCACTGAGAAATGGTTACCAAGTGCATTATTCGTAATAACGGGTTTCCACTTGTTTCGTGTCCAAGAGAAATCTGACTTGTCTACCCGCGAAAAGATCTGATAACGCCTATGTTTCTATCTGCAAAAACGTTCTCCGAAGCACTCGCACCCCTGTCCGGGTTTTTATAATGGGAGAGATAGAGAATGATCATACTGCTAATTCTATAAACTGTGCTCCTTACATTCAGTTAAAAAAACTTATTTTTTTTATTTAATTTTTGAACGTTTTGAATAAATGCAGGTTTTGATCTTGGCTCACAGTACATGAATAATTAAAACAAAATTTTCATATTAATTTACTTTTATTTGGTTAAATGGCTTTCTCGAAACTTGTTTCATTTTATTTACGAACGTTTTTATTAGTAATAAATATACGTAACTTACGAATTAACTTACGTAACGAACTTCTATATTCATATATTTTTAATACATATATTAGGGGGTTCGCCCCCTAGTCAATACCTTGCTCTTTAAGCAAAAGTTCAAATTTTGTTCCAATTCTTTAAAAATGGCCGCTTAATCACAAAGGCCGTTAATTAGAATAGATAGCTCTTATGAAAGTACTAAAAAATCTCTGGCTTAATGAGTGAGATATTGACTACGGGTTATATATTTGAAATCAGCATTAAAATCTGATTCTTTTGATCTATCTGTTTGTATCAAAATACCGTTTTCTAGAGTTTCGGTTACCATTGAGCCGGGTCCCAATAACCAATACTATATTTCAACCTTTCAGCCCTCCTCCTGGGGGCTTCGATGGATTAAGTCATCCTAAAAGACATAGTTATAATATTTTCGACCATGCTGAACAAAATGGCTATCTCAAAATTTTGATCAGATGACTTTGGGAAAAAATGAGTGTGGGAGGGGGCCTAGTTGCCCTCCATTTTTTTTGGTCACTTAAAAAGGGCACTAGAACTTTTAATTTCCTTTCCAATGAGCCCTCCCACGATATTCTAGGACTACTGGGTCGATACGATCACCCCTGGGAAAAAGAAAAAAAACAAAAACAAATAAACACGCATCCGTGATCTTTCTTCTGGCAAAAAATGGAAAATTCCACATTTTTGTAGATAGGAGCTGGAAACCTCTACAGTAGGGTTCTCTGATACGCTGAATATGATGGTGTGATTTTCATTAAGGTTCTATAACTTTTAGGGGGTCTTTCCCCCTTTTTTCGAAAATAAGCCAAATTTTCTCAGGCGAGTAACTTTTGATAGGTAAGATTAAACTTGATGAAACTTATATATTTGAAATCAGAATTAAAATCTGATTCTTTTGATGTATCTATTGGTATCAAAATTCCGTTTTTTAGAGTTTCGGTTACCATTGAGCCGGGTCGCTCAATGATATTGAGCCGGGTCGCTCGATATATATATATATATATATATATATATATATATATATATATATATAATATATATATATATATATATATATATATATATATATATATATATATATATATATATATATATATATATATATATATATATATATATATATATATAATATGTATATATATATATATATATATATATATATATATATGTATATATATATATATATATATATATATATATATATTATATATATATATATATATATATATATATATATATATATATATATATATATATATATATATATTATATATATATATCTATATATATATGTGTGTGTGTGTGTGTGTGTGTGTGTGTTTTGTGTGTGTGTGTGTGTGTGTGTTTGTGTGTGTGTTGTGTGTGTGTGTTGTGTGTGTGTATATTTATATACAAATAAATATAATATTACATTTTTATAGTAGGCTGATACTCCTTTTCTGGAAATTTTATTTGATTGATATTTTGCAGAAAATTTGATTCCTTCAATAAAATGATCTGAAGCTCCTTTTTTGAAAATTTTTATTTGATTGATATTTTGCAGAAAATTTGATTCCTTCAATAAAATGATCTAAAGTTCCTTTTTTGAAAAATTTTATTTGATTGATATTTTGCAGAAAATCTGATTCCTTCAATAAAATGATCAGAAGCTTTTTGCTTTTTCTTGTTCTTTTCACTGGAAAGGTTGAGTAATAGTCCTTTCTATAGATGCACCAATTAGAGGGGGACAAATGCCCCTAGATTTTTCGTCCCCCTAGATTCCAAAAAATACCTTTTTTCGGTGCTTTAATTGAAGAAATACCCTTTTTTGGCATTTCATTGAAAATAAGAAAAAAAATTCCCCTCCCCAGATTTTGAAAAACATATTTTTACCCCAAACCCTCCAATATTTTCCTGCAATGAATCCACTGTGCTTCAATGGGTTGCCTAACTGTCCTGTGCAACTTGCATTGTCTATTTCTCACTTGTGAATATTTGTGTTTTTGTTCTAAATTACATTTTGGGAGATTAAAACTTATTATAAATAGGAAGAGTGAATTGGGGCTGATGTTAGGACTACAATTTCTGAAATATATTTTTTTTTTTCAAACAGTTTCGTGGTAAGAACTGTAAGTAAGGAGCGACCCGGCTCAATGGTAACCGAAACTCTAGAAAACGGTATTTTGATACAAACAGATACATCAAAAGAATTAGATTTTAATGCTGATTTCAAATATATAAGTTTCATCAAGTTTAATCCCACCCATCAAAAGTTAGGCACCTGAGAAAATTTGGCTGATTTTCGAAAAAAGGGGGAAAGACCCCCTAAAAATTATAGAAACTTAATGAAAATCACACCATCATATTCTGTGTACCAGAGAACCCTACTGTAGAGGTTTCAAGCTCCTATCTACAAAAACGTGGAATTTTGCATTATTTGCCAGAAGAAAGATCACGGGTTTATTTGTTTTTTGTTGTTTTTTTTTCCAGGGGTGATCGTATCGACCCAGTGGTCCTAGAGTATCGTGGGAGGGCTCATTGGAATGGAAATTAAAAGTTCTAGAGACCTATTTAGTGACCAAAAAAAATGGAGGGCAACTAGGCCCCCTCCCACGCTAATTTTTTCCCAAAGTCACCTGATCAAAATTTTGAGATAGCCATTTTGTTCAACATGTTCGAAAATATTATAAGTATGTCTTTTAGGATGACTTAATCCCCCGAAGTTCCCGGGGGGAGGGCTGAAAGTTATGAACTTTACCCAATGTTAACATATAGTATTGGTTATTGGGAAATATACAGACGTTTTCAGGGAGATTTTTCCTGGTAGTGGGGGGGGGGTCGGGGTTAT
>CM051266.1:64006702-64026702 GCA_027921565.1 Artemia sinica | reverse complement strand
TTCCTCTCTGGCACGGAACTCTTTTCCGCCCTGTCGACTCCTGGCACGGAACTCTTTTCCGCCCTGTCGACTATTTTCCTCTCTGGCACGGAACTCTTTTCCGCCCTGTCGACTCCTGGCACGGAACTCTTTTCCGCCCTGTCGACTATTTTCCTCTCTGGCACGGAACTCTTTTCCGCCCTGTCGACTCCTGGCACGGAACTCTTTTCCGCCCTGTCGACTATTTTCCTTTCTAGATCAATGCCTTAAAAAAAAAAAATTCTCAGTTTCTCAGTCATAATTTTTTTTTCCTAAAATTTCTACTTAAATTCCTAATATGATCCCTATATCCTGCACTAAAAAAAATCTACCTATCCCCCTGGTCACGTTTTACGTCAGGCCAGTTCTGACGGAGTTCTTCATTCTGTCCTGTCCAACGAAATTTAGCATCTACGGTTGCTGAAAAATTCCTGCTTTTCTTCACCAATTGCATTTTCAATAGCTTCAAAACGCTGAGCTATCTTATACGCTTCAGAGAGGGAATTATAATCATCCTGGTGTTCTAATAAATATCTCTTAATATTTAGTCTCGAACCTTCAATAAAACAACCCAGGCCTATACTATCAGAAAAACCTACTAATCCGCCATATCCCGATTGATAGGATTTTGTTGCAATCTCCACCCTTTTATAAAACTGATACACTGTTTCATTGGATAATTGCCTCAATTCAGCTAAATCTTTGAATTTCTTTCCTGCTGTCTTTCCTGGTAAATACGCCTGCGTCATTTCCTTCTCAAGTTCCTCTAAATTTATAATATTGGAGGAATCTCTATCCTCAAAAAATTAAGCAACGGCCCTGTTACTCTAAGCGGTACTGCATCTATCACCTGCAAGTCTGACCAGCCTAGCAATGTTTTTACCCTTCTCAATTGGCTAAAAAAAGGTTTTATAAATTTTGCATTTTCAAGAACTGGAATATTTCCCAGGGGATCCATTACTGACCCAATTATTCTTTGATTCATCAAGTTGCTCTTATCCTCAATAGGTTTATCTGTTATATCATCCTCAGAATTATCCCCCATATTTACACTACTTCTTTCCGTGGCATTTTCTTTGGCCATTAAATTACCAACAGTAGTCAAAAATTTTACGATTAAAGTGGGATTATAATCCCGACTTGAAGAGTCAAAATTCAAAGGGATATTTAAACCTTTACTTCTTATTTCTTTGAAAAAGGATGAAGCAATATCTTTGTCAAATTCAGGATCTGAAGGATCTAAAATTGGAATTGCGCTCATTTTAAACGAGAAAAAAAAAATATTAGTAAAACAAATTAATTAAGTCAACGCTGTAAAAACAAGGAAAAATCGTTATTCAACACTCCTAACAGATTTTCTACTCGCGTGCGAACTTAAAATGCATGACTTACTTTCGTAAATTGTCCTTCGACGTTCTTCACTTTCTTTTTTTCAAAAACTGGAATCTGGAGCGGGAACCTTAAATTGAAGCGGGAACCTGGAACCTGGAACTGAACTGGAACCTGGAACTGAAGCTGGAACCTGGAACTGGAGCTGGAACTGAAGCTGGAACTGAACTGGAACCTGGAACTGAAGCTGGAACGACGACACTGTAGGTGATGGGCCTCAAAATAAAATGTTTACTGCAATCTTGTAGGTGACGGGCCTCAAAAGAAAATGTTAACTGCAATCCTCTCCGGCAAAAACCGCTGCACCACTTTGTAAAGTTTCCTTTTGTTCACTTCTCTGTGAATTGTCTATTTCTCTGTACAGTGAGACTTCTTCTCTTTAGAGCCTTATGGTAGCGTTGGCCTATTATCTGGGTTCTACCGGTGGAGGATGCCTAGAACCTCTAACCATCACATAGTCTGTGTTCAGAGTATAAAACGTTTATTTATACATATAATACAGTGAAGGTACATATGGCTAGGACAGATACAGAATTCGAACTGACTCAAATAATCTAAATTGGTAACTTATATTCAGACACATCTGGCCATTTGACAGAACTGTAAACATCTGATAAAGAGAATTTCTAAGAAATGGGGTTGTTGATTGTTGACAATTTGCAATGTTTGCATTTTAGATAAAGTTTATTCTGGGTTCAAGTGACCATGGAAAGAATTACACATACAAATCTCCGACATATTTAGAATCTTAATTATTGGTTTTAAGCAAGAAAAACCTATTTCCAAAGTTTAAATATATATATATATATATATATATATATATATATATATATTATATATATATATATATATATATATATATATATATAATATATATATATATATATATATATATATATATATATATATATATATATATATATATATATATATATATATATATATATATATATATATATATATATATATATATATATATATAATATATATATATATATATATATATATATATATATATATATATATATATATATATATATATATATATATTATATATATTTTAATAGTGATATTGATGGTGGCAGCAATAGTTATGGAATGCAATTAGCCTTATGTGACAGAATTTGTTAGTATTCAATGATAGGACAGTATCTGTCCTACAGCAATTAAAATAACTCGCCTGATACTAACTATTAAGCAATATAACATCTGTTCCTTTTCAGCCTATATTTCATTCATTTCCATAATTGCTTTAATTATGGAAAAAAGGTGTTTGCATATGATAGTATAAAAACGCTGTCTGCATTTTTTTACTTTTGTTTCAGTTTTTCTAGTAGATACACATTACAAAGCTTTGACATAAAAGACATGTTTGTTTTATTTTTTTGTATTTCTAAGTCAGTAGGAAATATACAAAGTAGCATAGCAATTCACCCTTTTAGAGGCGTGGCTTAGGAGAAACGTCACACCTCTTTATAGTCGGTCTAAAACACTAATGTAAACATTAATCACTAGACACTTATCAGATTTTGTTCATTTTTTAATTACCAATATAGAAATGTGAAAATGAAATCTGATTGTTTAAGTGGAGAATCACATAATCATGTATATATCTTAAGAAAATAGGGAAATTAAGAGTTCAACTTTTTTGCGAAAAAGACCTCCACATGCAACTGCGCAGGGTATAGAGGGCACCAAATATAAAAGAAAAGTGGGTGAAAAACCCACAAACAATAATCTACAAATAGCACCAAACAGCTTAAAATACTACAGCTTTCCTTTGGGATTGTTTTTGGAATATCAACAGATTGTTACTGTTTCAATTTTACGGTGGAGAAACGCTGTCTAACTAATTAGTTTTGCTTATTTGTTTACACGATTCATTGTGGCAACACTGACAAAATGTGATATTGCCCTTAAAGGTTCATAGTCTAGAAATAACCGAAAGAAAAATTTAAGAAAATCTTATTCTTCAAGTATAAATAGACCTAAAATAGGTATATAGGGTATAAATAGGGTAAAAACAGTGTTACAAGGTTCTTGATGTAACAACTGTGCAATCATAAAAGGATAGATTTGCCGAAGGCACCAGAGATTAAGGGAAATTTGCATCAGATGCCATTTTTCAAAAACCTCTTTGAAAAATTAGCTGATTTAGCCGCAGCCCAGCCCCCTATGCGTTTTCGCCAGTATTATTTTGTTCTTTTAATTTTCCTTTATTTTTTTATTTATTTAAAACATTTTATACGATTCACATATTTTTTTTTTTTTTTTTTTTTTTTTTTTTTTTTTTTTTTTTTTTTTTTTTTTTTTTTATAGAAAGAAACCAGAAATGAATTCCAAAGAGAAAAGTGGTCATTGTTAAAAATTAGTAGATCTACTAATTACATAGAATTAATCACATAATTATAATTACAACTAATTACGTAAAAATTAGTAGATCGAGTAATAGTCATAGAATTAAAAAGAGCGTAAAGTTGGAATACATTCTTTGAAACATCAGAACTTTGTTGTTTTTTAAACACTTCCATTTAACTTCATCCGTTTAAATGATAAAATCTTCAAAGATACAATCTTTTGGGATTTTAAATACCCGGTTACAGATATAACATTCAATATTAATTGTTAATACTATCACTATTTTTTAAGGAGTCTTAGGTTTGGTCTCGGCATATTTTTACTAGAAAACCTAAAGTATAAATCATTCAGGATTGCGAACTGTACATTTTTTTACTGCAATTTTCGGTCATTTATGACCTGTTGAATATGCGTTAATCGCTAGAATGAAATATGAAAAGATTAAATTTACCAAAGAGTAAAATCCAAAAAGTTTTAGCTCTAAATGCACTAAAAAGTAATTTTTCTCCTCTGCAACCCAGAAAACTGAAATTGTACTAAAAACGTGTGACTAAAAACGAAAGCATTGGACAGTCATTACATATCATATAATTGTTCCGGGAAGACTTCTTATGTAATGATTACGGTGGTCACAAAAACAGAAGTTGTCGAACCACCCCTGCTTTTTTTACCTTTAAAAACTTCAATTTTTCTTGGAAGGGGAATTTTTTCTGTTTAGTGCATTTTAGTGCATTTTAGAACTTTGTTATTTTTTATTTTTATCTAATCGTAGATCGTAATTTTTTAGTAGAGTCAATCACGTAAACACAATGTTATGCTTCAAAAACAAAATTAAGATAGAGTTGAAAAAAGGCTGAGAAAAATAAACAAAACAAATGTTGCTACAGACTCGTTTGGATGTGATTCTGAAATTAAAATTTTTATTGCCGTAGATTTCTCATAACACTAACGGCGAAAACGAAATTCCACAAATTTTATGTACGTTGAATGTTCTACAAACTTTATGTACATTAGGCGACTTTTCCAATAATCAAAGAAAAATAACACTTTAGAAATTCCTCAAAAAGCTGCTTGAAATCGCAGATGCTAATATTTCAGAAGCCAAGGAAGCTACATACAAACCTATAAATGGATAAATCTTCATAATGTACGAAATTTGCAGTTGCAGTTACTATAAATGATGATTCATTGGAAACAACACCTGAACTATCAAACGTGATAAGATGTGAAATTTGACAGCCTGGACAATCAATTGCGACAACACCAATACGGACAGCTAAAGCAAAGGCCATTGCTAAATTGTCTGTAGCAATTAAAATCCAAAAACTATCAAAATGAAAATGAAGAGCAAAGACACGGGTGGTTAGAAGATATGCGAAAACGACAATTAGAGCGTGTTAAAAATGAAAATGATGGGCTTTTGATGAAATTTTGATGAACTTTTGCCTCGGCTGGTCTTTTGTCATTATGAAAGACATATCGCCGAACCTTTGTTTCTTTTAATTGTTCAGGTGGTGAGACAAAAATAATTCTTTTGTCTTGGCTGTTTTTTTGTCATTATGAAAGACATATCACCAAAACTTTGTTTCTTTTAATTGTTCAGGTGAGTAGAAGGGCCTTATTGACTCCGGGACGACACCCCTGCTGCCACCTATAACTTTTTTTACATAGTTTATGTCTGTTTGTTGTCAGTGAGAATTTGAAAAACAGGAATTTTGTCACTTTCATGGACTATAGAGTCATTAGGGAGAACACGTGGTTAATGGGGTCAATGTTATTGTTGTTGTTTTGGGCACGCGATAGAGTCATTAGGGAGAACACGTGGTTAATGGGGTCAATGTTGTTGTTGTTGTTTTGGGCACGCAATAGAGTCATAAGGGGGAACACGTGGTTAATGGGGTCAATGTTATTGTTGTTGTTTTGGGCACGCTCTCAGCGAATGCCAAGGTCAATGTTGTTGTTGTTGTTGTTTTGGGACACGCTCGAGCCAAATGTTATGAGTTTCCGGGGAACACCTGTGCTGTCAGTCATTAATCAAATGTTTCCAGGGAATGTCTGACAGATGACGTAAAGTTAATTAATGTCTTTGGATTTCGAAAAGAAATGTTTCCGGGACAAAGTTTAGATCACACGTGACAGATGATGTCATGATTGATTGATTGACACGAAAGGGGAATTAATTTGTTGTTTCTAAGGGGAATTATTGATTCACGAAAGGGGAATTAATTTGGAGTTCTAACAAGAGAATTGTTTCCGAGGCAAAGTTTAGATCTTAGCGATGAATTGTTTTAGCGCGGGAATCAGGTTTCTTTGTAATTTCAAATGTGAAAGCACAGGGATGCCAAACAAAAGGAACACGCTGAAATTACGTTTAGGGATTATTTGGGCGAAACCGTTTTAGCCATTTTATGGGATTATTTCGGCGAAACAGTTAGAGACATTTTAAAAGATGATTTAAAAGATGATTTTAGAAGAGAATTTGAGGGTGAAACCCTGTGGTCGTTATAATACACAAGTTCCATTTGAACAGTGTTGTGAGGTCCTCTACCCCAAGCCCAAAGGGTTCCAATTCCTCTACCCCGACCCCAAATGGTTCCAATCCCTCTACCCCAACCCCGAAGGAAGCCCCCGGTACTCAAAGGTCCCCCCAAGCTCCCAAAGAGCCCCAGTCCCCCAAACGCCCTCCTCAGACCCCCAAAGACCCTCCCCTGGTCCTCAAAGGGCCCCCGGACCCCCCAAAGGGCCCCCTGGACCCCAGAGGTCCTCACCCGGTCCCCAAAGGTCCACCGGGCTCCCAAAGGACCAATCGGCCCTCAAGTGCCTCCCAGACCCCCAAAGGCCCTCCCTGTGCCCCAAAGACCCTCCCCCGGTCCCCAAAGGTCCACCGGGCCCGAGAAGCGCCGCAGGCCAGGAAAGCGCCGCAAGGGGATGCGCCGCAGGGGGATTCGCCACGGGTCGGGGAAGCGCCGCAGGGGATGCGCCGCAGGGAGGCGCCGCAGGGATGTGTCGCAGGGATGCGCCGCAGGGATGAGCCGCAGGGATGCGCCGCAAAAAAGTAAACTAAAAAGTAAAAATTTCGAAATGTTATCCCCCAAACGCCCTCCTCAGACCCCCAAAGGCCCTCCCCCGGTCCCCAAAGGTCCCCCGGGCCCGAGAAGCGCCGCAGGCCAGGAAAGCGCCGCAAGGGGATGCGCCGCAGGGGGATTCGCCACGGGCCGGGGAAGCGCCGCAGGGGATAAGCCGCAGGGAGGCGCCGCAGGGATGTGTCGCAGGGATGCGCCGCAGGGATGCGCCGCAAAAAAGTAAACTAAAAAGTAAAAATTTCGAAATGTTATCCCCCAAACGCCCTCCTCAGACCCCCAAAGGCCCCCCCTGGTCCTCAAAGGTCCCCCGGGCTCCCAAAGGGCCAACCGGCCCCCAAGGGTCCCCCAAACACCCTCCCCGGCCCCCCCCCCAAAGAGTCCCCTCTCCATTTTTTTGAGTCTTAGCTTAGAGTTTTAGTTAGAGTTCTAGTTTAGTTTAGTTATAGTTAAGAGATTGGTGTTTTACCATAGAGACTTAGCTTAGAGTTTTAATTTAGTTTAGTTTTGGTTAAGATTTTAGAGTTTTAGCTTAGAGTCTTAGCATAGAGTTTTTTTAGAATTCTAGTTTAGTTTAGTTTTAGTTAATAGTTTAGAGTTTTAGCTTAGAGTCTTAGCTTAAGTTTTTGTTAGAGTTGAAATTTAGTTTAGTAATAGTTAAGAGTTTAGAGTTTTAGCTTAGAGTCTTAGCTTAGAGTTCTTGTTAGAATTCTATTTTAGTTTAGATATAGTTAAGAGTTTGGAGTTTTACCCTAGACACTTAGCTTAGAGTTTTAGTTTAGTTTAGTTTTACTTAAGAGTTTAGAGTTTTTTTAGCTTAAAGTCTTAGCTTAGAGTTTTTGTTAGAGTTCTAGTTTAGTTTAGTTTTAGTTAAGAGCTTGGTGTTTTACCTTAGAGTCATAGCTTAGAGTTTTAGTTAGAGTTCTTGTTTAGTAATAGTTAAGAGTTTAGAATTTTAGCTTAGAGTCTTGGCTTAGAGTTTTTGTTAGAGTTCTAGTTTAGTTTAGTTATAGTTAAGAGATTGGTGTTTTACCATAGAGACTTAGCTTAGAGTTTTAATTTAGTTTAGTTTTGGTTAAGATTTTAGAGTTTTAGCTTAGAGTCTTAGCATAGAGTTTTTGTTAGAATTCTAGTTTAGTTTAGTTTTAGTTAAGAGTTTAGAGTTTTAGCCTAGAGTCTTATCTCAGAGTTTTTTATAGAGTTCTAGTTTTGTTTAGTTTTAGTTAAGAGTTTAGAGTTTTTAGCTTAGAGTCTTAGTTTAAAGTTTTTTGTTGAAGTTCTAGTTTAGTTTTAGAGTTTTAGCTTAGACTTAGAGTTTTAATTAGAGTTTTAGATTAGTCTAGTTTTAGTTAAGAGTTTAGAGTTTTAGCTTAGAGTCTTAGCTTAGAGTTTTTGTTAGAGTTCTAGTTTAGTTTAGTTTAGTTATAGTTAAGAGTTTAGAGTTTTAGCTTAGAGTCTTAGCTTAGAGTTTTTGTTATAGTTCTAGTTTAGTTTAGTTTAGTTATAGTTAGGAGTTTGGAAATTTTACCTTAGAGACTTAGCTTAGAGTTTTAGTTTAGTTTAGTTTACTTAAGAGTTTAGAGTCTTAGCTTAGAGTCTCAGCTTAGAGTTTTTGCTAGAGTTCTAGTTTAGTTTAGTTTTAGTTAAGAGTTTAGTGTTTTTAGCTTAGAGTCTTAGTTTAGAGTTTTTGTTGAAGTTCTAGTTTAGTTTAGTTTTAGTTTAGAGTTTTTGCTTAGACTTAGAGTTTTAATTAGAGTTCTAGTTTAGTTTAGTTAGCTAAGAGTTTAGAGTTTTAGCTTAAACTCATAGCTTAGAGTTTTTGTTAGAGTTCTAGTTTAGTTTAGTTTTAGTTAAGAGTTTAGAGTTTTACCATAGAGTCTTAGCTTAGAGTTTTAGCTTAGAGTCTTAGCTTAAAGTTTTTTGTTATAGTTCTAGTTTAGCTTAGTTTAGTTATAGTTAAGAGTTTGGAGTTTTACCTTAGACACTTAGCTTAGAGTTTTAGTTTAGTTTAGTTTTACTTAAGAGTTTAGAGTTCTAGCTTGGAGTATCAGCTTAGAGTTTTTGCTAGAGTTCTAGTTTAGTTTAGTTTAAATTAAGAGTTTAGTGTTTTTAGCTTAGTCTTAGTTTAGAGTTCTTGTTGAAGTTCTAGTTTAGTTTAGAGTTTTAGCTTAGACTTAGAGTTTTAATAAGAGTTCTAGTTTAGTTTAGTAGGCTAAGAGTTTAGAGTTTTAGCTTAGAGTTTTTGTTTGAGTTCTAGTTTAGTTTTAGTTAAGAGTTTAGAGTTTTAGCTTAGAGTTTTTGTTAGAGTTCTAGTTTAGTTTAGTTTTAGTTAAGAGTTTAGAGTTTTTAGCTTAGTCTTAGTTTAAAGTTTTTTTGTTGAAGTTCTAGTTTAGTTTTAGAGTTTTAGCTTAGACTTAGAGTTTTAATTAGAGTTTTAGATTAGTTTAGTTAAGAGTTTAGAGTTTTAGCTTAGAGTCTTAGCTAAGAGTTTTTGTTAGAGTTCTAGTTTAGTTTAGTTTTAGTTAAGAGTTTAGAGTTTTAGCTTAGAGTCTTAGCTTAGAGTTTTTGTTATAGTTCTTGTCAGTTTAGTTTAGTTATAGTTAAGAGTTTGGAATTTTACCTTAGAGACTTAGCTTAGAATTTTAGTTTAGTTTAGTTTTACTTAAGAGTTTAGAGTCTTAGCTTAGAGTCTCAGCTTAGAGTTTTTGCTAGAGTTCTAGTTTAGTTTAGTTTTAGTTAAGAGTTTAGTGTTTTTAGCTTAGAGTCTTAGTTTAGAGTTTTTGTTGAAGTTCTAGTCTAGTTTAGTTTTAGTTTAGAGTTTTAGCTTAGACTTAGAGTTTTAATTAGAGTTCTAGTTTAGTTTAGTTAGCTAAGAGTTTAGAGTTTTAGCTTAAAGTCATAGCTTAGAGCTTTTGTTAGAGTTCTAGTTTAGTTTAGTTTTAGTTAAGAGTTCAGAGTTTTACCATAGAGTCTTAGCTTAGAGTTTTAGCTTAGAGTCTTAGCTTAGAGTTTTGCTATAGTTCTAGTTTAGCTTAGTTTAGTTATAGTTAAGAGTTTGGAGTCTTACCTTAGAGACTTAGCTTAGAGTTCTAGTTTAGTTTAGTTTAAATTAAGAGTCTAGTGTTTTTAGCTTAGAGTCTTAGTTTAGAGTTCTTGTTGAAGTTCTAGTTTAGTTTAGTTTTAGTTTAGAGTTTTAGCTTAGACTTAGAGTTTTAATTAGAGTTCTAGTTTAGTTTAGTAGGCTAAGAGTTTAGAGTTTTAGCTTAGAGTTTTTGTTAGAGTTCTAGTTTAGTTTAGTTTTAGTTAAGAGTTTAGAGTTTTTAGCTTAGAGTCTTAGTTTAAAGTTTTTTTGTTGAAGTTCTAGTTTAGTTTTAGAGTTTTAGCTTAGACTTAGAGTTTAATTAGAGTTTAGATTAGTTTAGTTTTAGTTAAGAGTTTAGAGTTTTAGCTTAGAGTCTTAGCTTAGAGTTTTTGTTAGAGTTCTAGTTTAGTTTAGTTTTAGTTAAGAGTTTAGAGTTTTAGCTTAGAGTCTTAGCTTAGAGTTTTTGTTATAGTTCTAGTTTAGTTTAGTTATAGTTAAGAGTTTGGAATTTTACCTTAGAGACTTAGCTTAGAGTTTTAGTTTAGTTTAGTTTTACTTAAGAGTTTAGAGTCTTAGCTTAGAGTCTCAGCTTAGAGTTTTTGCTAGAGTTCTAGTTTAGTTTAGTTTTAGTTAAGAGTTTAGTGTTTTTAGCTTAGAGTCTTAGTTTAGAGTTTTTGTTGAAGTTCTAGTCTAGTTTAGTTTTAGTTTAGAGTTTTAGCTTAGACTTAGAGTTTTAATTAGAGTTCTAGTTTAGTTTAGTTAGCTAAGTGTTTAGAGTTTTAGCTTAAAGTCATAGCTTAGAGCTTTTGTTAGAGTTCTAGTTTAGTTTAGTTTTAGTTAAGAGTTTAGAGTTTTACCATAGAGTCTTAGCTTAGAGTTTTAGCTTAGAGTCTTAGCTTAGAGTTTTTGTTATAGTTCTAGTTTAGCTTAGTTTAGTTATAGTTAAGAGTTTGGAGTTTTACCTTAGAGACTTAGCTTAGAGTTTTAGTTTAGTTTAGTTTTACTTAAGAGTTTAGAGTTTTAGCTTAGAGTCTCAGCTTAGAGTTTTTGCTAGAGTTCTAGTTTAGTTTAAATTAAGAGTTTAGTGTTTTTAGCTTAGAGTCTTAGTTTAGAGTTCTTGTTGAAGTTCTAGTTTAGTTTAGTTTTAGTTTAGAGTTTTAGCTTAGACTTAGAGTTTTAATTAGAGTTCTAGTTTAGTTTATTAGGCTAAGAGTTTAGAGTTTTAGCTTAGAGTTTTTGTTAGAGTTCTAGTTTAGTTTAGTTTTAGTTAAGAGTTTAGAGCTTTACCATAGAGTCTTAGCTTAGAGTTTTAGTTAGAGTTAAAGTTTAGTTTAGTTACTTTTAAGAATTTAGAGTTTTAGCTTAGAGTCATAGCTTAGAGTTTTTGTTGAAGTTCTAGTTTAGTTTAGTTTTAGTTAATAGTTTAGAGTTTTAGCTTAGAGTTTTTGTTAGAGTTGAAGTTTAGTTTAGTAATAGTTAAGAGTTTAGAGTTTTAGCTTAGAATCTTAGCTTAGAGTTTTTTAGAGTTCTAGTTTAGTTTAGATATAGTTAAGCGTTTGGAGTTTTACCTACGAAACTTAGCCTAGAGTTTTAGTTCAGTTTTAGTTAAGAGTTTAGAGTTTTAGCTTAGAATCTTAGCTTAGAGTTTTTAGAGTTCTAGTTTAGTTTAGATATAGTTAAGCGTTTGGAGTTTTACCTTCGAAACTTAGCTTAGAGTTTTAGCTTAGTTTAGTTTTAGTTCAGAGTTTAGAGTTTTTAGCTTAGAGTCTTAGCTTAGAGTTTTTGTTAGAGTTCTAGTTTTAGTTCAGAGTTTGGTGTTTTACCTTAGAGTCATAGCTTAGAGTTTTAGTTAGAGTTCTAGTTTAGTTTTAGTTAAGAGTTTAGAATTTTAGCTTGGACTCTTAGCTTAGAGTTTTTGTTAGAGTTCTAGTTTAGTTTAGTTTTAGTTAAGAGTTTAGAGTTTTTAGCTTAGATTCTTAGCTTAGAGTTTTTGTTGAAGCTATAGTTTAGTTTAGTTTTAATTAAGAGTTTATAGTTTTAGCTTAGAGTCTTAGCTTAGACTTTTTGTTAGAGTTTTAGTTTAGTTTAGTTTTAGTTAAGAGTTTTAGCTTAGAGTATTAGCTTAGAGTTATAGTTAGAGTTGAAGTTTAGTTTAGTTACAGTTAAGAATTTAGAGTTTTTAGCTTAGAGTCATAGTTTAGAGTTTTCGTTAGAGTTCTAGTTTAGTTTAGTTAAGAGATTAGAGTTTATCGTAGAGTCATAGGTTAGAGTTTCTGTTGAAGTTGAAGTTTAGTTTAGTCATAGTTAAGAATTTAGAGTTTTTATCTTAGAGTCATAGCTTAGAGTTTTTTGAAGTTCTAGTTTAGTTTAGTTAAGAGTTTAGAGTTCTACCTTAGAGTCTTAGCTTAGAGTTTTACTTAGAGTTGAAGTTTAGTTTAGTTATAGTTAAGGGTTTAGAGTTTTAGCATGGAGTCTTAGCTTAGAGTTTTAGTTAGAGTTCTAGCTTAGTTTAGTTTTAGTTAAGAGTTATAGCTTTAGCCTAGAATCTTAGCTTAGAGATTTAGTTAGAGTTGAAGTCTAGTCTAAACTAGCATAACCTCAAATTACACAATATTGCATAGAAATACCAAAACCATAGGTTAGGTTAAGTCAGGTTAGGTTAGAAGTTAAGTTTCTCCACGTTTAAGCTAGGTTAGATTAGGTTAGCTTATCATGAGCGCTCATGATAAGCTAACCTAATCTAACCTAGCTTAAACGTGGAGAAACTTAACTTCTAACCTAACCTGACTTAACCTAACCTATGGTTTTGGTATTTCTATGCAATATTGTGTAATTTTGTGGTTATGCTAGTTTAGACTAAACTTCAACTCTAACTAAATCTCTAAGCTAAGATTCTAGGCTAAAGCTATAACTCTTAACTAAAACTAAACTAAACAATAACTCTAACTAAAACTCTAAGCTAAGACTCCATGCTAAAACTCTAAACCCTTACTATAACTAAACTAAACTTCAACTCTAAGTAAAACTCTAAGCTAAGACTCTAAGGTAGAACTCTAAACTCTTAACTAAACTAAACTAGAACTTCAAAAAACTCTAAGCTATGACTCTAAGATAAAAACTCTAAATTCTTAACTATGACTAAACTAAACTTCAACTTCAACAAAAACTCTAACCTATGACTCTACGATAAACTCTAATCTCTTAACTAAACTAAACTAGAACTCTAACGAAAACTCTAAACTATGACTCTAAGCTAAAAACTCTAAATTCTTAACTGTAACTAAACTAAACTTCAACTCTAACTATAACTCTAAGCTAATACTCTAAGCTAAAACTCTTAACTAAAACTAAACTAAACTAAAACTCTAACAAAAAGTCTAAGCTAAGACTCTAAGCTAAAACTATAAACTCTTAATTAAAACTAAACTAAACTATAGCTTCAACAAAAACTCTAAGCTAAGAATCTAAGCTAAAAACTCTAAACTCTTAACTAAAACTAAACTAAACTAGAACTCTAACAAAAACTCTAAGCTAAGAGTCCAAGCTAAAATTCTAAACTCTTAACTAAAACTAAACTAGAACTCTAACTAAAACTCTAAGCTATGACTCTAAGGTAAAACACCAAACTCTGAACTAAAACTAGAACTCTAACAAAAACTCTAAGCTAAGACTCTAAGCTAAAAACTCTAAACTCTGAACTAAAACTAAACTAAGCTAAAACTCTAAGCTAAGTTTCGAAGGTAAAACTCCAAACGCTTAACTATATCTAAACTAAACTAGAACTCTAAAAACTCTAAGCTAAGATTCTAAGCTAAAACTCTAAACTCTTAACTAAAACTGAACTAAAACTCTAGGCTAAGTTTCGTAGGTAAAACTCCAAACGCTTAACTATATCTAAACTAAACTAGAACTCTAAAAAACTCTAAGCTAAGATTCTAAGCTAAAACTCTAAACTCTTAACTATTACTAAACTAAACTTCAACTCTAACAAAAACTCTAAGCTAAAACTCTAAACTATTAACTAAAACTAAACTAAACTAGAACTTCAACAAAAACTCTAAGCTATGACTCTAAGCTAAAACTCTAAATTCTTAAAAGTAACTAAACTAAACTTTAACTCTAACTAAAACTCTAAGCTAAGACTCTATGGTAAAGCTCTAAACTCTTAACTAAAACTAAACTAAACTAGAACTCTAACAAAAACTCTAAGCTAAAACTCTAAACTCTTAGCCTAATAAACTAAACTAGAACTCTAATTAAAACTCTAAGTCTAAGCTAAAACTCTAAACTAAAACTAAACTATACTAGAACTTCAACAAGAACTCTAAACTAAGACTCTAAGCTAAAAACACTAAACTCTTAATTTAAACTAAACTAGAACTCTAGCAAAAACTCTAAGCTGAGACTCTAAGCTAAAACTCTAAACTCTTAAGTAAAACTAAACTAAACTAAAACTCTAAGCTAAGTCTCTAAGGTAAAACTCCAAACTCTTAACTATAACTAAACTAAGCTAAACTAGAACTATAACAAAAACTCTAAGCTAAGACTCTAAGCTAAAACTCTAAGCTAAGACTCTATGGTAAAACTCTAAACTCTTAACTAAAACTAAACTAAACTAGAACTCTAACAAAAGCTCTAAGCTATGACTTTAAGCTAAAACTCTAAACACTTAGCTAACTAAACTAAACTAGAACTCTAATTAAAACTCTAAGTCTAAGCTAAAACTCTAAACTAAAACTAAACTAGACTAGAACTTCAACAAAAACTCTAAACTAAGACTCTAAGCTAAAAACACTAAACTCTTAACTAAAACTAAACTAAACTAGAACTCTAGCAAAAACTCTAAGCTGAGACTCTAAGCTAAGACTCTAAACTCTTAAGTAAAACTAAACTAAACTAAAACTCTAAGCTAAGTCTCTAAGGTAAAATTCCAAACTCTTAACTATAACTAAACTAAACTAGAACTATAACAAAAACTCTAAGCTAAGACTCTAAGCTAAAACTCTAAACTCTTAACTAAAACTAAACTAAACTAGAACTCTAACAAAAACTCTAAGCTAAGACTCTAAGCTAAAACTCTAAACTCTTAACTAAAACTAAACTAATCTAAAACTCTAATTAAAACTCTAAGTCTAAGCTAAAACTCTAAAACTAAACTAGAACTTCAACAAAAAACTTTAAACTAAGACTCTAAGCTAAAACTCTAAACTCTTAACTAAAACTAAACTAAACTAGAACTCTAACAAAAACTCTAAGCTAAAACTCTAAACTCTTAGCCTACTAAACTAAACTAGAACTCTAATTAAAACTCTAAGTCTAAGCTAAAACTCTAAACTAAAACTAAACTAAACTAGAACTTCAACAAGAACTCTAAACTAAGACTCTAAGCTAAAAACACTAGACTCTTAATTTAAACTAAACTAAACTAGAACTCTAAGCTAAGTCTCTAAGGTAAGACTCCAAACTCTTAACTATAACTAAACTAAGCTAAACTGGAACTATAGCAAAACTCTAAGCTAAGACTCTAAGCTAAAACTCTAAGCTAAGACTCTATGGTAAAACTCTAAACTCTTAACTAAAACTAAACTAAACTAGAACTCTAACAAAAGCTCTAAGCTATGACTTTAAGCTAAAACTCTAAACTCTTAGCTAACTAAACTAAACTAGAACTCTAATTAAAACTCTAAGTCTAAGCTAAAACTCTAAACTAAAACTAAACTAGACTAGAACTTCAACAAAAACTCTAAACTAAGACTCTAAGCTAAAAACACTAAACTCTTAACTAAAACTAAACTAAACTAGAACTCTAGCAAAAACTCTAAGCTGAGACTCTAAGCTAAGACTCTAAACTCTTAAGTAAAACTAAACTAAACTAAAACTCTAAGCTAAGTCTCTAAGGTAAAATTCCAAACTCTTAACTATAACTAAACTAAACTAAACTAGAACTATAACAAAAACTCTAAGCTAAGACTCTAAGCTAAAACTCTAAACTCTTAACTAAAACTAAACTAAACTAGAACTCTAACAAAAACTCTTAGCTAAGACTCTAAGCTAAAACTCTAAACTCTTAACTAAACTAATCTAAAACTCTAATTAAAACTCTAAGTCTAAGCTAAAACTCTTAAAACTAAACTAGAACTTCAACAAAAAACTTTAAACTAAGACTAAGCTAAAAACTCTAAACTCTTAACTAAAACTAAACTAAACTAGAACTCTAACAAAAACTCTAAGCTAAAACTCTAAACTCTTAGCATACTAAACTAAACTAGAACTCTTATTAAAACTCTAAGTCTAAGCTAAAACTCTAAACTAAAACTAAACTAAACTAGAACTTCAACAAGAACTCTAAACTAAGACTCTAAGCTAAAAACACTAAACTCTTAATTTAAACTAAACTAAACTAGAACTCTAGCAAAAACTCTAAGCTGATACTCCAAGCTAGAACTCTAAACTCTTAAGTAAAACTAAACTAAACTAAAACTCTAAGCTAAGTGTCTAAGGTAAAACTCCAAACTCTTAACTATAACTAAACTAAGCTAAACTAGAACTATAACAAAAAACTTTAAGCTAAGACTCTAAGCTAAAACTCTAAGCTAAGACTCTATGGTAAAACTCTAAACTCTTAACTAAAACTAAACTAAACTAGAACTCTAACAAAAACTCTAAGCTATGAGTTTAAGCTAAAACTCTAAACTCTTAGCTAACTAAACTAAACTAGAACTCTAATTAAAACTCTAAGTCTAAGCAAAAACTCTAAACTAAAACTAAACTAAACTAGAACTTCAACAAAAACTCTAAACTAAGACTCTAAGCTAAAAACACTAAACTCTTAACTAAAACTAAACTAAACTAGAACTCTAGCAAAAACTCTAAGCTGAGACTCTAAGCTAAGACTCTAAACTCTTAAGTAAAACTAAACTAAACTAAAACTCTAAGCTAAGTCTCTAAGGTAAAATTCCAAACTCTTAACTATAACTAAACTAAACTAAACTAGAACTATAACAAAAACTCTAAGCTAAGACTCTAAGCTAAAACTCTAAACTCTTAACTAAAACTAAACTAAACTAGAACTCTAACAAAAACTCTAAGCTAAGACTCTAAGCTAAAACTCTAAACTCTTAACTAAAACTAGACTAATCTAAAACTCTAATTAAAACTCTAAGTCTAAGCTAAAACTCTAAAACTAAACTAGAACTTCAACAAAAAACTTTAAACTAAGACTCTAAGCTAAAAACTCTAAACTCTTAACTAAAACTAAACTAAACTAGAATTCTAACAAAAACTCTATGCTAAGACTCTAAGCTAAAACTCTAAAATCTTAACCAAAACTAAACTAAATTAAAACTCTAAGCTAAGTCTCTATGGTAAAACACCAATCTCTTAACTATAACTAAACTAAACTAGAACTCTAACAAAAACTCTAAGCAAGACTCTAAGCTAAAATCTAAACTCTTAACTATACTAACAAGACTCTAACTAAAACTCTAAGCTATGACTCTAAGGTAAAACACCAAACTCTTAACTAAAACTAAACTAAACTAGAACTCTAACAAAAACTCTAAGCTAAGACTTTAAGCTAAAAAAACTCTAAACTCTTAAGTAAAACTAAACTAAACTAAAACTCTAAGCTAAGTGTCTAGGGTAAAACTCCAAACTCTTAACTATATCTAAACTAAAATAGAATTCTGACAAGAACTATAACAAAAACTCTAAGCTAAGACTCTAAGCTAAAACTCTAAACTCTTAACTAAAACTAAACTAAACTAGAACTCTAACAAAAACTCTTAGCTAAGACTCTAAGCTAAAACTCTAAACTCTTAACTAAACTAATCTAAAACTCTAATTAAAACTCTAAGTCTAAGCTAAAACTCTAAAACTAAACTAGAACTTCAACAAAAAAACTTTAAACTAAGACTAAGCTAAAAACTCTAAACTCTTAACTAAAACTAAACTAAACTAGAACTCTAAACTAAACTAAAACTCTAAGCTAAGTGTCTAGGGTAAAACTCCAAACTCTTAACTATATCTAAACTAAAATAGAATTCTAACAAGAACTCTAAGCTAAGACTCTAAGCTAAAACTCTAAACTCTTAACTATTACTAAACTAAATTTCAACTCTAACAAAAACTCTAAGCTAAGACTCTAAGCTAAAACTCTAAACTATTAACTAAAACTAAACTAAACTAGAATTCTAACAAAAACTCTATGCTAAGACTCTAAGCTAAAACTCTAAGATCTTAACCAAAACTAAACTAAATTAAAACTCTAAGCTAAGTCTCTATGGTAGAACACCAATCTCTTAACTATAACTAAACTAAACTAGAACTCTAACTAAAACTCTAAGCTAAGACTCAAAAAAATGGAGAGGGGACTCTTTGGGGGGGGGCGCCGGGGAGGGTGTTTGGGGGACCCTTGGGGGCCGGTTGGCCCTTTGGGAGCCCGGGGGACCTTTGAGGACCAGGGGGGGCCTTTGGGGGTCTGAGGAGGGCGTTTGGGGGATAACATTTCGAAATTTTTACTTTTTAGTTTACTTTTTTGCGGCGCATCCCTGCGGCGCCTCCCTGCGGCGCATCCCCTGCGGCGCTTCCCCCGTCCCGTGGCGAATCCCCCTGCGGCGCATCCCCTTGCGGCGCTTTCCTGGCCTGCGGCGCTTCTCGGGCCCGGGGGACCTTTGGGGACCGGGGGAGGGCCTTTGGGGGTCTGAGGAGGGCGTTTGGGGGATAACATTTCGAAATTTTTACTTTTTAGTTTACTTTTTTGCGGCGCATCCCTGCGGCGCATCCCTGCGGCGCATCCCTGCGACACATCCCTGCGGCGCCTCCCTGCGGTGCATCCCTGCGGCGCTTCCCGACCCGTGGCGAATCCCCTGCGGCGCATCCCCTTGCGGCGCTTTCCTGGCCTGCGGCGCTTCTCGGGCCCGGTGGACCTTTGGGGACCGGGGGAGGGCCTTTGGGGCACAGGGAGGGCCTTTGGGGGTCTGGGAGGCACTTGAGGGCGATTGGTCCTTTGGGAGCCCGGTGGACCTTTGGGGACCGGTGAGGACCTCTGGGGTCCGGGGGCCCTTTGGGGGGTCCGGGGGCCCTTGAGGACCAGGGGAGGGCCTTTGGGGTCTGAGGAGGGCGTTTGGGGGACTGGGGCTCTTTGGGAGCTTGGGGGGACCTTTGAGTACCGGGGGCTTCCTTCGGGGTTGGGGTAGAGGGATTGGAACCATTTGGGGTTGGGATAGAGGGATTGGAACCCTTTGGGCTTGGGGTAGAGGACCTCACAACACTGTTCAAATGGAACTTGTGTATTATAACGACCACAGAGTTTCACCCTCAAATTCTCTTCTAAAATCATCTTTTAAATCATCTTTTAAAATGTCTCTAACTGTTTCGCCGAAATAATCCCATAAAATGGCTAAAACGGTTTCGCCCAAATAATCCCTAAACGTAATTTCAGCGTGTTCCTTTTGTTTGGCATCCCTGTGCTTTCACATTTGAAATTACAAAGAACCTGATTCCCGCGCTAAAACAATTCATCGCTAAGATCTAAACTTTGCCTCGGAAACGATTCTCTTGTTAGAACTCCAAATTAATTCCCCTTTCGTGAATCAATAATTCCCTTAGAAACAACAAATTAATTCCCCTTTCGTGTCAATCAATCAATCATGACATCATCTGTCACGTGTGATCTAAACTTTGTCCCGGAGACAATTCTCTTTGGAAATGCATCAAAGACATTAATTAACTTAACGTCATCTGTCAGACATTCCCTGGAAACAATTTGATTAATGACTGACAGCACAGGTGTTCCCCGGAAACTCATAACATTTGGCTCGAGCGTGCCCAAAACAACAACAACAACAACATTGACCTTGGCATTCGCTGAGAGCGTGCCCAAAACAACAACAATAACATTGACCCCATTAACCACGTGTTCCCCCTTATGACTCTATTGCGTGCCCAAAACAACAACAACAACATTGACCCCATTAACCACGTGTTCTCCCTAATGACTCTATCGCGTGCCCAAAACAACAACAATAACATTGACCCCATTAACCACGTGTTCTCCCTAATGACTCTATAGT
>CM051266.1:63969202-64001702 GCA_027921565.1 Artemia sinica | reverse complement strand
TTTCTGAGTGTTCTAATGAAATTCAGATCTCAGACTCTCACAATTCCTGTCCTTTGACAGAAGATCAGGAAATAAGGACCCTTGTTTTTGTTTCATAACTCACAACCAGGGTGTGCCTTCTTTTTCTGGAATCACTCATGCGGACAGGAATTTTATCTTGAGTCTAATTATAGAAACTGACTGGGGTAAAATTTGTCTTGGAACAAGTAATACTGGTTCCAGGACACTTCTTTAGACATCGTTTTTTGTCTAATTTGTTGTAACTTTATCTATCAACATGATCAAAAGGATATCTTCTGACGGAATGGAGGGGTGGGTTGGGCGGGACCTGGCATATTTTTACATCCAGTTTAAGTATAAAGTCACATTTACCGGAGCAGATATTGCTCCAGACAGGTAATGCAGGTTTTATGGCACTCCTTTAAAATATTGTTTTTTTTGTTGTTATAAAATAACAACATTGTTATTTGTTGTAAAATATTTTTATTTGTTTCAGCTTCATTCACCACATTCAAAAGCATATTTGATAGCAGAAGGGACTTGGAGAGAGTCAATTTTTTCATCTCTTTTCTAAATTCGAAATTGTTTATCCTCTTTTGTTCAAATAATACTGGTTTTAGAACGCTCCTTTAGATTATGTTTGCTGTGTCTCGTTAATTCTAATTCCAATTGCCAAAACATTCGGAATCGTATTTGTTCACATAATTAATCTTGGAGGGAAATTTTTTCCATTTTTTGCAGTTTTTCACGCTTGTGTTTTCCAAAGTACCTTTTGATTCCAGATAATTCTTTTTCAGAGTGTAAATTTTCATTCCAGTAGGCATACCTTTTTTATACCAGAGTGATTTTTCATACCAAATAGTATTTTTAATTTCAGACAGTACATTTTGAGAGAAAAAACTTTTCATTCCACATGCCATTTCATTCTGTAGCCTTTAATTCAGAATGAAAAAGAACTGGAAAGAATAGGCACTTTTTGGCTCTAGTAGGTAAAGGCTGGTTTCAGATGACTCCTTTAGACATGGTATTTAGTGTCTTGTTTCTTGCAACTTCATTTTTCAAACATTCAAAAGTATATTTGATCTCCGTGAAAAGGTGGTAGTTTGAATAAGAATTCACTCCTTGAAAAGCCACTCCCTAAAAAGGTACTATCTGGAATAAAAAAAAGTACTGGAATGAAAACTTACCTTGAGAAAAATGTATTCCCTGAAAATGTACTCTCTAAAAAGGTATTATCTGGAATGGAAAGGTACAAAGGATACTTTAAATGAAATTGTGTAATGGTAAAACTAAATTTATCGGAGGGAGGATCAAATGAAAATTCATATCTCAATCAAACTGAAGTGTCTAATAAATTAAATTCTTAGGGACTTTAAGCAGATACTGCCTATTGATCAGGAGATTTTACAATGTTTAAAAAAACTCCTAATAATTCGTCATTAATTGTGTCATTAATGTGTCATTAATTGAAATGCAATAATTTAGCAGCACAGTATTTATTATATTGCTACTATTTGTTTCGCTAGATAATAATACTTTGAATATGGTCTGATTGATATGACTAATTGCATCAGCCATTTTGTTTTAAAATATTTTCACGTTATGTTCTAACTAGCTTAATGGATTTTTATGAAAAAGTGAAATTTTGACCTGAATGAGTATATTTATAGTAATGGAAATAACTAGACTTAGAAAATACTTTTTCACCATGTAAATTCCAAAAAGATCAAAACCCAGCCACTTTTATTCGTTACAGATACCGATTAGCTTCGAAGAATGTCAGATTAGTTTCAAAAGTTGAAGAAGTTTAAAAAAACATATTCTTTGATTATAATTGACAATTCGAATCGATTTGACTTACGATTAAATAAAAAAAGCAAGTTTTTTCAACTGAAAGTAAGGAATAATATTAAAACTTAAAACGAACAGAAACTATTACGTATATGAGGGAGGTCGCCCTCTTTTCAATACCTCGCTCTTTACACTAAAGTTTGATTTTTTGTTGCACCTATTTAAGAATGACTCTTAAATCACAAAGGCTGTTTAATTAGAATAATAAGCTGTTTTAAAAGTTCTAGAAAAACTTTAGCGTAAAGAGCGAGGTATTGAGGAGAGGGCAATCCCCCTCATACGCGTAATAATTTCTGTTCGTTTCAAGTTTTAATGTTGCTCCTTACTTTTAGTTTAAAAAAACTTTTGTTTTGTTTAATTTCTAATCTTTTTTAATGATGGAAAATCCAGCTCCCCCTCTATTTGAAATTTCCTCTTCCCACGAAAACTTCCTCCATGGAAAGTTCCTCCCACTTACCAACTCCCCCCCCTACATCACAAAAATCCACCCTGAAAATAGTCTGTATACTTCCCAATAACCAATACTATATGTAAGCAATGGGCAAAGCTCATTGCTTGCAGCCCTTCTCCTGGCAACTGTGACATAGACATAGCTATTAGAATTTTTGACTATTGTGAAAAAATGGCTATCTCAAAATTTTGATCGGGTGACCTTGGGAGAAAAATTGGCGTGGGAGAGGGGCTAGTTACCCTCCAATATTTTTGGTACCTTATAAAGGGCACCAAAACTTCTGATTTTCGATCCAATGAGCCCTCTCCTGGACTTCTACGATCACTGGTTTCGATTACAATCCCCCCTGGGGAAAACAAACAAAAAGAAAAACAAATAAAACACGCATCCGTAATCTTTTTCCCGTTAAAATGTACAAACTTTCACATTTTTGCACATAGGGGCTTGAAACCTTTACAGTAAGGTTCTCTTCTATGCTGAATGTGATGGTGTTATTTTCATTAAGATCACATGATGTTTTTTTGGGGGGGGAGTGTTTCATCCCTATTTCAAAAGTTGGATAAATTTTCTCAGGCTCGTAACTTTTGATGGGTAAAATTAAATTTGATGAACTTCAAAGATTTTGAATACGCATTAAATTTAATTGTTTTGATGTATCTATTGTTATGAAGACCCTGTTTCTTATAGTTTCGCTTGCTATTGCGCCGTATCACTCCTTACTTACATTTCATTACCACGAACTGTTTGATAATTTCTTGGTAAGTAGAATGCATTGCAATTACGATCCTATAAACTCACCTAACGGACAATGAAAAACAAGTTCAAATTGAAAAATTGATGACAGTCATTTGAATAGTGAAATTGGTATAGCACCATTTTCTATTCCTTGGATTTGATTCACTTTTGGAACCGCATAGATCGAAGCTAGTTCAATTTTGTGTAGTCTCAATTGTAAGGTTTATAGGTTTATAAGATTTTGGTTTATAGGCCTTAATTTTTTGTTTTACTGCTATGTTTTATTATTAATTGTTTAGTTTTCTTGTATGTATCCTGTTTTCGCCGCTAAGAACCATGAACATATCCCCAAAATTTCTCTTGGCTACCATTAACATTATTCAGTTGTTCTTCACAACAAAACTTCACATTTTTCTTATTCCAGAAGAAGTGACTTTGACGGAATAGCATTCCCCCTCCTATGGACATAATTCAAGACAGCTATACAGCAAATTATCTTCTTTGTATGTTTCTATACGATACATTTTGTTTATATATGATGATATACTATATTATATACGATACACTGCGATACAACACGATATGATACATTACGATATTCGATGTGCGATACGATATACGATACATTATACTTATATGCGATACGACATTACGATCAGAAAAAAGCTGTTAAAGTTCCAGATGCAAATTTTAAATTTTCCTTGCTCCCCATCCCCTTATACAACTATTCATGAAAGTTTTAACTGGATCTCCCAGCCTTTAGAAAAAAATAAGGTATAACTTCGGAAATTCTCATTTACGAAGAATAAGGACCCCTCCCCCTTACCATTTCCTTGAACTCTTTATTTATGGGCTCGCGCAAAATAATCTAATTAATTTTTCAATTAACTAATTTCAATGAAGATAAATTTGTTAAAAAAAAAACAAAAAAACACAAGTACAAGTATTAGCTTTCAAATGAGCAATAAACTATCTCTATATGATCTTCCAGTAACTTGCTAACACAGAAAAAAAAACAAAAAAAAAAAAAAACAAGGAGGACATGATAGCCACCCATGTAAAAGAGATTTCCTTGAACTTTTATCGAGGAGTGAATATATTGTCAATATTTTACTTTTGACCGACAGAGAGACTGCTTAAAGTCAGGTTCAAGCCCATGGCTCCAAGCCAAAAATTAAATAAAACAAATCAGTTTTTACCAATTGAAAGTATGGATTAACATTAAAACTTAAAACCAACAGAAATTGGTTCCGTTTATAAGCCAAAACATTTCCATATGTTTCCCAATAACAAATACTATATATATATATATATATAATATATATATATATATATATATATATATATATATATATATATATATATATATATATATTAGATATACAATATAAATATATATATATATATAATATATATATATATATATATATATATATATATATATATATATATATATATAATATATATATATATATATAGTATGTATATATATATATATATATATATATATAATATATATATATATATATATATATATATATATATATATATATATATATATATTATATATATATATATATATATATATGCAATTAAACGATCGTTTAATTACATCACTTAAATCCCTTCTGCAGGGGCCTGTGAGGGGTCATTTCATCATCCCCAGAGGCATAGTTATCGGACCTTTCAACTATACTGAACCAAAAAGCCATCTCAAAGGTTTGATCAGCTGTCATCGGAAAAAAACAGGGTGTGGGAGGAGGACCAGTTGCCCTACAATGTTTTCGGTCACTTAAACAGGGCAGTAGAACTATTATCCTAATCTTCTAGAACCATAGGTTTGATACGAACAGGCCTTGAAAAAAAAAAAAAAAAAAAAAAAACTACAACAAATAAACACGCATCCTTGGATCTTCTGGCAAAAATGCAAAATTCCACATGTTTGTAAAGAAGAGCTTAAAACTTCTATTTTTATTTAGGTTCTCTTATATGCTGAATCTGATGGTGTGACTTAGACTGCTTGATTATTTTGTGTTGTTATTCTCGTTTTTTTTTAATCAGTCAAATATTCTCAGGCTCGCAGCTTTTGATGGGTAACATTAAACTTATTGAATTTTACATGTTTGAAATCAGTATCAAAAGTCAATTCTTTTGATACATTAATTGTTATCAGAATTCCTTTTTTTACACTTTCGGTTTAATACTCGGCTAATTCGGTCCTCACTTACAGTTCCTTACACGAACTGTTTGATCTGATGGTATATTGCATGAGCCAGCAGGGCTCATTAATTAATTATATACGCTGTTAGTGTATTAATGCATAAAAATAAACGGGTTTCCTATAAGCAGGTTTTCTGTAGAGTTACCTATTGTACTAATTGTTTAAACTAAGATAAGCACATTGTCAAGGCTCCACGGCTCGGTAGACAATTCGAAAAAGAAAGGAGGAGGGTTATTTCATGGAGTCTAAATTTAAAATGAAGATCCTTCTGAAATTTTGCGAAATGTCGCGTTTAGAAATATTTTTAGATTCTTAAGATATATAATGTATATACATATATATATATATATATATATATATATATATATATATATATATATATATATATATATATATATATATATATATACTATATATATATATATATATATATATATAATATAATATATTATATATATATATATATATATATATATATATATTGTAAACTTATTTTTAATTAAATTTGTGCATAGAGCACTTAGTGTATATTCCCCCAAGTTCCTATTTAAGGAAATGTTATTATTAATCTTAAGTCTGATTTCAATTGCTTCTCGGAATACCTGTTTTATGCCTAGATCATTGCTAATAAGGGCCGATTCATCAAAAAGTATATTGTGGCTAGGATTTTCAAATACATGATGATCTTAAACAATATTTAAAAAAAAAAACAGTAGACATTAACACAGAACCGGTCACCAAAAGACCTTTGAGGTTAGCTGCCAAAAGGGTTGGATTAGCAATAAGAACGTTTTTCTTAATTATTTTTCTTTCATCTCATTGAATTGCCTTGTTTTACTTCACTTTTTATCAGTCCTGGTTGAACTTTGTTGAAGTAAGGATGCTGGTACTGCTTTGAAAAATTTTGATTTTTGGTTTGATTGTTCGCATGTTGTTGTGAGTCTTTTTTCTTTTATATATTTTTATGTTACGGAGAATGGCCCTTGAACATAGGGTCGAAATATTCATTCAAATTATCTTCACTATCTTACAAAAATTTCAGCATTGTTCTTTGTGCTTTTGTTGTTTGTTATGAAAAGGCAGTGTGGTCTTCGTTGCTACTTTTTTTTTAGATTCACTACAGGTACGCAAATATAAATGTCTTTGGCAAGTAGTTTGGCGAGACTAAATATTTATTAATTTGAATAAGAAGTGCCCAGAAATTTAGAAAAAAAAAATTTCGGGGAGATGGGCCAAGAGCTTCCTCTCCCTCCCTTCACATACATGCCTGATTCACTATATTTTGATATGAGCCACATTGAAGAATAATTGGTCCTATATATAATATGATACATAAATGAGAAACTGAGAGAATGAGGGGGAGGAAAACTTGGAAAGAGGAGATCCCTGTAAAGACCGTTATATGGTCGCTAATATGCAGTAAAGATATTCCTGTGCAATAGATATCTCGGCTCAGTTTTGTGGAATGTTATCTCTTATTCCAAATATGTTAATCATAACATTTATGCATACTTAATTACATTCCCCCTCCCGCCCAAAAAAGGGAAAATTTTGTTTGTGAAATTAAATAAAAACATAAAAACGAATAAAATGTTTAATCAAGAAAGTAATACTTCCCATGCACAAAAAGTTGTATCTCAACATTAAAATATGTCCATTAGTTTATGCCCGGTTTTATTTCGTTTTAAAATGTAAATGAAAAGGGACACTTTGGTCTAAGAAAACATTTCCGGTTTGTTATTATTTCATTCTAATTTTTATTATTTTTCCCGTAACATAAATCTTACCTGCGAAGGCAATCCTGAAGATATACAAAGACAAAACAATGAATAGTTTATCCTCATGGTCCTCATTCAGTATTCCATATTATCCAAGAGGAAATTCCAACTCAAACTCATGAGGGATAACTGAAGATGCTGGAATCAGAACTGGCAAGACATGAGATCCTCTCAGAGGAACCGCCGCTGGTTTCCACGGCGTCGCGACATTTCAAAGAGACACTTGAAGGGTTAAGCGGCTTCAGTCCATCTGGACTTTGTTAAGTGTAACTCGTATACTCGTACCAAGTGGAGAATGACGATGCAACTTAAAAAAAAAAAAATGACGTACATTCGGGTAAAGAATGAACACGGATCATAGGGTTGACTGTCAGAAATTAAAATATATCAAGTTCAGATGTCAAGAGTAATATCAATGAACGAGAAGGGGTTATGTCCCACTTCCTTTCCCCAAAAATTATGAAGATTTGAACGTGTACATGCAATATTATGTCTATTTAAATTTCTTTTTAATGGATGATTTGCACTCAGAACTGATAACACTGATATGACGACGCAACTTAAAAAGAAGGGGATTATGTCCCACTTCCTTTCCCCAAAATTATGAAAGATTTGAACGTGTAAATACAAAATTATGTCTATTTAAATTTCTTGTTAATGGATAATCTATGCTCAAAATGGTTTGAATTTCTCGGCCGTCCAATATAAGTATTGGGTGCAACTCTAATAAGTGTCTATAGATGTTACTATTAGAGAGGACGGGGAAAAGGTATGCTTTTCCAACAGATTTACCATAGATCCTCTTGAGCCTCCAGAGGACCCAGGTCTCCTAGAATTTTCTTTTTTATCGTATAATAATGCTGAAAAAATTTAAGGTGGTGGAAGGCACGACCTGGGATACTCCTCCAAGAAATGTAAAGAAAATTATGAGGCTCCGCAAAGAAAGTGTATGGTCGAAGCTTCTTAATATTTTATTTGGAGGGGTGCAGGGAAATTTTCCCTCTAATCCCTTTGAGTATGGTACATACTGCGCTTTCTGCTAAGACGAATGAAAAACAACTTAAATGGTAGTTTCTCCGAAGTTAACAATCGATTTAGTTAAACCTTCATACTAATAGCAACTCACACCTTTTACAAATATACCGTAGGTATGTCTGTCCGTTTTAATCAATTTAAATTTCTTTTTTGCCAGTGTAACTTTTTGTTCAAGATTTTGACTTTGCTGTCCTTAAGGTTGCGTAACCTGTCACACATTCAATTTTGTGACCGGCCTAGAGCTTTAACTTGTATCAAATATACAAAATGTATGCATCATGTGATTTATTAGTTTCAGGTTTATTCATTCTACGAGGGACATAACATCTTTTTATTTTAATTAAATAAAAAAACAAGTTTTTTTTAACTGAAAGTAAGGAGCGACATTAAAATTTAAAACGAACAGAAATTATTCCGTATATGAAAGGGGCTGTCCCCTCCTCAACGCCTTGCTCTTTACGCTAAAGTTTTTTACTGTTTTGAAAAATAAAGTTGTGAGACAGAGTCAAACTTTAGCGTAAAATGCGAAGCGTTGAGGATGGGACATCCCCTTTCATATACAGAATAATTTCTGTTCGTTTTAAGTTTTAATGTCGCTCCTTACTTCCAGTTAAAAAAAACTTGTTTTTTTTATTTAGTTTCTGAACGTTTTTGAATTAATGCAGGTTTTGATTATGGCTCACCGTACATGAATA
Source organism: Artemia sinica (assembly GCA_027921565.1). Taxonomy (NCBI): domain Eukaryota; kingdom Metazoa; phylum Arthropoda; class Branchiopoda; order Anostraca; family Artemiidae; genus Artemia; species Artemia sinica. The sequence goes on along the minus strand of CM051266.1, from coordinate 63,992,936 downwards.
ATTAAAACTAAATTCGTATATTAATTTTGCTTTTTTTTGGCTAAATGGCTTTTTCGAAAGTTGTTTAATTTTATTTACGAACGTTTTTATTAGTAATAAAATATACGTAAATTACAAAGTAACAAACGTAACGAACTTCTATTTCCGTATATTTTTAATACGTGTATTAGGGGATTCACCCCTTAGTTAATATCTCGATCTTTACGCTAAAAGCTCGAATTTGTTTTCCAATTCCTTAAGATTGACCACTTAATCACAAAGGCAGTTAATTCGAATAAATAACTCTTATGAAAGTACTAAAAAGCTTTAGTGTAAAGAGCGAGGTATTGACTAGGGGGAGAACCCAATCATATACGTAATAGTTTCTGTTCGTTTTAAGTTTTGATGTTGAAAAGTTTTCAGTTGAAAAGTTTTTCAGTTGAAAAATCGTTTTTTTTTTATTCCTGATCGTTTTTTTTAAATAATGCTGGTAAATTCGGCACCCCCTTCATAGCCATGTCCCTTCCCCCATGAAAGCTTCCTTCATAGAAAGATCTTCCCGCGTAACTGTGACCCCCCCCCACAAATAGAAAAAAATTCCCCCCTGAAAATGTCTGTATACTTCCCAATAACCAATACTATATGTAAACATTGGGCAAGGTTCATATCATGCAGTCCTTCCCCCGGGGACTCTAGGGGATTAAATCATCCTCAAAGACATAGTTATTATATTTTTCGACCATGCTGAACAAAATGGCTATCTCAGTATTTTGATGGGTGACTTTGAGAAAAAACAAGCATGGAGGGGGCCTAGTTGCCCTCCATTTTTTGGTCACTTCAAATGGCACTAGAACTTTTTATTTCCGTTCAAATGAGCCCTTTCACGATATTCTAGGTACACTGGGTCGATACGATCACCCCTGGAAAAAAAAACAAACAAACAAACACGCATCCGTAGCCTTTCTTCTGGCAAAAATACAAAATTCCACATTTTTGCAGATGGGAGCTTGAAACTTCTACAGTAGGGTTCTCTAACATACTGGATCTGATGGTGTGATTTTCATTAATATTTTATGACTTTTAAGGGGTGTTTACCGTTTTTTGGAAAATAAGGCAAATTTTCTCTGGCTCGTAACTTTTGATGGGTAAGACTAAACTTAATGAAGGACTAAACTTAATATACTTGAAATCAGCATACAAATCTGATTCTTTTGATGTATCTATTGGTATCAAAATTCGTTTTTTTAGAGTTTCGGTTACTATTGAGCCGGGTCGCTCCTTACTTACAGTTCGTTACCACGAAATGTTTGATTCCATAGGCTTTAAAAAAAGGTAATATATGCATTAAAGAAGGCTTCGAAAGACCCACAAACAGTCCAGAAGTCTGCCTTAGAGTATAAATAGAAAAATTTTCAAACACATTGAAAATATTGTTTGAAAAAATAGTGCTTTTAGTTCTTTGTAGTTCAGGTAATTTAAAGTTGTGTTTTTTACGCGCTTGGACGTTTATATTCCCTATTAAAGTTATTGGTAACTTATTTTTCTACACCCCTACTGGTTTAATATTTCAACTCTAGACGACAATTTACTATCATTCGATCGCTGAGACTCAGTTTTTATCAATCTAATAGATTAGATTTTTTCCATATTTTCTTCGATTTTTTTTAGGTTGAAAAATTTGACGAGTTTTGACTGAAAAGCGTCGAAAAACATTTCACGATTGTTAAGAAAGTTTACTTGATTAAAGTTAAAAACAACAGCAAGTAAAACAATAGGGAATTTATCTAGGGCAGTGAAATATGTTAAACCTTAAATTAATATTTCGGCTCTTTCTCCAAGAACCATCCTCAGCAAACCACATTATATATGATTGTATATAATATATGATTATATATTATATTAATTATATGGGTTTATTGTGCTCTCGGTACAACTTACAACCATCGACTTGTTGAAAAATCGTGTATTTCATAGGGATCATAAATTAAATAGCATATTTGGTGCAATTAGCCATGCGCAATTGTGCAATTGGCCAATATAGTGCATTGGCCATATAAACCTGGACTGAAACAGGTCAACGGAATACTTACAAGGAAGGTGTTACGAGTAAAACAAGAAAGGTATCAAATCAGAATGAGGTAAAGAAAAACAAATAAAAACAAAGAAAAAACAAAGAAACAAAGAAAAACAAAGAAAAAACAAAAAAAAAACAAAGAAAAACGAATGGTCCTCAGGCACATACAAAGCATTCCGATTCAAGGGCGGAGCAGAGAGGGAAAGGGTGCAAAAAAAGCTAAAAGGGTGGGTAAATTATATGAAATATATTTCTCGTTTCTGAATACTCCTGGTTCAACCTGAAGCTACACCCCCCCCCCTCCTCCTCCTTTCTCGCCATACGAGCTTACCTCCTCTATGACTGCTGCAGGCTTAGTATTTTTGCTCCCCGCTCAAGTGCTCATACAGGAATACATTTTTCTCAATGTGCATTTCTCATAGCTAAAGTATCCCAATATATTTTCAGAAATTTTGAAAAGGGAGGCGAGAGAGGGCGTTAAAAACAAATTTTCAGTGAGGCCTTTTTTTGTTAATATAATTAAATAATTCCACTAATTAAGTATTATGAATTTTTTTGTGTTTTATATAATATTGTATTTTATATTGTTTTTTATTATTATTATTACGTATAATCAAGTAATATGTTAAGTAACTGCAAGATTTTTTCACTTTTGAGATTTTTTGTCTTTTTGGGGAAAGGCCGGAGAAAAACAACAGCCACAAGAGTGCTTCGAATAGCTAATCTGCCCCTAACCCCTCCAAATACCAAAATTTTTGACATTATATAAGTTTCTCTTAATAGTTGAGCCTAATGAGAGAAGGGGAGTTACCAGAGGCTTTCCCCTCATAGGACATTTCTTTTCAATGAACGCATTAGTCCAAGGAAAAATACATTAGCACAGACTTGAGGGACAGTTCTTCCCTGAGGAATAGTAAAGGATAAATTCTGGAATTGTCTATGATATTCACCAATGAAAGGCTGTAGATATGGAGAGGAATATTCTTGTAGTATTTATCTTTCTGTATAATGCCCCCTCCCCCCTAAAAAAATACCACATGTTAAACCTCTTTACATGTATTAATTAATAAAACTTTCCGAAAATAAGTTTTTCAATGAAAAGTAAAGGCCATTGTAAACTTAAGCTCAGCAGATACAAATACCTGTTAAAATTCAAACTCAAAACGACCAGAAATTACTATTAAAGAATAAATGAAACCCAAAACGAACAGAAATTAAGTAAACCATCACAGCAAAAAACATGCAACAAGTAGTAATATCAATGAATAAATAGATCTTTAAAACGAGTAATGCTTAGATTGAATATGAAAATCAAGCTTAAAACGGAAAAAAATATTTTTTGCTATTAAAGTATAAATGAAACTTAAAACGAACAGAAATTAAATAAACAATTAATGCACACAAACATACAATAGATATTAATATAAATGAATAAATAAATCCTAAAACGAGTGAAAATTAAATTAAATATGCAAATCAGGCTTGAAACGAACAAAAATCACTACAAACAAGAGTTTGGGTATCGCCTCCTTCTCTAACTGTAAGAGTCTGAAACCTACTGCGTCATTGGCACTTTACTGAAAACCAATTTAATTACAAATATTTTCTTTTGTACTTAATACTGAAAATAAGCATTAAAATTATATTAAAATTTCGAACTGATGAGCTTTCAGCAATTAATATCATTATACATCAAATATTCAATTTAATTTATTAGTTCTTTCTAAAGTTGTTCAAGACGAATATAATTTCACTACAAACAAGAGGTTGGACACTGCCCCCTTCCTTAACTGTAAATAAAACCCATAAGCCTACTGCGTCATTGGCGCTAAACTGAAAACAAATTACATTGCAAATAATTTCTTTTCCAGTTCTTACAGCATTGAAAATAAAAATAAAATTACAGTGAAATAAATTTTTGAACTGATGGATCTTTCAACAATTAATATCATTATACATCGAATATTCAATTTGATGTTGTTTATACTTTCCAAGACTGTCCAAGACGCATAGAGTTTTCAGTAAAGCGCCAATGACGCAGTAGGTTTTCGATTTTTCTTTTGACCTTAAGTTTAAAATGGTCTTTACTTTTCTTTAAAAAACTTATTTTCTGGAAAGTTTTTTAAATAAGTTTTGTTTGTTTTTGATTGCAAAAAGTATCAAGTTCTTAAAAATTTTTTATTTCATAATCAAACTTTAAAAAAAATCAATGTTCATCAAAGTATCAAAACTAGTATCAAAGTAACAATATCAAAGTTAGAAAATAGGTTTGTGTCAACCTTGGAGTTTTTATTATCTGATGTTTGAACTATTTTTAACAAAATGGCTATCTAAAATTTTTTATCGGATGGGTTTGGGGAAAAAAGGGCATGGGGTTGCCTCTCTTGACTCTTTAAAAGTGATCTAGAAATTTCTATTTTCGATAAAATGAGCCCTCTCTGAAGTTTATACGAGGATCCATTCTATAAGAACCATATAGATAGATAGATCGTGTTTTTCCAAAGCCCAAGAGCCATATACACACAAAAATGTATGAAAAATAAAGAAATCACAACAGAACAAATTACGAAACACACATTAGCATGATACATAACAACAAATTCCTTACGGTAAGTTATCGAGGAAATAATTGTAATTCCATATAATTAATAATAATTAATTGTAAAAACTTTTCCTTCTTTCTAATCCCTTCTCTATATACGCACCAATACGAAATATTTTGGTTGGATTACTACTTTGTAAAATACCAGGAAGCAGCAAAACAGTCCCATGTAAGTATTTTTCCCTTAAATCAGAGAGCACCGGGCACTTTCGGAGAAGATGGTCCAAATCTTCGTCCTAGTCTTTACAAAGAGGACACACATACCGACCATCAGGATGTACTATCGCCCTGTCGAACATCACTTGCCTGCTCTGGATTGGAAGGCAATTTGCCCTAAGCTGAATCCATCGACATAAAATCATAGCCGGTAAATTAAATTTAAAATAAATTTCCTCTCCAAAACTAGGTTTAACCTGATTATAATGATTCAATGTAACAGAATTTAAAACCAGCCCTTGCCAATACTGAATTTCTTGACCCTCTAAGATAAGTCGTGCCTGGCTTACTAAATTTGTTGGTAGATCACGGGAACCAAGACCGTCATTCCATAAGTAAGGCATTTCCACTCTTTCTAGTAATGACCAAAATTGGGGTGGCCCCGACGTTTTCGAACCATAACTCAATATCTGATAATAAGCTGCTCTTACTAGTCTATCTTCATTACACCTAATGAGCTTCAACCAAAATCTAAGCATCAAAATAGACCTAAGTAGTTTTAACGAAAAGAGGCCCATATCACCTTTCAGAATCTGTGAATGAGTTGTCTGATGTAATCCAGACAGTCTTTTATAATACTGGAGCTGGAGGGACTCCAACTTCTGTGCCGCTTCTCCGCCCCAAATTTCTGCTCCACATTCTATTGCTGGTAAAATTTTTGTATTAAATATTCTTTTATGCATCTTTAGGTTTTTAATTCCCATTATCGTCAGATTTATAAAAATTGCAGACATTGCCACTTTGCCTCTATTAATTATTTCATCAACATGACTCTTTAAACTTCCATTTTCCGATAAAACAAATCCTAAATATTTTATTCTTTTACTTACTTTCAGTTCCTTATTATTAAATTTAAATCTATAATTATCTTCGCCACTTCCTTTCCTTTTTTTTAAATAACAACTTGACTCTTTTCAACATTCAGCCTTAATTTTTTCATCTGCAAATATTCTTCTATAAGACTCAGAAGCATCTGCAGATCTTGCGGTGTAGCCTACCACCAAAGCAATATCATCTGCAAATAATAAAGGTGATAGTTTATGGGTCCCTAGACTAACTTTCGGAGCCCATCTATTCTCTAGAAAATCAACAACATCATTTATAAAAATATTAAACAATTTAGGAGAAAGAGTGCTGCCCTGTTTTGCTCCCAGCTTAATAATAAAAAGCCTAGAAAACCTGTTACCAACTAACACGATTCCACTCACACAAATATACATACTCACTATCAACCTCACAAACAAATGAGGGAGGCCAATTCTAAACAGGGTATCCTTCAAAAGCTCTCTGTCGACACTGTCGAACGCCTTGTGGAGGTCCAGAAATCCTACATAAAGAAAAGTTTTTCCCTTTCCATATTTATCAAGTAATACCTTTAAAATAAATATTGTATCTACCGTCCCGTACCCTGTCCTAAACCCCCTTGTTCTTCATGTATTATATTGTTTTTATTAAGCCATTTAGAAAGCCTGGTATCTAGTATTTTCTCCATTACCTTACTAAAAGCAGGGACAAGCGCTATTAAACGATAATTCATGTGCAACTTAGGTTTTCCTCTCTTAAAAGCGGCACAAGCAATGATCTCTTCCACTCTTTTGGCCATTGTCCTGAAGTACCCAGAGTATAACTTGAAACGCCTGTCCCTGGGCCCTGGGGGGGGGGTGTCGACCCCGGAGGTTTAATATCTGATGGTTGAACTATTTTTAACAAAATGGTCATCTCAAATTTTTATTGGATGGCATTATCCATCCGAAAAACCCAAAGGCACTGGAGGGCCGGAGGGGCTAGTTGCCCTCTGATTTTTTTACTCTGAAAGAATGAACTAGAACTTTCAATTTCCAAACAAATGAGCCCTCTCTGAAGTTTATACGAGCATCCCTTTTATAAAAACCATATACGCCCCCAGGACAACACTTACAACGCCTACCCCTGGGCCTTGGAGGGAGGGGGTTATGTTCACACCGGAGTTTTGTTATCTAATTTTAGAACAATTTTCAAAAAACTGGCTATCTCAAAATTTGTAGTGGATGTTTTTGGAGAAAAAAGGGTGTGGGGGGTCTATTTGCCCTTAAAACTCTTGACTCTTAAAAAGTGAACTAGAACTTTCAATTTCCAATCAAATGAGCCCGCTATGAAGTTTATATGAGCATCCCTTTCATAAGAACCATATATGTCTTTAGGGCATAACTGAGAACGCCTTCCCTCGAGCCCTGGGGGTCGTATTGAAACCGAAGTTTTGTCTATCCGACCTTTGAACTATTTTTAAAAAATCATCTATCTCAAAATTTTCATCAGGCGGGTTTGGAAAAAGAAAGCGTGGGGAGGGGGGCTAGTTGCCCTTGGATCTCTTTTGACTATTAGAAAGTGAGCTCAAAGTATCAATTTCCAATCAAATGAGCCCTCTCTGAAGTTTATACGATCATCTCTTTTGTAAGAACCATATATGCCCCAGGGCATAACTTACAACGCCTGCCCCCGGGACCTGGGAGTTGTGTCGACATCTGGGTTTTTGTTATCTGAATTTTGAACAATTTTTAACTTAATAGCTATCTCAAAATTTTTATCGGATGCATTTGGGGAAAAACGGGCGTGGTGGAGGGGGGCTAGTTGCCCTCCAATTTCTTTTGACTCTTAAAATTTGAGCTAGAGCTTTCAATTTCTAATCAAATGAGCCCTCTCTGAAGTTTTTACGAGCATCCCTTCTATAAGAACCGTATATTTCCCCAGGGCATAACTTACAACGCCTGCTCTCGGGCCTTGGGGGGCTATGTCCGCCCTGGAGTTTTCTTTATATGGTCTTTGAACTATTTAAAAAAAAATGGTTGTCTCAAAGTTCTAATCGGATTGGTTTGAGGAAAAAAGGGCCAGGATAGGGGGGGGGGAGGGTTAGATGCCCTCCAATCTCTTTTGACTCTTAAAAAGTGAACTAGAAATTTTAATTTCCAATCAAATGAGCTCTCTTTGAAGCTTATACGAGCATCCTTTCCATAAGAACCACATATGCCCCCAGGGTATAACTTTCAATGCCCTCCCTCGGGCCCTGAGGGTTGTGTCGACACTGGAGTTTTTGTTATATGATCTTTGAACCATTTTTAACAAAATAGCTATTTCAAAATTTTTATCGGATGCATTTGGGAAAAAGGGCGTGGGGGAGCTGGTTACCCTCCGATATAAAAAGTGAATTAGAACTTTTAATTTCCAATCAAATGAGCTCTCTCTGAAGTTTATACGAGCATTTCTTCCATAAGAATCATATATGCCCCCAGGGTATAACTTAAGACCCTTGCCCTGAAGACTGTGGAGGGAGTGTCCTGCTGATAGACATAATTTCCAGAACTTTCAACTACGTTGAACAAAATGGCTATCTCAAAATTTGATTGGATATGTTTGGGGAAATATGTCTCTGAGAACTATGAGTCTTGAACAGCCTTGGAAAGTATAAACAACATCAAAATGAATATTTGATATAGGCTATAATGATATTAATTGTTGAAAGATCCATCAATTCAAGCATTTATTTCATTGTAATTTTTATTTTTATTTTCAATGCTGTAAGAACTGGAAAAGAAAACATTTGTATCATAATTCGTTTCAAACAGTTCGTGGTAATGAACTATGAGTAAGGAGCGACCCGGCTCAATAGTAACCGAAACTCTGAAAAACGGAATTTTGATACCAATAGATACACAAAGAGAATCAAATTTTTATGCTGATTTCAAATATATAAGTTTCATAAAGTTTAGTTTTACCCACCAAAAGCTACGCACCTGAGAAAATTTGCCTAATTTTCAAACAAAGGGGGAAACAACCCCTAAAAAGTCATAGAATTTTAATGAAAACCACACTATCAGATTCAGCGTATTAGGGAACCCTACTATAGAAGTTTCAAGCTCCTATCTGTAAAAATGTGGAATTTTGTATTTTTTTGCCAGAAGAAAGATCACAGATGCGTCTTTATTTGTTTTGTTTTTTTTTATTTTATTTCCCCAGGGGTGATCGTATCCTGATACGATCCCCAGGGGTGATAGTCCTAGAATATCACGAGAGGGCTCATTCGAACGGAAATTGAAAGTTCTAGTGCCATTTTTAAGTGACCAAAAGAATTGGAGAGCAACTTGGCCCCCTCCTACGCTCATTTTTTCCCGAAGTCACCGAAACAAAATTTTCAGATAGCCATTTTGTTCAGCATAGTCGAAAAGTTTTTTTTCAACTGAAAGTAAGGAGCAACATTAAAACTTAAAACGAACAGAAATTATCACGCATATGAGGGGGTTCGCCCCTTAGTTAATACCTGGCTCTTTACGCTAAAGTTTTTTTAGTATTATCAATAGAGCTATCTATTCTAATTAACCGGCCTTTGTGGTTCAGGGGTTTGTGATTCGAACAAAATTCGAACTTTAGCGTAAAGAGCGAAGTATTGACTAGGGAGCGAACTACCTAATATGCGTAATAAAAACATACGAATATAGAAATTCGTTACGTAAGTTACGTCAGAACAAAATTTCGAGAAAGCGATTTAGCCAAAACAAGGAAAATTAATGTGCGAATTTCGCTTTAATTATTCATGAACGGTGAGCCAAAATCAAAAATGAATTAATTCAAAAACGTTCAGAAATTAAATAAAAAAAACAAGTTTTTTTTGCCGAAAGTAAGGAGCGACATTAAAACTTAAAACGAACAGAAATTATTCCGTATATGAAAGGGATTGTCCCCTCCTCAACGCCTCGCTCTTTACGCTAAAGTTTGAGTCTGTCTCACAACTTTATTTTTTAAAACAATAAAAAACTTTAACGTAAAGAGTGAGGTGTTGAGGAGGGAATAGTCCCTTTCATATACAAAATAATTCCTGGCATCGTATTAAAATTCCATGGTCGCCAATATAATCTGGATGATCGAGAGGTCTTAAAATATCCCCATTTTTGGACTTTCATCATTTTTGGAGTTGCGTTCGATTTAGCAGAACTTAGTCATAGGCAGCGCGCTAGCGCTGCCTAAGTAAAGAACGATGTGGCCACAATGTGTTTTTTTTTTTCTTTCTTCGACAGGCACTTCGTATCGAAGAAGTTGTCGTAGAAACTTCGAAAAGGGCTCATTCGATTGGAAATTGAGTTGGGTAGTGCCCTTTTTAATAGTCGAAAGTGATTGGAGGGCAACTAGCCCCCCCACGCCCATCACTCCCCCAAACACATCCAATCAATATTTTGAGATAGCCATTTTGTTCAGCGTAGTTGATTTCAAGATAGAAAATATCTTTTTGAGGAGGACACTCCCCCACAACCCTCGGGGCAAGGGTTTTAAGTTATGCCCTGAGGGCATACAAGAACAATGTTGGCACAATTTCCTATATATTATTTTTTTTACTTTAGAGCAGGGCACTTCATATGGAAGGGGTCGTCGCAGAGACATCAAAAGGGGCTTATTCGATTGGAAATCGAGAGTTCTAGGGCCGTTTTTAATAGTCAAAAGTGATGGGAGGGCAACTAGCCCCCCTTCACGCCCATAATTCTCCCAAAACATCCTATCAAAATTTCGAGATAGCTGTTTTGTTCAACGTAGTTGATTTCCAGATAGAAGATGTGTTTTTGAGGAGGACACTCCCCAACAACCCTCAGGGCAAGGGTTTTAAGTTATGCCCTGGGGCATATAAGGTTTTTGTAGAAGGCGTTGTCATAGGAACTTCAAAACAGGCTCATTCGATTGGAAATACGAAGGGCTAGTACTCTTTTTAATAGTCGAAAGTGATTGGAGGGCAACTAGCCCCCCTCACGCCCATCATTCCACAAAACACATCCAATGAAAAATTTGAGATAGCCATTTTGTTAAGCGTAGTTGATTTCCAGATAGAAAATATGTTTTTGAGAAGGACACTCCCCCACAACCCTCAGGGAAAGGGTTTTAAGTTATGCCCTGGGGCATATAAGGTTTTTGTATAAGGCGTTGTCATAGAAACTTCAAAAAGGCTCATTCGATTGGAAATTCAAAGGGTTAGTGCCCTTTTTAATAGTCGAAAGTGATTGGAGGGCAACTACCCCCCCCCCCCACGCCCATTAATCCCCCAAACAAATCCAATCAAATTTTTGAGATAGCTATTTTGTTCAGCGTAGTTGATTTCCAGATATAAAATATGTTTTTGAGGAGGACACTCCCCCACTAACCTCAGGGCAAGGGTTTTAAGTTATGCCCTGGGGACATATAAGGTTTTTATAGAAGGTGTTGTCTTAGAAACTTCGAAAAGGACTCATTCGATTGGAAATTGAGTTGGGTAGTGCCCTTTTTAATAGTCGAAAGTGATTGGAGGGCAACTAGCCCCCCACGCCCATCATTCCCCCAAACACATCCAATCAATATTTTGAGATAGCCAATTTGTTCAGCGTGGTTGATTTCCAGATAGAAAATATCTTTTTGAGGAGGACACTCCCCCACAACCCTCGGGGAAAGGGTTTTGAGTAATGCCCTGAGGGCATATAAGAACGATGTTGGCACACTTTACCATATATTATTTTTTACTTTAGAGCAGGGCACTTCATATGGAAGGGTTCGTCGTAGAGACATCAAAAGGGGCTCATTCGATTGGAAATCGAGAGTTCTAGGGCCGTTTTTAATAGTCAAAAGTGATTGGAGGGCAACTAGTCCCCCCCACGTCCCATAATTCTCCCAAAAACATCCTATCAAAATTTTGAGGTAGCCGTTTTGTTCAACGTAGTTGATTTCCAGATAGAAAATGTGTTTTTGAGGAGGACACTCCCCCAAAACCCTCAGGGCAAGGGTTTTAAGTTATGCCCTGGGGCATATAAGGTTTTGTAGAAGGCGTTGTCATAGAAACTTCAAAACAGGCTCATTCCATTGGAAATACGAAGGACTAGTACTCCTTTTTAATAGTCGAAAGTGATTGGAGGGCAACTAGCCCCCCCCCCCCCACGCCCATCATTCCACAAAACACATCCAATCAAAAATTTGAGATAGCCATTTTGTTAAGCGTAGTTGATTTCCACATAGAAAAAATGTTTTTGAGAAGGACACTCCCCCACAACCCTCAGGGCAAGGGTTTTAAGTTATGCCCTGGGGGCATATAAGGTTTTTACATAAGGCGTTGTCATAGAAACTTCAAAAAAGGCTCATTCGATTGGAAATTCAAAGGGCTAGTGCCCTTTTTAATAGTTGAAAGTGATTGGAGGGCAACAACCCCCACACCCAGTAATCCCCCAAACACATCCAATCAAATTTTTGCGATAGCTATTTTGTTCAGCGTAGTTGATTTCCAGATACAAAATATGTTTTTGAGGAGGACACTCCCCCACTACCCTCAGGTCAAGGGTTTTAAGTTATGCCCTGGGGACATATAAGGTTTTTACAAAAGGTGTTGTCGTAGAAACTTCGAAAAAGACTCAATTGATTTGAAATTAGAGTGGCTAGTGCCATTTTTAAGTCAAAAGTGATTGGAAGGCAACTAGTCCCCCCCCACGCCCATCATTCCCCCAAACACATCCAATCAATAAGGCATCTAAGCAGTATCCCAAAACCGACTGAGGGTATTATGTTTAAACTTTTGGGGCTGCTTCTGCTCTTAAAATTTAACCAAATCAAAATAGCGTAAGTGCATCCAAGCTATCAAAGAAAGTAAACAGATTTTTTTGTGAATGGTATCAAGTCTTCCAATTCAGGTCAACTAGAGGAGGTATGAAACTAAATTAAACACGACTATTTGTGTCCAGATTTTTAAGAGGGTGTATGTTGTTAAAAATTGCTGAAAATTTTTCTCCAGCATACAAATAGCAGGCAAAACTATAAATTCTGAAAAAAACGAAAAGATTTAAAGTATTATTTTCTTTTGCTGTGAAAAGTTTACGTCAATATAAAACGAACAGAAATTAATTAAAAAAAACTTTTTCCACAAAATAAGTTTTTCAAACAAAAGTAAAGAACTCCATTAAACAAAAATGAGCAAAAATAAAATCAAATAATCTACCAAGCGTGAAACTACCACAAATCAGCATTGATAAATAAATGAAACCCAAAACGAACAGAAATTACAATAAATAGCCGAGTCAAACGCAAAACGAGCAGAAATTAACATAAGTTTGGATCAAAACCTCTATGCCTTTCCAAGGCCAGAACATAATTTGCACTTTACTGAAAAAAATATAAATGCTTTTACTTTTATAACAGTAGTAATCAACGTTATACTTTGCGGCCTTTATGTTCCATCCTGTGTTATTTTCGTACGGCACGTTCCATGGCAGCTTTCCAAGGCATAGTCTACAGCCAGCGGTTATTTGGCAGTTTATAATGTGGCCAAACAGGTTTTTTTTTCTGTTTTTGTTGTCAATTGCACAATGAATGTACGTCATGAGTTCACATGCACATTCTTAAAACTACACGTGATTAAACATGTCATGAAACTACGTGCTATTTGCTTATGTCCTGTTGGTACCATTCCAAACGAGTGGGGATTCCCCGCCTGTTCCTAAACATTGCAAAAAAGATAACAGTATGAACGGGGGATTCCCCGCACAAACTTTTTCAACTCCAAGTTTTTTTTCAACCAGAGTGGTTTTTTTTCGAGCTGACACCTGTTTTTTTAGGCAGCCAATCAGAGAACTGCTTAACAATTCGTCATTGAAACCCCGTATAAAATGTCCATGCATTGGAATTTAATTAAATTCTTTAATTTATTTCCAGATAAAAAGCATTTACCAGTAAATTCAAATTTCAGGGGGACTTAGCCCCCCTCCCCTCCAACAATACAAAATTTTAAAATATAATGAGTATATTCGATAGAAAACGCTAAGTATGCTTTTTTCTATTATGTAAATAAAATATCTCCTCCATAGCTATGTTTACATGTTTTAATTGTTTTGAAAAACAGTTTTTTTTTCGTTCAAAAATGTCCATTTTCCAATCGTGCGTTTAAAATGTCCTGTCATAAAACCACTTGTGTTTAGCCTGTTACCAAAGAGGGGGTGATTTCAAAACAACATTTGGCATACGCCTTATCTGAATTAAGAAAACAAACGAAAAGACGGGCTTTGTCTAATTCTAGCCGGAAACTCAGAATTGATAGGGGACAAGATCAAAAAAGGGGTAATTAGTAATTGGATAATTTTTTAACGTGAAATCTCTGAATAAAATATTTTTGGAGAAATTATTTAAAAGGTATAGTTTATTTATTCTAAAGATAATGACATTGGCCTCAACAGCAAATCATTTTATTACTTTTCCACAGGGAGATTTCCAGTAGGTATGTTAAGATTCAAGCTAATTCTTGTAGGCTACCTTTTAAAATAGCTTTACGGTGCACGAGGGTTCAGTTTAAAGGGGGTACAGTTACACGGGGGTTTAGTTAAACGGGGTCAAGTTGCACGAGGGTTCAGTAGCACGAGGGTTCAGTAGCACGGGGGTTCAGTTGTACGGGGTTTCGGTTATACAGGGGTTCAGTTACATGGGGGTTTCAGTTGCACGGGGGTTTAGTTAAATGGGGCTTGAGTTGCACGGGAGTTGAGTTGCACGAGGGTTCAGTTGAACGGGGGTTCAGTTACATGCGGATTCAGTTACACGGGGTTTAGTTAAATGTGGTTGAGTTGCATAGTCTCGTTGGAAAAAATTGGAGTTCATACTTAAACAGTTCTATTAAGAGCTATTGCTATGGAAATGGCTCATTTTTGAATCGAAACTATGCTTTTCTGACTGAAGATACACATTTGGATCAGAAAACGTGAAAAAGTACACAATTGAAACAGAGAAGTGTGTTTTGACGATATTTTCTATAATTTCGTCTGAAAAATAGGAGTTCACGCTTAAAAAGTTCTATTAAGAGCTATTTTTATGGAAATGGTTCATTTTTGAACCAAAACTAGGCTTTTCTGACTGAAGATATACATTATAATCAGAGAAATGTGTTTTGATAGTATTTTCTATATTTTCGTTGGAAAAAATTGGAGTTCACACTTAAACAGTTCTATTAAGAGCTTTTTTTTTGGAAATGGTTTTATGAGTGTTGGCGCATCTGATGAAATAATTTAGGTCGTATGATCAATTTAATTTATTTTTTAATTCAGTAGTTTTTTTTCAGTAAGGACACTCGATATCCTAAAAGCGTTTGATTCAAACTTTTACCTTGAGCATCTATGTTGTTAGCAGAATTTCAAAAAGGATCGTTTATGAGTGTTGGCGTATCTGATGAAATAATTTAGGTCGTATGATCAATTTAATTTATTTTTTAATTCAGTAGTTTTTTTTCAGTAAGGACACTCGATATCCTAAAAGTGTTTGATTCAAACTTTTACCTTGAACATCTTTGTTGTTAGCAGAATTTCAAAAAGGATCGTTTATGAGTGCTGGCGTATCTGATGAAATAATTTAGGTCGTATGATCAATTTAATTTATTTTTTAATTCAGTAGTTTTTTTCAGTAAGGACACTCGATATCCTAAAAGCGTTTGATTCAAACTTTTACCTTGAGAATCGATGTTGTTGGGTCCCAGTCCACCAGCCAGAATGGTTGAAATCCACTAGCTCAGAAGTGGGGTCTTAGTCCACCAGCCTGAATGGTCGAAATTCACTAGCTCAAAATTGGGGTCTTAGTCCACCACCCTGAATGGTTGAAATTCACTAGCTCAGAATTGGGGTCTTAGTCCACCAGTCTGAATGGTGGAAATTCACTAGCTCAGATTTGGGGTCTTAGTCCACCAGCCTGAATGGTTGAAATTCACTAGCTCAGAATTGGGGTCTTAGTCAATGTTCAGATTGGAGCGTTGGGGTCCGATTATCTGGGATTTATTTGTCAAGGCCTGAATGCTAAGCGATGGACATGAGCTCGATTGGGATCCCCATTGTGAAAATGGAAAACAAAAAACAAAAATATATTGTCGGTATGTGTGTAGAGCATGGCATGGTTACCGCTAGGGTAACAGTCTAACCGTTGACGGTTTTAGGTATCCGTGAATAAGTTCTAAGGCGAGAGTGGAAGTTGGGACAAGTTTTTGGAGGTGCCCACCTCACCTGTCCAGAGTCTCAGGCAAGTGACCCTAAATTTGAAAAAGTGGAAATTGGCTCAGATTTTCTAAACTGAGCTGAGACAATGAATAGATACTATTGGGAAAGTGATTGGAGACGCTGGGCATCCGTGAACAAGTGCTAAATTGAGAGAGGAATTTGGGACAATATTTGGGGGCGCCCTCCCGCCTAGAGTCTCCGGCAAGTGAGCCAAAAATTTAAAAAACACACAATTATTTTTTCTGTTCAATTATTTTCAGTGTAAGCCAATATAATTACCTCATTCTTTTATTCTAACTTAACTTGTAGGAATAGGACTTCTAGAATAAGGATTCATTCCCTCGACTAAAGCAGTTTTTTCATGTAAAATGGTGAACAAAAGACTATTAATTCTCCGTATTCTTCTTCTTCTTCTTCTTATCTAGATAAACGTTGCGCTGTGTTTGTCACACCAACTAGTAAACATTTATCGGGCTTCTATTTTTTCCGTTCAATTAATTTCAATGTAAGCCGATATAATGCTAGGGAGAGTAAAAATGGTAGTTATTTAGTACCCAGTAAACAGGTGACTTGATATGCTTCATTAGAAGTAGGTTATTGTTAATGATACCTCCTCGACAGATATTTTTATGGCTCTAACAATTGTACTCTATGCTTGCCCAGAGACACGATGTGGCTTTCCCACTATTGCTCTATGGCTGGTTATCGACACTACCTAGTTTATTGCATGTATTAAATCAGTATTTTTTACACAGTGGAACGATAAACACATAACTAATATCTCTAAAAAAGTGAAGATGGAGCATTTTAATAATGTGTGTTCACATAACAAGTTTATTGTAACATTGAATGCCAACATGGATAAGTATTTAAACTATGAAACAAGTACAAGTGGAAGCACTATTGGAAATGTATGCATGCATTGTCATGACAGTAAGGAATTAAATTTCTTTGGAATACCGAAAAAATTCAACTCTTATGTTGATGGATATGCGAGATTGAGATCTCCAGAGATAATTGCACTCAAAGAGAATGCCAACATAAAAATAATCGTTGATGATAGAGGACAACTCCTTGCTACTGTTGCAGGTAACACATTACCCACTGATACATCCAATCGTCACCTTTGGGGTATTAGCATTCAACGGAAGATCAATAAAAGAAAGGCCTACTCTTCTACTAATATCGTAAACCATATCTTGTCTACGTGCCGAAACTGTTACCTGTGTAAAAATAATGTGATAATAGACAGTGAAATGGCCAGAAAAATAAAAAGGGCATTGTCAGAAAATATCATTATGGAATATAAAGATGAATCGATGAAAAACAAAGCACCAGCAAACGTTACTGCCATTGATCAAACAGTCAATGAACCAAATAATACCAAGGATGAAAAGCATAATGAGCCTGTTGATGAGACACCAGTAAAAATTGTGTATGACTCAAAATGGAATAATGATTATTCTACTGATTACGAACTAAGAGAAGACAATAGCTATAATATCAAGAGAGAACATGGTGAACTATTTTAGGGAACAGATTCAAAATGTCCAAAGTTAATCATTGATATTAATAATGTATCATAATATATTTTTTGTATTAATATTCTACATAGCAGTATTTCATTAAAAATATATTATGCATTACATTGTTATGTGTTCATTATTTTTAGAGTAAGCTAGCATATCAAACGTTTAGAATGTCTAATAAAACGTCGGAGATGTAAGAAAAGGAATTTGCATACATCTATTGTCAGACACATGGGATAACATTGACAAAATCTTGGTATCAGAATGAATAAATTATTTGTCAACATCCGTTATTGGATATGTCATTATGAAAAAATTGTAGGTAAGTAAGTAACAAACTCTTTCTTGAATTCACCTCTTGGATACACAATACAGAAATTTAATTAAGGAAATTATGAAAAAAAATTGTAAGTAAGTAACAAACTCTTTCTTGAAGTCACCTCTTGGATACACAATGCAGAAATTTCACTTAAGAAATTATCAAAAATTGTAAGTAAGTAGCAAATTCTTTCTTGAATTCGCATCATGGATAAATAAAGAGACATTTCATTCGAGAAATTATGACAAAATTCTAAGTAAGTAACAAACTCTTTCTTGAAGTTACCTTTTGTATGCACAATGCAGAAATTTCATTTAAGAAATTTATGAAAAAATTGTAAGCAAGTAACAAACTCTTTCCTGAAGTCATCTCTTGGATACACATATGCAGAAACTTCATTTAAGAAACTATGAAAAAATTGTAAGTAAGTAAGTAACAAATTCTTTCTTGAAGTCACCTCTTTGATACACAATACAGAAATTTCATTAAAGAAATTATGAAAAAAATTGTAAGTAAGTAGCAAATTCTTTCTTGAATTCACCTGCTGGATAAACAAAAAGACATTTCGTTCAAGAAATTATGACAAAATTCTAAGTAAGTAACATTTATTGTTTTCACACTCTTGGACATACAATACGGAAATTTCGTTCAATAAATTATGAAAAAATTGTAAGCAAGTAACAAACTCTTTCCTGAAGTCACCTCTTGGATACACAATGCAGAAACTTCATTTAAGAAACTATGAAAAAATTGTAAGTAAGTAAGTAACAAATTCTTTCTTGAATTCGCCTCTTGGATAAACAAAAAAGTCATTTCATTCAAGAAATTATGACAAAATTCTAAATAAGTAACAAACCCTTTCTTGAATTCGCCATTGGGTTGCACAATACAGAAATTTAATTCAGGAAACTATGAAAAACATTGCAAACAAACTCTTTCTTGAACTCGCTTCCTGGACAGACAATACAGCAATTTCACTCAAGAAATTATGAAAAAATTGTAAGTAAGTAGCAAACTGTGTCTTGAATTCTCCTCCTGGATGCACAATACAGATATTTCATTCAAGAAATTATAAAAAAAAATTGTAAGTAAGTAACAAACTCTTTCTTGAATACACCTCTTGGATACCCAATACGGAAATTTCATTCAAGAAATTATGAGAAAATTCTAAGTAAGTAACAATCTGTTTCTTGAAGTCCCCTCTTGGATACGCAATACGATACGGAAATTTCATTCAAGAAATTATAAAAAAGGGGAAAGTAAGTAACAAACTCATTATTGATTTCACCTCTTGGATACAAAAAAAAGACATTTCATTCAAGAAATTATGACAAAATTCTAAGTAAGTGAAAAACTCATTCTTGAATTCGCCGTTTGCATGCACAATACAGAAATTTCATTCTATGGGACCTCTACACGTGAGTAAACACGTTTTGAAACTACATGCTATTTGCTTGCCTTTCCTTGGTACCTTTCCAAACGAGCGAGGATTCCCCACTGGTTCCTACACATTGCAAAAACAAGGTAAAAGTTTGAATCAAACACTTTTAGGATATTGAGTGTCCTTACCAAAAGTCGACAGGAATGCCCCCCTCCGGCGAAAAAATTGTAATTAAGTAAGTAAGTAACAAATTAGTAAGTAACAAATTTAGACGAGGTTACGTGCGCGCACGTAACCTCGTCTAAAATAACCTTAAAAAAGGAAATAAAGCTATGTCGATTTTGAATATTTTATTCAACATATCCGACAATTGATGCAGAAAAAGCATAGAGTTTGTTACTTACTTACTTACATTTTTTTTCCATAATTTCTTGAATTAAATTTCTGTATTGTGCATCCAAATGGGGAATTCAAGAAAGAGTTTGTTACTTACCTGCGATTTTTTCATAATTTCTTGAATAAATGTAGTTTCAAAACGTGTTTAATCACGTGTAGAGGTCCCATAGAATGAAATTTCTGTATTGTGCATGAAAACGGCGAATTCAAGAATGAGTTTTTTACTTACTTAGAATTTTGTCAAAATTTCTTGAATGAAATGCCTTTTTTTGTATCCAAGAGGTGAAATCAATAAAGAGTTTGTTACTTACTTTCCCTTTTCTTTATAATTTCTTGAATAAAATATCCGTATTGTGTATCCAAGAGGGGACTTCAAGAAAGAGATTGTTACTTACCTGGAATTTTCTCATAATTTCCTGAATGAAATTTCCGTATCGTATTGCGTATCCAAGAGGGGACTTCAAGAAAGAGATTATTACTTACTTAGAATTTTCTCATAATTTCTTGAATAAAATTTCCGTATTGGGTATCCAAGAGGTGTATTCAAGAAAGAGTTTATTAATTACTTACAATTTTTTTATAATTTCTTGAATGAAATATCTGTATTGTGCATCCAGGAGGAGAATTCAAGACACAGTTTGCTACTTACTTACAATTTTTTCATAATTTCTTGAGTGAAATTGCCGTATTGTCTGTCCAGGAAGCGAGTTCAAAAAAGAGTTTGTTTGCAATGTTTTTCATAGTTTCCTGAATTAAATTTCCGTATTGTGCAACCCAATGGCGAATTCAAGAAAAGGTTTGTTACTTATTTAGAATTTTGTCATAATTTCTTGAATGAAATGACTTTTTTGTTTATCCAAGAGGCGAATTCAAGAAAGAATTTGTTACTTACTTACTTACAATTTTTTCATAGTTTCTTAAATGAAGTTTCTGCATTGTGTATCCAAGAGGTGACTTCAGGAAAGAGTTTGTTACTTGCTTACAATTTCTTCATAATTTATTGAACGAAATTTCCGTATTGTATATCCAAGAGTGTGAAAACAATAAATGTTACTTACTTAGAATTTTGTCATAATTTCTTGAAGGAAATGTCTTTTCGTTTATCCAGCAGGTGAATTCAAGGAAGAATTTGCTACTTACTTACAATGTTTTTCATAATTTCTTTAATGAAATTTCTGTATTGTGTATCCAAGAGGTGACTTCAAGAAAGAATTTGTTACTTACTAACTTACTTACAATTTTTTCGTCGGAGGGGGGCATTTCTGTCGACTTTTGGTAAGGACACTCAATATCCTAAAAGTGTTTGATTCAAACTTTTACCTTGTTTTTGCAATGTGTAGGAACCAGTGGGGAATCCTTGCTCGTTTGGAAAGGTACCAAGGAAAGGCAAGCAAATAGCATGTAGTTTCAAAACGTGTTTACTCACGTGTAGAGGTCCCATAGAATGAAATTTCTGTATTGTGCATGCAAACGGCGAATTCAAGAATGAGTTTTTCACTTACTTAGAATTTTGTCATAATTTCTAGAATGAAATGTCTTTTTTTTGTATCCAAGAGGTGAAATCAATAATGAGTTTGTTACTTACTTTCCCCTTTTTTTATAATTTCTTGAATGAAATTTCCGTATCGTATTGCGTATCCAAGAGGGGACTTCAAGAAACAGATTGTTACTTACTTAGAATTTTCTCATAATTTCTTGAATGAAATTTCCGTATTGGGTATCCAAGAGGTGTATTCAAGAAAGAGTTTGTTACTTACTTACAATTTTTTTTATAATTTCTTGAATGAAATATCTGTATTGTGCATCCAGGAGGAGAATTCAAGAAACAGTTTGCTACTTACTTACAATTTTTTCATAATTTCTTGAGTGAAATTGCTGTATTGTCTGTCCAGGAAGCGAGTTCAAGAAAGAGTTTGTTTGCAATGTTTTTCATAGTTTCCTGAATTAAATTTCTGTATTGTGCAACCCAATGGCGAATTCAAGAAAGAATTTGTTACTTACTTACTTACAATTTTTTCATAGTTTCTTAAATGAAGTTTCTGCATTGTGTATCCAAGAGGTGACTTCAGGAAAGAGTTTGTTACTTGCTTACAATTTTTTCATAATTTATTGAACGAAATTTCCGTATTGTATATCCAAGAGTGTGAAAACAATAAATGTTACTTACTTAGAATTTTGTCATAATTTCTTGAACGAAAAGTCTTTTTGTTTATCCAGCAGGTGAATTCAAGAAAGAATTTGCTACTTACTTACAATTTTTTTCATAATTTCTTTAATGAAATTTCTGTATTGTGTATCCAAGAGGTGACTTCAGGAAAGAGTTTGTTACTTGCTTACAATTTTTTCAGAATTTGTTAAATGAAATTTCTGCATTGTTTATCCAAGAGGCAACTTCAAGAAAGAGTTTGTTACTTACTTAGAATTTTGTCATAATTTCTTGAATGAAATGTCTTTTTTATTTATCCATGATGCGAATTCAAGAAAGAATTTGCTACTTACTTACAATTTTTGATAATTTCTTAAGTGAAATTTCTGCATTGTGTATTCAAGAGGTGACTTCAAGAAAGAGTTTGTTACTTACTTACAATTTTTTTTTCACAATTTCCTTAATTAAATTTCTGTATTGTGTATCCAAGAGGTGAATTCAAGAAAGAGTTTGTTACTTACTTGCCTACAATTTTTTCATAATGACATATCCAATAACGGATGTTGATAAATAATTCATTCATTCTGATACCAAGATTTTGTCAATTTTATCCCATGTGTCTGACAATAGATGTATGCAAATTCCTTTTCTGACATCTCCGACGTTTTATTAGACATTCTAAACGTTTGATATGCTAGCTTACTCTAAAAATAATTAACACATAACAATGTAATGCATAATATATTTTTAATGAAATAATGCTATGTAGAATATTAATACAAAAAATATATTATGATACATTATTAATATCAATGATTAACTTTGGACATTTTGAATCTGTTCCCTAAAATAGTTCACCATGTTCTCTCTTGATATTATAGCTATTGTCTTCTCTTAGTTCGTAATCAGTAGAATAATCATTATTCTATTTTGAGTCATACACATTCTCACTGTGGGTAATTAATTTGATAGTTTTGTCAATTATTTTTTTTTTATTGATTAATAAAGAACTTGAACTTGAACTTGAACACAATTTTTACTGGTGTCTCATCAACAAGCTCAATATGCTTTTCATCCTTGGTATTATTTGGTTCATTGACTGTTTGATCAATGGTAGTAACGTTTGCTGGTGCTTTGTTTTTCATCGATTCATCTTTATATTCCATAATGATATTTTCTGACAATGCCCTTTTTATTTTTCTGGCAATTTCACTGTCTATTATCACATTATTTTTACACAGGTAACAGTTTCGGCACGTAGACAAGATATGGTTTACGATATTAGTAGAAGAGTAGGCCTTTCTTTTATTGATCTTCCGTTGAATGCTAATACCCGAAAGGTGACGATTGGATGTATCAGTAGGTAATGTGTTACCTGCAGCAGTAGCAAGGAGTTGTCCTCTATCATCAACGATTATTTTTATGTAGGCATTCTCTTTGAGTGTAATTATCTCTGGAGATCTCAATCTCGCATATCCACCAACATAAGAGTTGAATTTTTTCGGTATTCCAAAGAAATTTAATTCCTTACTGTCATGACAATGCATGCATACATTTCCAATAGTGCTTCCACTTGTACTTGTTTCATAGTTTAAATACTTATCCATGTTGGCATTCAATGCTACAATAACCTTGTTATGTGAACACACTTTATTAAAATGCTCCATCTTCACTTTTTTAGAGATATTAGTTATGTGTTTATCGTTCCACTGTGTAAAAAATACTGATTTAATACATGCAATAAACTAGGTAGTGTCGATAACCGGCCATAGAGCAATAGTGGGAAAGCCATATCGTGTCTCTGGGCAAGCATAGAGTACAATTGTTAGAGCCATAAAAATATCTGTCGAGGAGGTATCATTAGCAATAACCTACTTCTAATGAAGCATATCAAGTCACCTGTTTACTGGGTACTAAATAACTACCATTTTTACTCCCCCTAGCATTATATCGGCTTAAACTGAAAATAATTGAACGGAAAAAATAAAAGCCCGATAAATATTTACTAGTTGGTGTGACAAACACAGCGCAACGTTTAGCTAGATAAGAAGAAGAAGAAGAAGAATACGGAGAATTAATAGTCTTTTGTTCACCATTTTAC
>CM051266.1:63806702-63964202 GCA_027921565.1 Artemia sinica | reverse complement strand
ATTCAGAAAGGGGAATTAATTTGTTGTTCTAAGGGGAAGGTGGGGAAGAGATATATTGATTGCGTAATCGAAGGGAGAGAATTCCCGAGAAATTGATTACATAATCGGTAGAACCCTATCAGGAGCTCGTGACGGGAATCCATTTATGTGCATAGAATGACCTAATCAACTAGGACAAATGGATTTCTGAGAAATTGATTACATAATCGGTAGAACCCTATCAGGAGGTCATGACGGGAGTCCATATATGGACATAGAATAACATAATCGACTAGGACAAATGGATTTCTGAGAAATTGATCACATAAACAGTAGAACCCTATCAGAAGGTTATGACTGGACTCCAAGCAACACTTTTCAAAGACCATTTCAGAGCAAGCTACTTTCTTAATGTCCCTCCTAAACCCATTTTCCAACTTGAAGTACTTATCTTTTTCACCTACAACTATACTCTACAGCTTTTTGGATACCTCAACACCAAGAAATACTTTTCAAAGACCATTTCAGAGCAAGTTACTTTCTTAATATCCCTTCTAAACCTTTTTCCAACTTGAAGTACTTATCTTTTTCACCCACAACTATACTTTACAGCTCTTTGGTTACCTCAACATCAAGAAATACTTTTCAAAGACCATTTCAGAGCAAGTTACTTTCTTAATGTCCCTTCTAAACCCGTTTTCCAACTTGAAGTACTTATCTTTTTCACCCACAACTATACTTTACAGCTTTTTGGATACCTCAACACCAAGAAATACTTTTCAAAAACCATTTCAGAGCGAGTTACTTTATTAATGTCCCTCCTAAACCCATTTTCCAACTTGAAGTACTTATCTTTTCCATTCACAACTATACTTTACAACTTTTTGGTTACCTCAACACCAAGAAATACTTTTCAAAGACCATTTCAGAGCAAGTTACTTTCTTAATGACCCTCCTAAACCCATTTTTCTTGAAGTACTTATCTTTTTCATCCACAACTATACTTTACAGCTTTTTGGATACCTCAACACCAAGAAATACTTTTCAAAGACCATTTCAGAGCAAGTTACTTTCTTAATGTCCCTCCTAAACCATTTTCCAACTTGAAGTACTTATCTTTTTCACCCATAACTATACTTTACAGCTTTTCGGATACCTCAACACCAAGAAATACTTTTCAAAAACCATTTCAGAGCGAGTTACTTTATTAATGTCCCTCCTAAACCCATTTTCCAACTTGAAGTACTTATCTTTTCCATTCACAACTATACTTTACAACTTTTTGGTTACCTCAACACCAAGAAATACTTTCAAAGACCATTTCAGAGCAAGTTACTTTCTTAATGACCCTCCTAAACCCTTTTTTCAACTTGAAGTACTTATCTTTTTCATCCACAACTATACTTTACAGCTTTTTGGATACCTCAACACCAAGAAATACTTTTCAAAGACCATTTCAGAGCAAGTTACTTTCTTAATGTCCCTCCTAAACCCATTTTCCAATTTGAAGTACTTATCTTTTTCACCCACAACTATACTTTACAGCTTTTTTTTGAACAGTGTCGTGAGGTCCCCTACCCCAGCCCCAAAGGGACTCAGATCCCCCTACCCAAACCCCAAAGGGCTCCGATCCCCCTACCCCAACCCCGAAGGAAGCCCCCGGTCCCCAAAGGACCACCCGGCACCCCCAAGGGCCCCCCGGACCCCCTAATGCCTCCTCCACCCGGGCCCCCCAAAGAGTACCCTCCCCATTTTTTAAATACTTTTTTAAGGCTTTATTATATCTTTTCAGAACAAGTTATTTTCTTAATTTCCATCCTAAACCCATTTTTCAAGTTGAAATGGGCGAAACTGTTTTAGACATTTTAGGGAATTATTTCGGCGAAACGGTTAGAGACATTTTAAAAGATGATTTTTGAAGATGTTTTAGAAGAGGATTTGAGGGTGAAACTCTGTGGTCGTTATAATACACAAGTTCCATTTGATCAGTGTCGTAAGGTCCCATGCCCCAACCCCAAAGGCCCCCGGTCCCCCTAATGCCCTTCGAGCTCCCAAAGACCACCGGGACACCTCCCCCCACCCATTATTTTAAAATAATTTTTGAATTTTTTTAACATGGTATTTTTTTTAACTTTTTTACGTATCTTAAAATGACATGAAATATGCTTACGACACTACCAATCGTACTCTGTGCTTATTCATAGACACGACGCGGCTTTCCCACTGGTACTCTATGGCAGGTTATCGACACTACCTAGTTTATTGCGTGCATTAAATCAGCATTTTTTACGCAGTGGAAGGATAAACACACAATTCATATCTGTAAAAAAGTGAAGGTGAATTATTCGACGAAAGTATGTGCACATGAAAAAATCATCGTCGTGTTGAATGCTGACAAGGAGAAATACCTGAACTATGAAACGAGTGCAAGTGGTAACAATATTGGAAATGTGTGCATGCGTTGTCATGACAGCGAGAAGTTAGATTTCTTTGGAGTACCCAAGAATTTCAATCGTGTAAATGGTGGATATGCGAGAGTAACATTACCAGAGAAATTAGTGCTCAAAGAGAATGCAAACTTAAAAATAATTGTCGATGATTGGGGACAACTCCTTGCTACTGTTGCTGGTAACACATTACCTGTTGATACATCCTATCATCATCTTTCCGGTATTAGCATTTTAAAGAGAACAAGAAGAAGACAAGCATACTCCTGCAATAATGTCATTAATCATATCTTGTCAATATGTCAAAACTGCTATCTATGTAAAAATAATGTGACAATAGACAGTGAAATCGCAGGCAGAATAAAAAGGACATTAGCAGACAATATCATCAATGAATATAAAGATGAATTGACGGAAAGTGAAGCGCAAGTGTACTAATAATGTATAATAATGTATTTAACGTATTTTTATATTAATATTTTACATGTCGTTATTTCATTAAAGATATCTTATGCATTATTTTGTTAAGTGTTCATTATTTTTAGGGTATGCTAGAACGTCAAACGTTCAGAATATCTATTAAAAAGGTCAGAGATGTAAGAAAAAGAAATTTTAGAGATAACGATACTACTAGCAGGCTCAATTTTTCATAGAAGATAGAAAAGTTCAAGATCTAATCTGAATTTTACCAAAGAACACAATTCAATTCTAATTTCTCCAGAGAAAATAAAAAGCTTCCACTTCAGTTTTAAGTTCACCAAGACATAAAAAATTTAAAGTTCAGTTCTAAATTTTTCCGTAGAAGATAGGAAAAGTTATACTATGATTGTGATTATTTTCCATGAAGATAAAGTTTCACTTTAATTCTAAATTTTCTTAAATTCAATTCCGACCTTTCTCAAAGAGTCAAATTTAAAGTTTTGTTCCAAATATTTTCCCGGAAGAAGAAAAGTTCAACGTCGATTCTGAATTTTCTCAATGAAAATTAAATAAGTTATTGATCATTTCTATTTTCCCAATATAATATAAAAATTTTCCACTTCAGTTCAGATTTTTCTCAAACAGATTAAAAAATTTAAAATACTGTTCCAAACTTTTCATAGAAGATAGAAAAGTTCAAGTTCTCTTCTGAATTTTACCAAAGAACATAATTCAATTCTAATTTCTCCTGAGAAAATAAAAAGCTTCCACGTCAGTTTTAAG
This sequence comes from Artemia sinica, assembly GCA_027921565.1. Classification (NCBI taxonomy): domain Eukaryota; kingdom Metazoa; phylum Arthropoda; class Branchiopoda; order Anostraca; family Artemiidae; genus Artemia; species Artemia sinica. Next base: position 63,960,573 of record CM051266.1, on the reverse strand, counting down.
TTCTCCAAGACATAAAAAATTTAAACTTCAGTTCTAAATTTTTCCATAGAAGATAGGAAAAGTTATACTATGATTGTGATTATTTTCTATGAAGATAAAAAGTTTCACTTTAATTCTAAATTTTCTTAAATTCAGTTCCAACTTTTCTCAAAGAGATGAAAAAATTTAAAGCTCTGCTCCAAATATTTTCCACGTCAGTTTTAAGTTCACCAAGACATAAGAAATTTAAAGTTCACTTCTAAATTTTTCCACAGAAGATAGGAAAAGATATACTATGATTATGATTATTTTCCATGAAGATAAAAAGTTTCACTTTAATTCTAAATTTTCTTAAATCTTAAAATGACATGAAATATGCTTACGGCTCTACCAATCGTACTCTGTGCTTGTTCATAGACACGACGCGGCTTTCCCACTGATACTCTATGGCAGGTTATCGACACTACCGAGTTTATTGCATGCATTAAATCAGTATTTTTTACGCAGTGGAAGGATCAACACACAATTCATATCTGTAAAAAGTGAAGATGAATTATTTGACGAAAGTATGTGCACATGAAAAAATCATCGTCGTGTTGAATGCTGACAAGGAGAAATACCTGAACTATGATACGAGTGCAAGTGGAGATCTTATTGGGAATGTATGCATACGTTGTCATGACAGTGAGGAGTTAAATTCCTTTGGTGTACCCAAGAATTTCCATCATGCAAGTGGTGGATATGAGAGAGTAACATTACCAGAGAAATTAGTAGTCAAACAGAATGCCAACTTAAAAATAATAGTTGATGAAGAGGGACAACTTCTAGCTAATGGTTCTGGTAGCATGTTAGCCGTTGATAGATCTTATCGCAATCTTTCCGGTATTAGCATTCGAATGAAAGCAAAAGGAAAAAGAAGACATGCATACAGCTGCATCAACATCATAAATCATATCATGTCAATGTGCCAAAACTGCTATCTATGTAACAATAATGTGACAATAGACAGTGAAATCGCAGGCAGAATAAAAAGGACATTAGCAGACAATATCATCTACGCGCGCGTACGTAGGCTAACCTAACCTAACCTAACTTAACCTAACCTAACTTAAGCTAGCCTAACCTAACCTAATTTAATCTTTTTACCATGTTTAAGTTAGGTTAGGTTAGCTTAGCATGAGCGCTCATGATAAGTTAACCGAACCTAACTTAAACATGTAGAGATGTTTCTAATTATTTATTAATATTTATTTATACCTAACCTAACCTATTGTTTTTGGTGGTTAGATGAATGAACTGAATTTAAAAAAAATTAGAAATAAAGTGACACTTTTTATCTTCATGGTAAATAATCACAATCATAGTATAGCCATTCCTATCCTCTATGGAAAAATTTAGAATTGAACTTTAAATTTTTATTTCTTTGAGAAATTAGGAACTGAAATGGAAGCTTTTTCATTTTCATTGGTAAATTTCAGAATTGAGCTAACTTTTTTTTCTCTTCTCTAAGAAAATCCAGAAGAGAACTTGTACATTTTGCACTTCTTCGAGAAAACTCAGAATTAAAGTGGAGCTCCATATCTTCATGAAGAATGTTCACAATCAAAGTATAACTTTTCCTATCTTCTATGAAAAATTTGGAACAATATTTAAAATTTTGTCATCTCTTTGAGAAAAATCTGAATTGAAGTGGAAAATTTTATGCTATTTTAGGAAAATAGAATTGATCAATAACTTATTTCATTTTCATTGTGAAAATTCAGAATCGAAGTTGAACTTTTCTTTTTCCGGGAAAATATTTGGAACAGAACTTCAAATTTTTTCATCTCTTTGAGAAAGGTCGGAATTGAATTTAAGAAAATTTAGAATTAAAGTGAAACTTTTTATCTTCATGGAAAATAATCACAATCATAGTATAACTTTTCCTATCTTCTATGGAAAAATTTAGAATTGAACTTTAAATTTTTATGTCTTGGTGAACTTAAAAGTGATGTGGAAACTTTTTATTTTCTCTGGAGAAATTAGAAATGAATTATGTTCTTTGGTAAAATTCAGAAGAGAACTTGAACTTTTCTATCTTCTATGAAAAATTTGGAACAGTATTTTAAATTTTTTCATCTGTTTGAGAAAAATCTGAACTGAAGTGGAAAATTTTTATATTATTTTGGGAAAATAGAAATGATCAATAAATTATTTCATTTTCATTGAGAAAATTCAGAATCGAAGTTGTGCTTTTCTTCACTTCTTTGAGAAAATTTAAAATTGAAGTGAAACTTTTAATCTTCATAGAAAATAATCACAATCATAGTATAACTTTTCCTATCTTCTATGTAGAAATTTAGAATTGAACTTTAAATTTTTTATGTCATGGCGAACTTAAAACTGAAGTGGAAGCTTTTTATTTTCTCTGGAGAAATTAGAATTGAATTGTTTTCTTTGGTAAAATTCAGAAGAGAACTTGAATATTCACGATCAAAGTATAACTTTTCCAATATTCTATGAAAAATTTGGAACAGAACTTTAAATTTTTTTCATCTCTATGTGAAAAGTCGGAACTGAATTTAAGAAAATTTAGAATTAAAGTGAAACTTTTTATCTTCATGGAAAATAGTCACTATAATAGTATAACTTTTCCTATCTTCTACGGAAAAATTTAGAACAGAACTTTAAATTTTTTATGTCTTGGTGAACTTAAAACTGAAGTGGAAGCTTTTTATTTTCTCTGGAGAAGTTAGAATTGAATTGTGTTTGTTGGTAAAATTCAGAAGAGAACTTGAACTTTTCTATCTTCTATGAAAAATTTGGAATAGTATTTTAAATTTTTCATCCCTTTGAGAAAAATCTGAATTGAAGTGGAAAATTTTTATATTATTTTGGGAAAATAGAATTGATCAATAACTTATTTCATTTTCAATGAGAAAATTCAGAATCGAAGTTGAACTTTTCTTCTTCCGAGAAAATATATTGAACAGAACTTTAAATTTTTTCATCTCTTTGAGAAAGGTCGGAACTGAATTTAAGAAAATTTAGAATTAAAATGAAACTTTTTATCTTCATAGAAAATAATCACAATCATAGTATAACTTTTCCTATCTTCTACGGAAAAATTTAGAACTGAACTTTAAATTTTTTATGTCTTGGTGAACTTAAAACTGAAGTGGAAGCTTTTTATTTTCTCTGGAGAAATTAGAATTGAATCGTGTTCTTTGGTAAAATTCAGATTAGAACTTGAACTTTTCTATCTTCTAAGAAAAATTTGGATCAATATTTAAAATTTTTTCATCTCTTTGAGAAAAATCTGAATTGAAGTGGAAAATTTTATATTATTTTGGGAAAATAGAATTGATCAATAACTTATTTCATTTTCATTGAGAAAATTCAGAATCGAAGTTGAACTTTTCTTCTTCCGAAGAAATATTTGGAACAAAACTTTAAATTTTTTCATCTCTTTGAGAATGGTCAGAACTGAATTTAAGAAAATTTAGAATTAAAGTGAAACTTTTTATCTTCATAGAAAATAATCACAATCATAGTATAACTTTTCCTATCTTCTACGGAAAAATTTAGAAGTGAACTTTAAATTTTTTATGTCTTGGGACTTTTCTTGTTCCGGGAAAATATTTGGAACAGAACTTTAAATTTGACTAATTGAGAAAGGTCGGAATTGAATTTAAGAAAATTTAGAATTAAAGTGAAACTTTTTATCTTCATGGAAAATAATCACTATCATAGTATAACTTTTCCTATCTTCTACGGAAAAATTTAGAAGTGAACTTTAAATTTTTTATGTCTTGGTGAACTTAAAACTGAAGTGTAAGCTTTTTATTTTCTCTGGTGAAATTAGAATTGAATTGTGTTCTTTGGTAAAATTCAGAAGAGAACTTGAACTTTTCTATCTTCTATGAAAAATTGAGCCTGCTAGTAGTATCATTATCTCTAAAATTATTTTTCTTACATATCTGACCTTTTTAATAGATATTCTGAACGTTTGACGTTCTAGCATATCCTAAAAATAATGAACACTTAACAAAATAATGCATAAGATATTTTTAATGAAATAACGACATGTAGAATATTAATATAAAAATATGTTAAATACATTATTATACATTATTAGTACACTTGCGCTTCACTTTCCGTCAATTCGTCTTTATATTCATTGATGATATTGTCTGCTAATGTCCTTTTTATTCTGCCTGCGATTTCACTGTCTATTGTCACATTATTTTTACATAGATAGCAGTTTTGGCACATTGACATGATATGATTTATGATGTTGATGCAGCTGTATGCATGTCTTCTTTTTCATTTTGCTTTCATTCGAATGCTAACACCTGAAAGATTGCGATAAGATCTATCAACGGCTAACATGCTACCAGAACCATTAGCTAGAAGTTGTCCCTCTTCATCAACTATTATTTTTAAGTTGGCATTCTCTTTGACTACTAATTTCTCTGGTAATGTTACTCTCGCATATCCACCACTTGCATGATGGAAATTCTTGGGTGCACCAAAGGAATTTAACTCCTCACTGTCATGACAACGTATGCATACATTCCCAATAAGATCTCCACTTGCACTCGTTTCATAGTTCAGGTATTTCTCCTTGTCAGCATTCAACACGACGATGATTTTTTCATGTGCACATACTTTCGTCGAATAATTCATCTTCACTTTTTACAGATACGAATTGTGTGTTGATCCTTCCACTGCGTAAAAAATACTGATTTAATGCACGCAATAAACTCGGTAGTGTCGATAACCTGCCATAGAGTACCAGTGGGAAAGCCGCGTCGTGTCTATGAACAAGCACAGAGTACGATTGGTAGAGCCGTAAGCATATTTCATGTTATTTTAAGATTTAAGTGAAAATTTAGAATTAAAGTGAAACTTTTTATCTTCATGGAAAATAATCATAATCATAGTATAACTTTTCCTATCTTCTGTGGAAAAATTTAGAAGTGAACTTTAAATTTTTTATGTCTTGGTGAACTTAAAACTGACGTGGAAAATATTTGGAGCAGAACTTTAAATTTTTTCATCTCTTTGAGAAAAGTCGGAACTGAATTTAAGAAAATTTAGAATTAAAGTGAAACTTTTTATCTTCATAGAAAATAATCACAATCATAGTATAACTTTTCCTATCTTCTATGGAAAAATTTAGAACTGAACTTTAAATTTTTTATGTCTTGGTGAACTTAAAACTGACGTGGACGCTTTTTATTTTCTCAGGCGAAATTAGAATTGAATTATGTTCTTTGGTAAAATTCAGAAGAGAACTTGAACTTTTCTATCTTCTATGAAAAGTTTGGAACAGTATTTTAAATTTTTTCATCTGTTTGAGAAAAATCTGAACTGAAGTGGAAAATTTTTATATTATATTGGGAAAATAGAAATAATCAATAACTTATTTCATTTTCATTGAGAAAATTCAGAATCGACGTTGAACTTTTCTTCTTCCGGGAAAATATTTGGAACAGAACTTTAAATTTGACTCTTTGAGAAAGGTCGGAATTGAATTTAAGAAAATTTAGAATTAAAGTGAAACTTTATCTTCGTGGAAAATAATCACAATCATAGTATAACTTTTCCTTTTCCTAATTTAGAATTGAACTTTAAATTTTTTATGTCTTTGAGAAATTAGGAACTGAAATGGAAGCTTTTTCATTTTCATTGGTAAATTTCAGAATTGAGCTAACTTTTTTTCTCTTCTCTAAGAAAATTCAGAAGAGAACTTGTACATTTTGCACTTCTTCGAGAAAACTCAGAATTAAAGTGGAGCTCCATATCTTCATGAAGAATGTTCACAATCAAAGTATAACTTTTCCTATCTTCTATGAAAAATATGGAACAATATTTAAAATTTTGTCATCTCTTTGAGAAAAATCTGAATTGAAGTGGAAAATTTTATGCTATTTTAGGAAAATAGAATTGATCAATAACTTATTTCATTTTCATTGAGAAAATTCAGAATCGAAGTTGAACTTTTCTTTTCCGGGAAAATATTTGGAACAGAACTTCAAATTTTTTCATCTCTTTGAGAAAGGTCGGAATTGAATTTAAGAAAATTTAGAATTAAAGTGAAACTTTTTATCTTCATGGAAAATAATCACAATCATAGTATAACTTTTCCTATCTTCTATGGAAAAATTTAGAATTGAACTTTAAATTTTTATGTCTTGGTGAACTTAAAAGTGATATGGAAACTTTTTATTTTCTCTGGAGAAATTAGAAATGAATTATGTTCTTTGGTAAAATTCAGAAGAGAACTTGAACTTTTCTATCTTCTATGAAAAATTTGGAACAGTATTTTAAATTTTTTCATCTGTTTGAGAAAAATCTGAACTGAAGTGAAGTGGAAAAATCTGAACTGAATCTGAACTTTTCCAATATTCTATGAAAAATTTGGAACAGAGCTTTAAATTTTTTTCATCTCTATGTGAAAAGTCGGAACTGAATTTAAGAAAATTTAGAATTAAAGTGAAACTTTTTATCTTCATGGAAAATAATCACTATCATAGTATAACTTTTCCTATCTTCTACGGAAAAATAACAGAACTTTAAATTTTTTATGTCTTGGTGAACTTAAAACTGAAGTGGAAGCTTTTTATTTTCTCTGGAGAAATTAGAATTGAATTGTGTTTGTTGGTAAAATTCAGAAGAGAACTTGAACTTTTCTATCTTCTATGAAAAATTTGGAATAGTATTTTAAATTTTTCATCTCTTTGAGAAAAATCTGAATTGAAGTGGAAAATTTTTATATTATTTTGGGAAAATAGAATTGATCAATAACTTATTTCATTTTCATTGAGAAAATTCAGAATCGAAGTTGAACTTTTCTTCTTCCGGGGAAATATTTGGAACAGAACTTTAAGTTTTTTCATCTCTTTGAGAAAGGTCGGAGCTGAATTTAAGAAAATTTAGAATTAAAGTGAAACTTTTTATCTTGATAGAAAATAATCACAATCAAAGTATAACTTTTCCTATCTTCTACGGAAAAATTTAGAACTGAACTTTAAATTTTTTATGTCTTGGTGAACTTAAAACTGAAGTGGAAGCTTTTTATTTCTCTGGAGAAATTAGAATTGAATTGTGTTCTTTGGTAAAATTCAGATTAGAACTTGAACTTTTCTATCTTCTAAGAAAAATTTGGAACAATATTATAATTTTTTCATCTCTTTGAGAAAAATCTGAATTGAAGTGGAATATTTTATATTATTTTGGGAAAATAGAATTGACCAATAACTTATTTCATTTTCAATGAGAAAATTCAGAATCGAAGTTGAACTTTTCTTCTTCCGGGGAAATATTTGGAACAGAACTTTAAGTTTTTTCATCTCTTTGAGAATGGTCAGAACTGAATTTAAGAAAATTTAGAATTAAAGTGAAACTTTTTATCTTCATAGAAAATAATCAAAATCATAGTATAACTTTTCCTATCTTCTACGGAAAAATTTAGAAGTGAACTTTAAATTTTTTATGTCTTGGGACTTTTCTTGTTCCGGGAAAATATTTGGAACAGAACTTTAAATTTGACTCTTTGAGAAAGGTCGGAATTGAATTTAAGAAAATTTAGAATTAAAGTGAAACTTTTTATCTTCATGGAAAATAATCACTATCATAGTATAGCTTTTCCTATCTTCTACGGAAAAATTTAGAAGTGAACTTTAAACTTTTTATGTCTTGGTGAACTTAAAACTGAAGTGTAAGCTTTTTATTTTCTCTGGTGAAATTAGAATTGAATTGTTTTCTTTGGTAAAATTCAGAAGAGAACTTGAACTTTTCTATCTTCTATGAAAAATTGAGCCTGCTAGTAGTATCATTATCTCTAAAATTATTTTTCTTACATCTCTGACCTTTTTAATAGATATTCTGAACGTTTGACGTTCTAGCATACCCTAAAAATAATGAACACTTAACAAAATAATGCATAAGATATTTTTAATGAAATAACGACATGTAGAATATTAATATAAAAATATGTTAAATACATTATTATACATTATTAGTACACTTGCGCTTCACTTTCCGTCAATTCATCTTTATATTCATTGATGATATTGTCTGCTAATGTCCTTTTTATTCTGCTTGCGATTTCACTGTCTATTGTCACATTATTTTTACATAGATAACAGAAATGCCCCCAGTGCATAACTTAGAACCCTTGCCCTGGGGGCTGTGGGGGGGGTGTCATCCTAAAAGATCTTATTTCCAGAACTTTCAACTACGTTGAACAATATGGCTATCTTAAATTTTGATTAGATGTGTTTGGGGAAAAGGTGGGCGTGAGAGGGGGGATAGTTGGCCTCAAATCGCTTTGGACTATGAAAAAGGGCACTAGCCCTTTGAATTGCCAGTCAAATGACCCTTTTTTGAAGTTTCTACAACACTTTCTATAAAAACCTTAAATGCCCCCAGAGCATAACTTACAACACTTGCCCTGAGGGCTGTGGGGGAGTGTCCTCCTCAAAAATATAATTTCCATCTGGAAATCAAAGACGCTGAACAAAATGGCTATCTAAAAATTTTTATTGGATGTGTTTGGGGAGAAGGTGGGCGTGAGCAGGGGGTTTAGTTGCCCTCAAATCACTTTCGACTTTTAAAAAGAGCACTAGACATTTGAATTTCCTGTCGAATAAGCCCATTTTCAAGTTTATAGGACAAAGATTTCAATAAAAACTTATATGCCTCCAGGGCATAACTTATAACCCTTGCCCTGAAGACTGCGGGGGGAGTGTCCTGCTCAAAGGTATAATTTCCTGAACATTAAACTGCGTGGAAGAAAGAGGCTATCTCAAAATTTTGATTGGATGAGTTTGGGGAAAGGGTGGGCGTGGAGGGGGTTTTAGTTGCCTTCCAATCACTTTCGACTATTAAAAAGGGCACTAGTCATTTCAATTCCGATCTAATGAGCAATTTTCAAGTTTCTACGACAATTTGTTCTATAAAAACCTTATATGCCCCCAGTGCATAACTTACAACCCTTGCCCTGGGGGCTGTGGGGGGGGGGGTGTCATCCTCAAAGATCTTATTTCCAGAACTTTCAACTACGTTGAACAAACTGGCTATCTTAATTTTGATTAGATGTGTTTGGGGAAAAGGTGGGCGTGAGAGGGGGGTTAATTTGCCTCTCCAATCACTTTTGACTATTAAAAAGGGCACTAGCCCTTTGAATTTCAAATCGAATGAGCCTTTTTTATGTTTCTACGACAACGCCTTCTATAAAAGCCTTATATGCCTCCAGGGCATAACTTACAACCCTTGCCCTGAGGGCTGTGGGGGAGTGTCCTCCCCGTGGAAGGGGTGTTAGTTGCCTTCCAATCACTTTCGACTATTAAAAAGGGCAAAAGCCACTACGATTTCCAAATGAATGAGCACTTTTCAAAGTTTCTACGACAACTTCTTCGATACGAAGTGCCCTGGTCTAAAGGAAAAAAAAATAAATAATAAATTGTGCCACCATCGTTCTCAAAAACCCCTCAGGGCATAACTTAAAATCCTTGCCCTGAGGGTTGTGGGGGAGTGACCTCCTCAAAAACGTATTTTTTTTTCTGAAAATCTAATACGCTGAAAAGAATGGCTATTTCAAAATTTTGATTGGATGTTTTTCGAGAAATGGTGGGCTTGGAAGGGGTGTTAGTTGCCTTCCATTCACTTTTGACTATTAAAAAGGGCAAAAACCACTCTAATTTACAATTGAATGAGCCCTTAAATTTCCATTAAATTTTCTTTGAAAACTTATTTTGTGGAAAAAGTTTTTTTAATTAATTTCTGTTCGTTTTATATTGACGTAAACTTTTCACAGCAAAAGAAAATAATACTTTAAATCTTTTCGTTTTTTTTCAGAATTTATAGTTTGGCCTGCTATTTGTATGCTGGAGAAAAATTTTCCGCAATTTTTAACAACATACACCCTCTTAAAAATCTGAACACAAATAGTAGTGTTTAATATAATTTCATACCTGCTCTAGTTGACCTGAAATGGAAAACTTGATACCATTCGCAAAAAAATCTCTTTACTTTCTTTGATAGCTTGTCAACACCTACGCTATTTTGATTTGGTTAAATTTTAAGAGCAGAAGCAGCCCCAAAAATTTGAACATAATACCCTCAGTCGTTCTTGGGATACTGCTGAGATGCCTTATTGTGAATTAGCATTAACACAGTGCATTTTGATTTAATCTTAAGGCAACATTTAGTTTTGAAACATAAAGTCAAATGGCAGGGTGGGCGTGGGAGGGGGATTAGTTTTCCTCCTCCAATCACTTTCGACTATTAAAAAGGGCATCAGCCCTTTCTATTTTTAATCGAATGAGCCCTTTTCAAAGTTCCTACGACAACTCCTTTGATACAAAGTGCCCTGGTCTAAACAACAACAACAACAAAAAAATAATACATTATATCCACATCGATCTTTACTATAAAAATGTCAAGCCTTCCAATTAATTTCGACTATTAAAAAGGGCACTAGACCTTTCGAATTCCAATCGAATGAGCCTTTTTCGAGTTTCTACGACAACACTTCCTATAAACACCTTATATGGCCCCAGGGCATAAATTACAACTCTTACCCTAAGGGTTGTGAGGGTGGTTGTCGTCCTCTAAGACCTAATTTCCAGAACTTTCAACTATGTTACACAAAATAGCTATCTCAAAATTTTGGTTGGATGCGTCTGGGAAAATGGTGGGCGTTGTAGCGGCGTTAGTCTTTCTCCAATCCCTTTCAACTATTAAAAAAGGCACCAGCCCTTTCTATTTCCAATCAAATGAACCCTTTTGAATTTTCTACGACAACGCTTTCAAAAAAAAACCTTATATACCCCCAGGGGATAACTTACAACCCTCGCCCTGAGGGCTGGGTGGGGGAGTTGTCATCCTCAAAGACCTAATTTCCAGAACTTTCTACTACGTTGAACAAAATGGCTATCTGAAAATTTTGATTGGATGTGTTTGGGTGAATGGTGGGCGTGAGAGAGGGGTTAGTTACCGTCCAATCACTTTCAACTATTAAAAAGGGCACTATCCCTCTTAATATCCAATTGAATGAGCCACTTTTGAAGTTTTTACGATAACTCTATCACTAAAAACCTTATATGTCCCCTGGGCATAACTTACATCCTTTGCCCTGGGGACTCTTGGGGGTTTTTCCTCCTTAAATACATAATTTCCAGAACCTTCAACTACGTTGAACAAAATGGCTATCTCTAAGCTTTGACTGAATGTGTTGGGGAAATGGAGGGTCGTGATAGGGGGCTAATTACTCTCCACTCACTTTCGACTATAAAAAGGGCAATTTCAATTTCCAATAAAATGAGCCCCTTTGAAACTTCTACAACAACTTTCTATATAAAACTTATATGCCCCAAGGGCACAAATTACAACCCTTGCACTGAAAGCTCTGATGAGGTTTTTATCCTAAAAGACCTAATTTCCAGAATTTTCGACTACGTTGAACGAAATGATATCTCAAAATTTTGATTGGATGTGTTTGGGGAAATGGTGGGCGTGAGAGGGGGGTTAGTTGCCAATTTCAACAAAAACCTCATATGCCCCTAGGGCATAACTTATAAACCTTGTCCTGAAGACTATGGGGAGAGTGTCCTGCTCAAAGGTATAATTTCAGGAACTTTAAACTTCGTGGAACAAAATGGCTATCAAGAAATTTTGATCGGATAAATGGTGGGCGTGGGAGGGGTGTTTGTTGGCTTCCAATCACTTTTGACTATAAAAAAGACACTAGCCATTTCAATTTCCAATCGAATTAGTCATTTTTGAAGTTTCTACGACGACGCGTTCAGTAAAAGCCTTATATTCCCCCAGGGCATAACTTAAAACCCTTGCTCTGAGGGCTGTGGGGGAGTGTCCTCCTCAAAAACATAATTTCTATCTGGAAATCAAAAACACTGAATAAAATGGCTATCTAAAGATTTTGATTGGATGTGTTTGGGGAAAAGGTGGGCAAGAGAGGGGGGCTAGTTGCCCTCAAATCACTTTCGACTATTAAAAAGGGCACTAAACCTTTAAATTTCCAATCGAATGAGCCCTTTTTCAATTTTCTACGACAAAGATTTCAATAAAAACTTATATGCCCCCAGGGCATAACTTATAACCCTTGCTCTGAAGACTGTGGGGGGGAGTGTCCTGGTCAAAGGTATAATTTCCTGAACTTCAACTGCGTGGAACGAAATGGCTATCTCAAAATTCTGATTGGATTTGTTTTGGGAAATGTTGGGCGTGGAAGGGGTGTTATTTGCCTTCCAATTACTTTCGACTATTAAAAAGGGCACAAACCATTTCAATTTCTAATCAAATGAGCCCTCTTTGAAGTTTCTACGATAACGCGTTCTATAAAAACTTTATATGCCCCCAGGGCATAACTTACAACCCTTGTTCTGAGGGCTGATAGAAGGTTGTCAAGACCTTATTTCAAGAACTTAAAACTACGTTGAACAAATGGCCATCTCAAAATTTTGATTGGATGTGTTCGGGGGAATGATGGGCGTGGAGGGGGGGGGGCTAGTTGCCCTCCAATCACTTTCGACTATTAAAAAGGGCACTAGCCCTTTGATTTTCCAATCGAATGAGCCTGTTTTGAAGTTTCTACAACTACGCCTTCTATAAAAACCTTATATGCCCCCAGGCCATAATTTAAAACCCTTGCCCTGAGGGTTCTGAGGGAGTTTCCTCCTCAAAAACATATTTTCTATCTGGAAAACAACTATGCTGAACAAAATGGCTATCTCAAAATTTTGATTGGATGTGTTTGGGGGAAAGATGGGCGTGGGGAGGCTAGTTGCCCTCCAATCACTTTCGACTATCAAAAAGGGCACTAGCCCTTTGATTTTCCAATCGAATGAGCCTGTTTTGAAGTTTCTACGACAACGTCTTCTATAAAAACCTTCTATGCCCCCAGGGCATAGCTTAAAACCCTTGCCCTGAGGGTTGTGGGGGAGTGTCATCCTCAAAAACATATTTTATACCTGGAAATCAACTACGCTGAACAAAATAGCTATCTCAAAATATTGTTTGGATTTATTTAGGGGAATGATGGGCGTGGGGGGGGGGGGGCTAGTTGCCCTCCAATCACTTTAGACTACTAAAAACGGTACTAGCCCTTTGAATTTCCAATCGAATGAGCCTGTTTTGAAGTTTCTACGACAACACCTTCTACAAAAATCTTGTATGCCCCCAGGGCATAACTTAAAACCCTTGCCCTGAGGGTTGTGGGGGAGTGTCTTCCTCAAACAATATTTTTTATCTGGAAATCAACTACGCTGAACAAAATGGCTATCTCAAAATTTTAATTGGATTTATTTGGGGAATGATGGGCGTGGGGGGCTAGTTGCCCTTCAATCACTTTCGACTATTAAATAGGGTGCTAGCCCTTTGAATTTCAAATCGAATGAGCCTGTTTTGAAGTTTTCTACGACAGTGCCTTCTATAAAAACCTTGTATGCCCCCAGGGCATAACTTAAAACCCTTGCCCCGAGGGTTTTGGGGGAGTGTCCTCCTCAAAAAGATATTTTCTATTTGGAAATCAACTACGCTGAACAAAATGGCTATCTTAAAATTTTGATTGGATGTGTTTGGGGGAATGATGGACGTGGGGGGCTAGTTGCCCTCCAATCACTTTCGACTATTAAAATGGCGCTAGCCAATCCCATTTCCAATCGCATGAGCCCTTTTCGAAGTTTCTACGACAACTCCTTCGATACGAAGTGACCGGGTGGAGAAAAAAAAAACACATTGTTCCCACATCGTTCTTTACTTAGGCAGCGCTAGCGCGCTGCCTATGATTTATGAAACGGGTTTACTTTGAAAACATTCATTCATTAGTACAGGAAGATTCACACTAAAACGAATTGGTGTGACGAGAGCGATATCTACATCCCAACCTAACGTTGCGCTCGAGTGACAGTGGCGCCCTGGTCCAGTGCCCAAGTTACATTAAAAGGCCAGGTCATAATAAAAGTTTTCAATCTGGGAGGTTCAAGGAGGAGTCTTTGACAGTCTCATGACCTCAGGGTGCTAGATGTTGCAACGTTCTTACGTATCTACAGTGGTTTCAAAATTCGATCAACCCATAAATGATTGCCAAAAATAGGCACAAATAAAACAAATATAACATTTGGAATATTATAGCACTTTTTTCACAGATTTGAAGAATAGCGAAAAAGGCTAAATACCCCTAACTACGCTTGAAAGCTATTTTAAAAAGAAACTCATTGGAGATTTCCATGGAACTGACCATAGCAGAAGCTTTGAGCCTGGGTGGGGATCAAAGAGGAGTCTTTGAGTATTTTGACCACAGGTGACTCATTATTGCGACTTTTAAATTTGATATTTTTGTCTGCATAAATTTGCTACTTCAGTAGAAGGCTATCTTATACTCGTGACACTCACCCCTGCTGCCATCTACAATTTAGTCTAACTCTGTCAGTACACCATATATGGGCATAGAGTCCCTAGGGAGAACACGTGGTTAATGGGGTCAATGACATCGAACACGTGGTTAATTTATTGTTTCCAAGGAGAAATGTTTCCGGAAGTTTATTAATATCTTTGGAGTTCGACCAGAATTGTTTCCGGGGCAAAGTTTAGATCACACGTGACAGATGATGTCATGGTTGATTGATTGACACGAAAGGGGAATTAATTTGCTGTTTCTAAGGGGAATTATTGATTCAAGAAAGGGGAATTAATTTGTTGTTTCTAAGGGGAATTATTGATTCACGAAAGGGGAATTAATTTGTTGTTTCTAAGGGGAATTATTGATTCAAGAAAGGGGAATTAATTTGTTGTTTCTAAGGGGAAGGTGGGGAAGAGATATATTGATTGCGTAATCGAAGGGAGAGAATTCCCGAGAAATTGATTACATAATCGGTAGAACCCTATCAGGAGCTCGTGACGGGAATCCATTTATGTGCATAGAATGACGTAATCAACTAGGACAAATGGATTTCTGAGAAATTGATTACATAATCGGTAGAACCCTATCAGGAGGTCATGACGGGAGTCCATATATGGACATAGAATAACATAATCGACTAGGACAAATGGATTTCTGAGAAATTGATCACATAAACAGTAGAACCCTATCAGAAGGTCATGACTGGACTCCAAGCAACACTTTTCAAAGACCATTTCAGAGCAAGCTACTTTCTTAATGTCCTTCCTAAACCCATTTTCCAACTTGAAGTACTTACCTTTTTCACCTACAACTATACTTTACAGCTTTTTGGTTACCTCAACACCAAGAAATACTTTTCAAAGACCATTTCAGAGCAAGTTACTTTCTTAATGTCCCTTCTAAACCCATTTTCCAACTTGAAGTACTTATCTTTTTCACCCACAACTATACTTTACAGCTTTTTGGTTACCTCAACACCAAGAAATACTTTTCAAAGACCATTTCAGAGCAAGTTACTTTCTTAACGTCCCTCCTAAACCCATTTTCCAACTTGAAGTACTTATCTTTTTCACCCACAATTATAATTTACGGCTTTTTGGATACCTCAACACCAAGAAATACTTTTCAAAGACCATTTCAGAGCGAGTTAATTTCTTAATGTCTCTCCTAAACCCATTTTCCAACTTGAAGTACTTATCTTTTTCATTCACAACTATACTTTACAGCTTTTCGGTTACCTCAACACCAAGAAATACTTTTCAAAGACCATTTCAGAGCAAGTTACTTTCTTAATGACCCTCCTAAACCCATTTTCAAACTTGAAGTACTTATCTTTTTCATCCACAACTATACTTTACAGCTTTTTGGATACCTCAACACCAAGAAATACTTTTCAAAGACCATTTCAGAGCAAGTTACTTTCTTAATGACCCTCCTAAACCCATTTTCCAACTTGAAGTACTTCTCCATCCGGGCACTTCGTATCGAAGGAGTTGTCGTAGAAACTTCGAAAAGGGCTCATGCGATTGGAAATGGGATTGGCTAGTGCCATTTTAATAGTCGAAAGTGCTTGGAAGGCAACTAGCCCCCCACGTCCATCATTCCCCCAAACACATCCAATCAAAATTTTAAGATAGCCATTTTATTCAGCGTAGTTGATTTCCAAATATAAAATATGTTTTTGAGGAGGACACTCCCCCAAAACCTTCAGGGCAGGGGTTTTAAGTTATGCCCTGGGGGCATACAAGGTTTTTATAGAAAGCGCTGTCGTAGAAAACTTCAAAACAGGCTCATTCGATTGAAATTCAAAGGGCTAGCACCCTATTTAATAGTCGAAAGTGATTGGAGGGCAACTAGCCCCCCACGCCCATCATTCCCCAAATAAATCCAATTAAAATTTTGAGATAGCCATTTTGTTCAGCGTAGTTGATTTCCAGATAAAAAATATTGTTTGAGGAAGACACTCCCCCACAACCCTCAGGGCAGGGGTTTTAAGTTATGCCCTGGGGGCATACAAGGTTTTTATAGAAGGTGTTGTCGTAGAAACTTCAAAACAGGCTCATTCGATTGGAAATTCAAAGGGCTAGTACCGTTTTTAGTAGTCAAAAGTGATTGGAGGGCAACTAGCCCCCCCCCCACGCCCATCATTCCCCTAAATACATCCAAACAAAATTTTGAGATAGCTATTTTGTTCAGCGTAGTTGATTTCCAGGTATAAAATATGTTTTTGAGGAAGACACTCCCCCACAACCCTCAGGGCAGGGGTTTTAAGTTATGCCCTGGGGGCATACAAGGTTTTTATAGAAGACGTTGTCGTAGAAACTTCAAAACAGGCTCATTCGATTGGAAAATCAAAGGGCTAGTGCCCTTTTTGATAGTCGAAAGTGATTGGAGGGCAACTAGCCTCCCCACGCCCATCTTTCCCCTAAACACATCCAATCAAAATTTTGAGATAGCCATTTTGTTCAGCATAGTTGTTTTCCAGATAGAAAATATGTTTTTGAGGAGGAAACTCCCTCAGAACCCTCAGGGCAAGGGTTTTAAATTATGGCCTGGGGGCATATAAGGTTTTATAGAAGGCGTAGTTGTAGATACTTCAAAACAGGTTCATTCGATTGGAAATTCCAAAGGGCTAGTACCCTTTTTAATAGTCGAAAGTGGTTGGAGGGCAACTAGCCCCCCCCCCCTCCACGCCCATCATTCCCCCGAACACATCCAATCAAAATTTTGAGATGGTCATTTGTTCAACGTAGTTTTAAGTTCTTGAAATAAGGTCTTGACAAACTTCTATCAGCCCTCAGAACAAGGGTTGTAAGTTATGCCCTGGGGGCATATAAAGTTTTTATAGAACGCGTTATCGTAGAAACTTCAAAAAGGGCTCATTCGATTAGAAATTGATATGGTTTGTGCCCTTTTTAATAGTCGAAAGTAATTGGAAGGCAAATAACACCCCTTCCACGCCCACCATTTCCCAAAACAAATCCAATCAGAATTTTGAGATAGCCATTTCGTTCCACGCAGTTGAAGTTCAGGAAATTATACCTTTGACCAGGACACTCCCCCCCCCACAGTTTTCAGAGCAAGGGTTATAAGTTATGCCCTGGGGGCATATAAGTTTTTATTGAAATCTTTGTCGTAGAAAATTGAAAAAGGGCTCATTCGATTGGAAATTTAAAGGTTTAGTGCCCTTTTTAATAGTCGAAAGTGATTTGAGGGCAACTAGCCCCCCTCTCTTGCCCACCTTTTCCCCAAACACATCCAATCAAAATCTTTAGATAGCCATTTTATTCAGTGTTTTTGATTTCCAGATAGAAATTATGTTTTTGAGGAGGACACTCCCCCACAGCCCTCAGAGCAAGGGTTTTAAGTTATGCCCTGGGGGAATATAAGGCTTTTACTGAACGCGTCGTCGTAGAAACTTCAAAAATGACTAATTCGATAGGAAATTGAAATGGCTAGTGTATTTTTTATAGTCAAAAGTGATTGGAAGCCAACAAACACCCCTCCCACGCCCATCATTTATCAGATCAAAATTTCTTGATAGCCATTTTGTTCCACGAAGTTTAAAGTTCCTGAAATTATACCTTTGAGCAGGACAATCCCCCCACAGTCTTCAGGGCAAGGGTTATAAGTTATGCCCTGGGTGCATATGAGGTTTTTGTTGAAATTGGCAACTAACCCCCCTCTCACGCCCACCATTTCCCCAAACACATCCAATCAAAATTTTGAGATATCCATTTTGTTCAACGTATTCGAAAGTTCTAGAGATTAGGTATTTTAGGATGATAACCTCATCAGAGCTTTCAGTGCAAGGGTTGTAATTTGTGCCCTTGGGGCATATAAGTTTTATATTGAAAGTTGTTGTAGAAGTTTCAAAGGGGCTCATTTTATTGGAAATTGAAATTGCCCTTTTTATAGTCGAAAGTGAGTGGAGAGTAATTAGCCCCCCTATCACGCCCTCCATTCCCCCAACACATTCAATCAAAGCTTAGAGATAGCCATTTTGTTCAACGTAGTTGAAGGTTCTGGAAATTATGTATTTAAGGAGGAAAAACCCCCAAGAGTCCCCAGGGCAAAGGATGTAAGTTATGCCCAGGGGACATATAAGGTTTTTAATGATAGAGTTATCGTAAAAACTTCAAAAGGGGCTCATTCAATTGGATATTGAGAGGGATAGTGCCCTTTTTAATAGTTGAAAGTGATTGGACGGTAACTAACCCCTCTCTCACGCCCACCATTCACCCAAACACATCCAATCAAAATTTTCAGATAGCCATTTTGTTCAACGTAGAATAAAGTTCTGGAAATTAGGTCTTTGAGGATGACAACTCCCCCACCCAGCCCTCAGGGCGAGGGTTGTAAGTCATCCCCTGGGGGTATATAAGATTTTTATTGAAAGCGTTGTCGTAGAAAATTCAAAAGGGCTCATTTGATTGGAAATAGAAAGGGCTGGTGCCTTTTTTAATAGTTGAAAGGGATTGGAGAAAGACTAACGCCCCTACAACGCCCACCATTTTCCCAGACGCATGCAACCAAAATTTTGAGATAGCCATTTTGTGTAACATAGTTGAAAGTTCTGGAAATTAGGTCTTAGAGGATGACAACCACCCTCACAACCCTTAGGGTAAGAGTTGTAATTTATGCCCTGGGGCCATATAAGGTGTTTATAGGAAGTGTTGTCGTAGAAACTCGAAAAAGGCTCATTCGATTGGAATTCGAAAGGTCTAGTGCCCTTTTTAATAGTCGAAATTAATTGGAAGGCTTGACATTTTTATAGTAAAGATCGATGTGGATATAATGTATTATTTTTTTGTTGTTGTTGTTGTTTAGACCAGGGCACTTTGTATCAAAGGAGTTGTCGTAGGAACTTTGAAAAGGGCTCATTCGATTGAAAATAGAAAGGGCTGATGCCCTTTTTAATAGTCGAAAGTGATTGGAGGAGGAAAACTAATCCCCCTCCCACGCCCACCCTGCCATTTGACTTTATGTTTCAAAACTAAATGTTGCCATAAGATTAAATCAAAATGCACTGTGTTAATGCTAATTCACAATAAGGCATCTCAGCAGTATCCCAAGAACGACTGAGGGTATTATGTTCAAATTTTTGGGGCTGCTTCTGCTCTTAAAATTTAACCAAATCAAAATAGCGTAAGTGTTGACAAGCTATCAAAGAAAGTAAACAGATTTTTTTGCGAATGGTATCAAGTTTTCCATTTCAGGTCAACTAGAGCAGGTATGAAATTATATTAAACACTACTATTTGTGTCCAGATTTTTAAGAGGGTGTATGTTGTTAAAAATTGCGGAAAATTTTTCTCCAGCATACAAATAGCAGACCAAACTATAAATTCTGAAAAAAAACGAAAAGATTTAAAGTATTATTTTCTTTTGCTGTGAAAAGTTTACGTCAATATAAAACGAACAGAAATTAATTAAAAAAACTTTTTCCACAAAATAAGTTTTTCAAAGAAAATTTAATGGAAATTTAAGGGCTCATTCAATTGTAAATTAGAGTGGTTTTTGCCCTTTTTAATAGTCAAAAGTGAATGGAAGCAACTAACACCCCTTCCAAGCCCACCATTTCTCGAAAAACATCCAATCAAAATTTTGAAATAGCCATTCTTTTCAGCGTAGTAGATTTTTAGATAAAAAAATACGTTTTTGAGGAGGTCACTCCCCCACAACCCTCAGGGCAAGGATTTTAAGTTATGCCCTGAGGGGTTTTTGAGAACGATGGTGGCACAATTTATTATTTATTTTTTTTTTTCCTTTAGACCAGGGCACTTCGTATCGAAGAAGTTGTCGTAGAAACTTTGAAAAGTGCTCATTCATTTGGAAATCATAGTGGCTTTTGCCCTTTTTAATAGTCGAAAGTGATTGGAAGGCAACTAACACCCCTTCCACGGGGAGGACACTCCCCCACAGCCCTCAGGGCAAGGGTTGTAAGTTATGCCCTGGAGGCATATAAGGCTTTTATAGAAGGCGTTGTCGTAGAAACATAAAAAAGGCTCATTCGATTGGAAATTCAAAGGGCTAGTGCCCTTTTTAATAGTCAAAAGTGATTGGAGAGGCAAACTATTGAAAGTTCTAGTTCTCTTTTTTAGAGTCAAAAGAGATTGGAGGGCAACTAGCCCCAAGGCAATGCCACTTTTTCCCCAAATGTATCCAACAAAAATTTTGAGATAGCCATTAAGTTAAAAATTGTTCAAAAGTCATATAACGAAAACTCAGGTGTCGTCCCCAGGGCCCGGGAGCAGGCATTGTAAGTTTTGCCCTGGGGTATATATAGTTCGCATGAAAAGGATGCTCGTATAAACTTCATATAGAGCTCATTTGATTGGATATTGAAAGTTCGAGCTCACTTTTTAATAGTCAAAAGAGATCCGAGGGCAGCTACCCCCCCCCACGCCCTCTTTTTCAAAACCCATCTGATGAAAATTTTGATATAGTCATTTTGTTATAAATAGTTCAAAGGTCAGATAAGAAAAAATCTAGTGTCAATACCCCCCCCCCCCCAGGGCCCAGGGGAAGGCGTTATAAGTTATGCCCTAAGGGCAGGTATGGTTCTTATGAAAGGGATGCTCGTATTAACTTTATAGAGGGCTCATTTGATTGAAAATAGAAAGTTCTAGTTCACTTTTAAAGAGTCAAAAGAGACCGAAGCTTAATCTAAACCCCCACGCCCTTTTTCCCCAAACTAATCCGATAAAAATTTTGAGATAGCAATTTTGTTAAAAATAGTTCAAACATCAGAAAATAAATTGTAAAAGTCTAAAACCTGCTGCGTCATTGGCGCTTTACTGAAAACTATATGCGACTTGAACAGTCTTGGAAAGTATAAACGACATTAAAATGAATATTTGATGCATAATGATATTAATTGTTGAAAGATCCATCAGTTCAAGAATTTATTTAACAGTAATTGTATTTTTATTTTCAATGCTATAAGAACTGGAAAATAAAATGCTTGTAATATAATCCGTTTCAAACAGTTCGTGGTAACGAACTGTAAGTAAGGAGCGACCCGGCTCAATGCTAACCGAAACTCTAGAAAACGGTATTTTGATACAAATAGATACATCAAAAGAATCAGATTTTAATACTGATTTCAAATATATAAGTTTCATCAAGTTTAATTCTACCCATCAAAAGTTAGGCGCCTGAGAAAATTTGGCTGATTTTCGAAAAAAGGAGGAAAGACCCCCTAAAAGTTATAGAACCTTAATGAAAATCACACCATCATATTCAGCGTATCAGAGAACCCTACTGTAGAGGTTTCAAGCTCCCATCTACAAAAATGTGGAATTTTGCATTTTTTGCCAGAAGAAAGATCACGGGTGCGTGTTTATTTGTTTTTTTTTTTTCCCCAGGGGTGATCGTATCGATCCAGCATTCCTAGAATATCGTGAGAGGGCTCATTCAAACGAAAATTAAAAGTTCTAGTGCCTTTTTTAAGTGACAAAAAAATGGAGGGCAACTAGGCCCCCTCCCACGCTCATTTTTTTCCCAAAGTCACCTGATCAAAATTTTGAGATAGCCATTTTGTTCAGCATGTTCGAAAATATAATAAGTATGTCTTTTAGGATGACTTAATCCCCCTAAATTCCCGGGGGAGGGCTGAAACTTATGAATTTTACCCAATGTTAACATATAGTATTGGTTATTTGGAAGTATACAGACGTTTTCAGGGGAGATTTTTCCTGGTAGTGGGGGAGAGGGGTGGGTCGGGCGTTATGTGAGAGGATCTTTCCATGAAGGAAGTTTTCATGGGGGAAGGGACATTGCTATAAAGGGGACGCCGGACTTCCCAGCATTATTTAAAAAAAAGATCAGAAATTTAATATAAAAAAACAAGTATTTCAACTGCAATAGCAGCAACATCGAAACTTCAAACGAACAGAAAATATTACATATATCATTGGGTTCACCCCGTAGTCAATACCTCGCTCTTTAAGCCAAAGATTTTTTAGTTCTTTCATAAGAGCTATTTATTCTAATTAACGGCCTTTGTGATTAAGCGGTCATTTTTAAAGAATTGGAACAAAATTCGAACTTTCGCTTAAAGAGCAAGTTATTGACTAGGGATCGAACCCCCTAATAAACAAATTAAAAATATATGAATATAGAAGTTCGTTACGCAAGTTAATTCGTAAGTTACGTATATTTATTACTCATAAAAACGTTCGTAAATAAACTTAAACAAGTTTCGAGAAAGCCATTTAACTAAATAAAAGTAAATTAATATGAAAATTTTGTTTTAATTATTCATGTACGGTGAGCCAAGATCAAAACCTGCATTTATTCAAAAACGTTCAAAAATTTAATAAAAGAAACAAGTTTTTTAAACTGAAAGTAAGAAGCGACATTAAAACTTAAAACGAACAGAAATTATTCCGTATATGAAAGTGACTGTCCCCTCCTCAACGCCTCGCTCTTTACGCTAAAGTTTGACTCTGTCTCACAACTTTATTTTTTAAAACAATAAAAACTTTAGCGTAAAGAGCGAGGCGTTGAGGAGGGGACAGTCCCTTTTATATACGTATATTTATTACTAATAAAAACGTTCGTAAATAAAATTAAACAAGTTTCGAGAAAGCCATTTAACTAAATAAAAGTAAATTAATATGAAGTTTTTTTTTAATTATTCATGTACGGTGAGCCAAGATCAAAACCTGCATTTATTCAAAAACATTCAAAAATTAAATAAAAAAAACAAGTTTTTTAAACTGAAAGTAAGGAGCGACATTAAAGCTTAAAACGAACAGAAATTATTCCGTATATGAAAGGGACTGTCCTCTCCTCAACGCCTCGCTCTTTACGCTAAAGTTTGACTCTGTCTCACAATTTTATTTTTTAAAACAATAAAAACTTTAGCGTAAAGAGCGAGGCGTTGAGGAGAGGACAGTCCCTTTCATATACGGAATAATTTCTGTTCGTTTTAAGTTTTAATGTCGCTCCTTACTTTCAGTTTAAAAAACTTGTTTTGTTTATTTAATTTAGTTAAGCGCCAATGACGCAGTAGGCTTTTGGTTTTTAATTACTGTTAAGAAAGGAGGCAGTATCCAAACACTTGTTTGTAGTGAAACTATATTCGTTTCTAACAACTTTAAAAGAGCCAATAAATTAAACTGAATATTTTATGTATAATGATATTAAGTGCTGAAAGCTCATCAGTTCAAAATTTTACTATAATTCTGATGTTTATTTTCAATATTAAGTGCAAAAGAAAATATTTGTCGTAAAATTGGTTTTCAGTAAAGCGCCAATGACGCAGTAGGTTTTAGACTTTTACAGTGAGAGAAGGAGGTCATACCCAAACTCTTGTTTGTGGTGATTTTTGTCGTTTCAACCTTGATTTGCATATTCAACTTAAGTTTCACTCGTTTTAAGATTTATTTATTAATTTACATTAATATCTATTGTGTGTTTGTTTGAATTGATTGTTTATTTAATTTCTGTTCGTTTTAAGTTTCATTTGTGCTTCAATAGAAAAATATATTTTTCGTCATAACTAGGTTTTCATATTCAATCTAAGCATTACTCGCTTTAAGATCTATTTATTAATTTATATTATTACTTGTTGTATGTTTTTGTTATGATTGTTTATTTAATTTCTGTTCGTTTTGGGTTTCATTTATTCATTAATAGTAGTTTCTGGTTGTTTTGAGTTTGAATTTTAAAAGGTATTGGTACCTTATGAGCTTAAGTTTAAAATGGCCTTTACTTTTCTTTGAAAAACTTATTTTTCGGAAAGTTTTTTTTTTAGTTAATTCTTTATCAACATCCTTTGTCGGATACATAGGATAAAATTGACAAAATTCAACTAACAAAGTGAATAAATCATTGATCAAAATCCTTCGTTGGATACGTCGGAAAACATTCACAAAACCTAATTATTGGAGTGAATAAATTCATTATCAACATCTTGTATCGGATACATCGGATAACATTATCAAAATGTAAGTGTCAGAGTGATTAAATCATTTATCAACATCTTTTGTCAGATACATCGGATAAAATTGAAAAAATCTAAGTATCAGAGTAATTAAATTCTTTGTCCACATGTTTTGTTGGCTAAATAGGATAACATTGACAAAATCTAAGTATCGGAGTGATAAATTCTTAATCAATGTCTTAAGTGAGATACAATTGATTATATTCACAAAATTCAAGTATAAGAGTGAATAATTCCCTTACCAAGATCATTTGTCGGATATGATGGATAACATCGACAAAATCTAAGTATCACAGTGAATAAATTCTTTATCAAAATCTTTTGTCGGATAAGTCAGATAACATTATCAAAATCTATGTATCACAGTGAATAAATTCTTTATCATAATCTTTTGTCGGAAAAGTCATTAAATTCTTTATCAACATCCCTTGTCAGATACATGAGATAATATTGACAAAATCTAAGTATCAGAGTGAATAAATTCCTTATCAATGTCTTAAGTGAGATACAATTGATTATATTCACAAAATTCAAATACATGAGTGAATAATTCCTTTATCAAGATCATTTGTTGGATATGATGGATAACATTGACAAAATCTAAGTATCTATCACACTGAATAAATTCTTTATCAAAATCTTTTGTCGGATAAGTCAGATAACATTATCAAAATTTAAGTATCAGAGTGATTAAATTCTTCACCATCATCTTGAGTCATTTACAACCGATAAAATTGACAAAATCTAAGTATCAGATTTAATAAATCATTTATCAACATCTTTTGTCGGATGCATTACACAACATTCACAAAATCTAAGTTTCAGAGTGAATACATTCTTTGTCAACGTCTTTTGCCAGATACGTTTGATACCATTCACAAAATCTAAGTATAAGAGTGAATAGATTCTTTCTCAACATCATTTGTCGAATATGTTGGAAAACATTGACAAAATCTAAGTATCACAGTGAATAAATTCAATACCAACATCTAGTGTTAGATACGTCAGATAACATTATCAAAATCTAAGTATCAGCGTGAATAAATCATTTATAAACATTTTTTTTAAGATACGTCGCATAAAATTGACAAAATCTAAGAATCACATTGAATAAATTCTTTATCAACCTCTTTAGTCGGATACATAGGATAACAATGAAAAAATATAAGTATCAGAGTAAATAGATTCTTTATTAACATCTTTTGTTGGATAAATCAGATAACATTCACAAAATCTAAGTATCAGAGTGAATAAATTCTTTATCAACGTCCTTTGTCAGATAAATTTGATAACATTCACAAAACCTAAGCATAAGAGTGAATAAATTCTTTATCAACATCAACTGTCGGATAAGTTAGATAACATTGACAAAATCTATGTATCACAGTGAATAAATTTTTTTATCAACATAAACTGTCAGATATGTCAGATAATATTATCAAACTCTAAGTATCAAATTGATTAATTCTTTATCAACGATTTTTGTCAGATAGATTGGTTAAGAGTCACAAAATCTAAATATCAGAGTGAATAAATTCTTTATCAGCGTCATTTGTCAGATACGTTGATAAAATTGAAAAAATATAAGTATCAGAGCGAATAAATTCTTTATCATTGTCTTTTAACAGATACGTTTGATACCATTCACAAAATCAAAGTACAAGAGTGAATAAATTCCTTATCAACATCATTCGACGGATATTTCGGATAACATTCACAAAATCTAAGTGTCAGAGTGAATAAATTCATTATCAACATCTTTTATCGAATACAATGGATAACATTATCAAAATCTAAGCATCAGACTGATTAAATTCTTCATCAATATCTTTGGTCAGATACATCAGATAATATTGACAAAATCTAACTATATGAGTGAATAAATTCCTTATCAAAATATTACGTCGGATGTGTCAGATATTATTGACACAATTTAAGCATCAGCGTGAAGAAATTCAGTATAATCCAGTCATAGTGAGAGAGACAAGCAAAAAGTTTGGTTAGTTTAGATTCACTTAGAGTGGCGCACCACTCTAAGTGAACCTAAATTAAATTTATGCTTGTCTCTCTTACTATGACTCTGTGACTGAGTAGGTCACGAGTATTACTGTTTGACCAAGAATCTATTCATTTGGATACTTAGATTTTGTCAATGTTATCCTATGTATCCAACAAAAGATCTTGATAAAAAATTTATTCAATCTGATTCTTAGATTTTGTCAATTTTATCTGACGTATCTTACAAAACATGTTGATAAAGGATTTATTCACTCTGATACTTAGATTTAATCAATGTTATCCGATGTATCCGACAAACGGGGTTGATAAGAAATCAATTTCTCTGATACTAAGATTTCGATAATGTTATCTGACTCATCTGACGCTAGATGTTGATAATGAATTTATTCACTTTGATACTTAGATTTTTTCAATGTTATCCAACGTTTTTTACACATGAAGTTCATAAAAAATTTATTCACTCTTATACTTAAATTTTGTTAATTTTATCAAAAGTATCTGGCAGAAGACGTTGATAAAGAATTTATTCCCTCTGATGCTTTGATTTTTTTAGTGATATCTAATGTATTCAACAAAAGATGTTAATAAATGATTTATTCACTCTGATACTTAGATTTTGTCAATTTTATCGATTGTAAGTGACTAAAGATGACTAAGGATTTATTTACTCTTATACTTGAATTTTTTGAATGTTATCAATCGTATATGACATGAGATATTGATAAAGAATTTATTCACTTTTATACTTATATTTTGTCAGTATTATCCTACGTAACCGACAAAGGATGTTGATAAAGAATATAATCACTCCGATACTTAAGTTTTGTCAATGTTATGCTATGTAGCTGACATAGGATGTTGATAAATAATTTATTCACTTTGAAACTTAGATTTTTTTAACGTTATCCTATGTCTCCGACAAAAGACGTTGATAAGGAATTTAATCATTCTGATACTTAAATTTTGTCAATTTTATCCGATGTATCTGACAAAAGATGTTGATAAATGATCTAATCAGTCTGATACTTAGATTTTGATAATGTTATCCAATGCATCTGATAAAAGATGTTGATAATGAATTTATTCACTCTGATACTTTGATTATGATAATGTTATCCGATGTACCCGGTAAAATATTTTGATGATGAATTTAATCATTCCGATACTTTGATTTTATGAATGTTATCTGACGTTTCCAACAAAGGATGTTGATAAATGATTTATTCACTTTGATAATTAGATTTTGTCAATGTTAACCTTTGTATCCGACAAAGGATGTTGATAAAGAATGTATTCACTCTGATGCTTAGATTTTGTCAAAATATCTTATTTATCCGACAAAGGATTTTGATAAAGAATTTATTCATTCTAAGACTTAGATTTTGTCAAGGTTATCCTATGTATCCGAGAAAAGATGTTGATAAAGAATTTAATCACTGTGATACTTAGATTTCTTCAATGTTATCCTATGTAGGCAATAAAAGATGTTGGTAAAAAATTTAATCAGTCTGATACTTAGAATTTGATAATGTTATCTGATGTATCCGATAAAGGATTATGATAAAGAATTTATTCACTCTGATACTTAGATTTTGTCAATTTTATCCTATGTATCCAACAAAAGATGTTGATAAATGATTTTTTCACTTTGATACTTAGATTTTGTTTATTTTATCCCATGTAGCCGACAAAAGATGTTGATAAGGAATTTAATCATTCCGATTCTTAAATTTTGTCAATGTTATCCTCTGTATCCGAAAAAACATGTTGGTGAAGAATTTTATTCACTCTAATACTTAGATTTTGTGACTGTTAATCGATGTATCTGATAAAACAGGTTGATAATAAATTTATTCACTCTGATACATATGTTTTGTCAATGTTATCCTATATATCTGACAAAGGATGTTGATAAAGAATTTATTCACTCTGATACTTGGATTTTGTCAATTTTATCCTATATATCTGACAAAAGATGTTGATAAAGAATTTAATCACTCTGATACTTAGATTTTGTCAATTTTATCCTATGTAGCCAATAAAGAATGTTGATAAATAATTTAGTCTCTTTTATACTTGGATTTTGATAATGATATCCGATGTATCAGATAAATGATGTTGATAATGAATTTATTCACTCTGATACTTAGATTTTGTGAATGTTATCCGATGTATCTGTCAAAAGACTATGATAAAGAATTTAATCACTCTGATACTTAGATTTTGTGAATGTTATCCGATGTATCCGACAAGGAGGCTGATACAGAATTTATTCAGTCTGATACTTAGATTTTGTCAATGTTATCAAACGTATCTAACAAAGACTATAATAAAGAAATTATTCACTCTGATACTTAGCTTTTTTGAATGTTATCCGATGTATCCGACAAGGGAAGTTGATAAAGAATTTATTCACTCTGATACTTACATTTTGTCAATTTTATCCTATGTATCCAACAAAAGATGTTGATAAATGATTTTTTCACTTTGATACTTAGATTTTGTTTATTTTATCCTATGTAGCCGACAAAAGATGTTGATAAAGAATTTAATCATTCTGATTCTTAAATTTTGTCAATGTTATCCTCTGTATCCGAAAAAATATATTGGTGAAGAATTTTATTCACTCTAATACTTAGATTTTGTGACTGTTATTCGATGTATCCGATAAAACAGGTTGATAATAAATTTATTCACTCTGATACTTATGTTTTGTCAATGTTATCCTATGTATCTGACAAAGGATGTTGATAAAGAATTTATTCACTCTGATACTTGGATTTTGTCAATTTTATCCTATATATCTGACAAAAGATGTTGATAAAGAATTTAATCACTCTGATACTTAGATTTTGTCAATTTTATCCTATGTAGCCAATAAAGAATGTTGATAAATAATTTAGTCTCTTTTATACTTAGATTTTGATAATATTATCCGATGTATCAGATAAAAGATCTTGATAATGAATTTATTCACTCTGATACTTAGACTTTGTGAATTTTATCCGATGTATCTGTCAAAAGACTATGATAAAAAATTTAATCACTCTGATACTTAGATTTTGTGAATGTTATCCGATGTATCCGACAAGGAGGCTGATACAGAACTTATTCCCTCTGATACTTAGATTTTGTCAATGTTATCAAACGTATCTAACAAAGACTATAATAAAGAAATTATTCACTCTGATACTTAGCTTTTTTGAATGTTATCCGATGTATCCGACAAGGGAGGTTGATAAAGAATTTATTCTCTCTGATACTTAGATTTTGTGAATTTTATCCGAAGTATCCGACAAAGGACGTTGATAGAAAATGAATCACTCTGATACTTAGATTTTGATAATCTCATCTTACGTATCTGACAAAAAATGTAGATACAGAATTTATTCACTCTGATACTTGACAAAGAATTTAATCACTTTGATACATAGATTTTGATTATTTAAACAGAGGTATCCTACAAAAGATGTTAGCAAAGGATTTATTAACTCTGATACTGAGATTTTGTGAATGTTATCCTATGTAGCTGACAAAGAATGTTGATAAAGAATTTAATCACTCTGATACTTAGATTTCGAAAATTTTATCCGATGTATCGGAAAAGATGTTGGTAATGAATTTATTCACTCTGATACTTAGATTTTGTGAATGTTATCCGATGTATCTGTCAAAAGACTATGATAAAGAATTTATTCACTTTGATACCTATATTTTGTGAATGTTATCCTATGTAGCTGACAAAGCATGTTGATAAAGAATTTAATCACTCTGATACTTAGATTTCGAAAATTTTATCCGATGCATCAGAAAATAGATGTTAATAATGAATATATTCACTCTGATACTTAGATTTTCTGAATGTTATCTGATGTATCTGTCAAAAGACTATGATAAAGAATTTACTCACTCTGATACTTAGATTTTGTCACTGTTATCAAACGTGTCTAACAAAAGACTATGATAAAGAATTTATTCACTCTGATACTTACACTTAGTGAATGTTATCCAATGTATCCTACAAAGGAAGTTGATAAAGAATATATTCCTTCTGATACTTACATTTTGTGAATATTATCCGATGTATCCGACAAAGGACGTTGATAGAGAATGAATCACTCTGATACTTAGATTTTTATAATCTCATCTTACGTATCTGACCGTAGATCCATAATATAGATGTAGATTTAATAAAAGATGTAGATCCATAATTTACCGTAAAAAGGGGTAACTTTGAACGTTAGGGGTAACTTTGAACAAAATCAGTAACAAACATTAAGTGCATTCTATCGTACGACGGTGGAATTGCTCGTTCAAACTTATTAGTAGATTATTCCTAGATGGCATCTGAATCAGTTGGTAGTTCTTGAAATCAGCATCGGACAAAATCTTATCTTTTTAATTTCAAGAGAATTTGAGCAGTTGAAAAATGTGAAATAGGTTGAAAACATTGACAAAATCTAAGTATTACAGTGAATAAATTCAATACCAACATCTAGTGTCAGATACTTCAGATAACATTATCAAAATCAAAGTATCAGAGTGAATAAATCATTTATCAAAATTTTTTAAGATACGTCGATTAAAATTGACAAAATCTACAAATAAGATTGAATAAATTCTTTATCAACCTCTTTAGTCGGATACATAGGATAACATTGAAAAAACTTAAGTATTAGAGTGAATAGATTCTTTATTAACATTGTCAATGTTATCCTATGTATCCGGCAAAATATGTTGGTGAAGAATTTTTTTACTCTAATAATTAGATTTTTTGAATGTTATTCGATGTATCCGATAAAACAGGTTGATAATAAATTTATTCACTCTAATGCTTATGTTTTTTCAATGTTATTCTATGTTTCTGACAAAGGATGTTGATAAAGAATTTATTCACTCTGATACTTTGATTTTGTCAATTTTATCCTATATATCTGACAAAAGATGTTGATAAAGAATTTAATCACTCGGTTACTTAGATTTTGTCAATTTTATCCTATGTAGCCGACAAAGAAAGTTGAAAAATAATTAAGTCAATTTTATACTTAGATTTCTATAATTTTATCCGATGTATCAGATAAAAGATATTGATAATGAATTTATTCACTCTGATACTTAGATTTTGTGAATGTTATCCGATGTATCTGTCAAAAGACTATGATAAAGAAATGATTCACTATGATACTTAGATTTTGTGAATGTTATCCGATGTATCCGACAAAGGAGGCTGATACAGAATTCATTCTCTCTGATACTTAGATTTTGTCAATGTTATGAAACGTATCTAACATAAGACTACGATAAAGAAATTATTCACTCTGATACTTAGATTTTGTGAATATTATCCGATGTATCCCACAAAGGAGGTTGATAAAGAATTTATTCACTCTGATACTTAGACTTGGTGAATGTTATCCGATGTATCCGACAAAGGAAGATCATAAAGAATATATTCCCTTTGATACTTCCATTTTGTGAATGTTATCCGATGTATCCAACAAAGGACATTGAGAGAGAATGAATTGATAGAGAATGATATTTAGATTTTGATAATATCATCTTACGTATCTGACCAAAGATGTAGATAAATAATTTACCATAGAAAGAGGTAACTTTGAACGTTAGGGGTAACTTTGAACAAAATAAGTAACAAATATTAAGAGCTTTCTGCTGAAAGCTCATCAGTTCAAAATGTTACTATAATTTTAATGTTTATTTTCAATATTAAGTGTAAAAGCAAATATTTGTCGTAAAATTGGTTTTCAGTAAAGCGCCAATGACGCAGTAGGTTTCAGACTTTTACAGTGAGAGAAGGAGGTCATACCCAAACTGTTGTTTGTGGTGATTTTTGTCGTTTCAAGCTTGATTTGCATATTCAACTTAAATTTCACTCGTTTTAAGATTTATTTATTATTTTACATTAATATCTATTTTGTGTTTGTTTGCATTGATTGTTTATTTAATTTCTGTTCGTTTTAAGTTTCATTTGCGCTTCAATAGGAAAATATATTTTTCGTCTTAACTTGGTTTTCATATTCAATCTAAGCATTACTCGCTTTAAGATCTATTTATTAACTTATATTATTACTTGTTGTATGTTTTTGCTATGATTGTTTATTTATTTTTTGTTCGTTTTGGGTTTCATTTATTCTTTAATAGTAATTTCTGGTCGTTTTGAGTTTGAATTTTAAAAGGTATTTGTACCTTCTTAGCTTAAGTTTAAAATGGCCTTTACTTTTCTTTGAAAAACTTATTTTTCAGAAATTTTTTTTTAATTAATTCTTTATCAACATCCTTTGTCGGATACATAGGATAACATTGAAAAAATTTAACTAACAAAGTGAATAAATCATTTATCAAAATCCTTCGTTGGATACGTCGGAAAACATTCACAAAACCTAATTATCGGAGTGAATAAATTCATTATCAACATCTTTTATCGGATACATCGGATAACATTATCAAAATCTAAGTTTCAGAGTGATTAAATGATTTATCAACATCTTTTGTCAGATAGATCGGATAAAATTGACAAAATTTAAGTATCAGAGAAATTAAATTCTTTATCCACATGTTTTGTTGGCTAAATAGGATAATATTGACAAAATCTAAGTATCGGAATGAATAAATTCTTTATCAATGTCTTAAGTGAGATACAATTGATTATATTCACAAAATTCAAGTATAAGAGTGTATAATTCCTTTTTCAAGATCATTTGTCGGATATAATGGATAACATTGACAAAATCTAAGTATCACAGTGAATAAATTCCTAATCAAAATCTTTTGTCGGATAAGTCAGATAACCTTATCAAAATCTAAGTATCACAGTGAATAAACTCTTTATCAAAATGTTTGTCGGAAAAGTCATTAAATTCTTTATCAACATCCCTTGTCAGATACATGAGAAAGCATTGACAAAATCTAAGTATCAGAGTGAATAACTTCTTTATCAATGTCTTAAGTGAGATACAATTGATTATATTCACAAAATTCAAATATAAGAGTGAATAATTCCTTTATCAAGATCATTTGTCGGATATGATGGATAACATTGACAAAATCTAAGTATCACAGTGAATAAATTCCTTATCAAAATCTTTTGTCGGATAAGTCTGATAACATTATCAAAATTTAAGTATCAGAGTGATTAAATTCTTCACGATCCTCTTTAGTCACTTATAACCGATAAAATTGACAAAATTTAAGTATCAGTTTGAATAAATCATTTTTCAACATCTTTTGTCGGATGCATTACATAACATTCACAAAATCTAAGTATCAGAGTGAATACATTCTTTGTCAACGTCTTTTTCCAGATACGTTTGATAACATTCACAACAGCTTAGTATAAGAGTGAATAAATTCTTTCTCAACATAATTTTTCGAATACGTTGGAAAACATTAACAAAATCTAAGTATTACAGTGAATAAATTGAATACCAACATCTATTGTCAGATACGTCAGATAACATTATCAAAATCTAAGTATGAGAGTGAATAAATCCTTTATCAACATTTTTGTAAGATACGTCGGATAAAATTGACAAAATCTAAGAATCAGATTGAATAAATTCTTTATCAACCTCTTTAATTGGATACATAGGATAACATTGAAAAAATATAAGTATCAGAGTGAAAAGATTCTTTACTAACCTTTTCAATGTTATCCTATGTATCCGACAAAATATGTTGGTGAAGAATTTATTCACTCTAATGCTTAGATTTTGTGAATGTTATTCGATGTATCCGATAAAACAGGTTGATAATAAATTTATTCACTCTGATACTTATATTTCGTCAATATTATCCTATGTATCTGACAACCGATGTTGATAAAGAATTTATTCTTTTTGATACTTATATTTTGTCAATTTTATCCTCTATATCTGACAAAAGATGTTGATAAAGAATTTAATCACTCTGATACTTAGATTTTGTCAAATTTATCCTATGTAGCCGACAAAGAATGTTGATTAATAATTTAATCGCTTTTATACTTAGATTTCGATAATGTTATCCGATGTATCAGATAAAAGATGTTGATAATGAATTTATTCACTCTGATACTTAGATTTTGTGAATGTTATCCGATGTATCTGTCAAAAGACTATGATAAAGAATTTATTCACTCTGATACTTAGATTTTGTGAATGTTATCCGATGTATCCGACAAAAAAGGTTGATACAGAATTTATTCACTCTGATACTTAGATTTTGTCAATGTTATCAAACGTATCTTACAAATGACTATGATAAAGAAATGATTCACTATGATACTTAGATTTTGTGAATGTTATCCGATGTATCCGACAAAGGAGGCTGATAAAGAATTTATTCACTCTGATACTTAGATTTTGTGAATGTTATCAAAAGTATCCGACAAAGGAAGTTAATAGTGAATGAATCACTCTGATACTTAGATTTTGATAATCTCATCTTACGTATCTGACAAAAGATGTAGATACAGAATATATTCACTTTGATACTTGACAAAGAATTTAATCACTTTGATGCATAGATTTTGATAATGTAACAAGACGTATCCCACAAAAGATGTTAGTAAAGGATTTATTAACTCTGATACTTAGATTTCGGAATGTTATCCTATGTGGCCGACAAAGAATGTTGATAAAGAATTTAATCCCTCTGATACTTAGATTTCGAAAATTTTATCCGATGTATCAGAAAAAAGATGTTGATAATGAATTTATTCACTCTGATACTTAGATTTTGTGAATGTTATCCGATGGATCTGTCAAAAGACTATGATAAAGAATTTATTCACTCTGATACCTAGATTTTGTGAATGTTATCCGATGTATCCGACAAAGGAGGCTGATAAAGAATTTACTCAATCTGATACTTAGATTTTGTCAATGTTATCAAACGTGTCTAACAAAAGACTATGGTAAAGAATTTATTCACTCTGATACTTAGATTTAGTGAATGATATCCGATGTATCCGACAAAGGAAGTTGATAAAGAATATATTCCCTCTGATACTTACATTTTGTGAATGGTATCCGATGTATCCGACAAAGGAAGTTAATAGTGAATGAATCACTCTGATACTTAGATTTTGATAATCTCATCTTACGTATCTGACCAATGATGTAGATACATAATTTACCTTAGAAAGGGGTAACTTTGAACGTTAGGGGTAACTTTGAACAAAATCAGTAACAAAAATTAAGCGCTTTCTATCGCACGAAGGTGTAATTGCTCGTTTAATCTTATTACTAGACTATTGCTAGATGGCGTCTGAATCAGTTGTTATTTCTTGAAATCAGCATTGGACAAAATCTTATCTTGTTAATTGCAAGAGAATTTGAGCAGTTCAAAAATGTGAAAAAGTGCTAAAAGTAAGTTACCCTTTTTTACTTAGATAAGCTAAACTAGGACTTTCATTTTGACATTTTTCCATAGCTGAGGAGCCAAATGGTTAGGTTTTCTGATAAAATATCTTCCTAATTCCATAGGTTCAATATGGCTGCAGTGTTCAATGTTTCCCGCAAGCATTTTGTTTTTTCAGGGTAACTTTGAACAATTGTTCAAAGTTAGCCTTGTCTTTCTACAATATGGATTTCAATGTTCTGTGCTGGACAATTGTTAAAATTTGCGTTGAATTGGTGTAATAATAATAATATTTTAATTTTAGCCCACTTTTAAGAAAAACAAGTGGAGTAAATTACACTAAAAAGATTACACTAAAAAAGTTTGCTCTGCTATTCAGACCTTTAGGAAACCATTGCAAATCTGTTGAT
This sequence comes from Artemia sinica, assembly GCA_027921565.1. Lineage (NCBI taxonomy): Eukaryota > Metazoa > Arthropoda > Branchiopoda > Anostraca > Artemiidae > Artemia > Artemia sinica. Next base: position 63,924,444 of record CM051266.1, on the reverse strand, counting down.
TCCAGGGAAACGCCATTCAAGTTCAGCTGTTAAACTTGGTTTTAACTACTGATTACATTTTGGACCACTTCCTAATTCCTTCAGGCCTACTTTTGTTTTTCTTTGATGGAAGTCCGTTAGCAATCAATGGAAGCGATAGGGTAAATCTCATCTACCAAATTTGAAGTTTCGGTATTACCTTGCTCTAATAGAGCTTTCATGAACAATTTGAAAGAGTCATCTTTCACAGCTTGCTTTGCAAAGACAGCTGACAATTGTAGATAAAAATTGGTGGGATTTTCCCCGTCTCTTTTGGAAAAACCTAGGATTGTAAAATTATTTGAGTTCTACATATTATTCCTTCGAAATTTTTGGTTTTATTTCCTTCTGGCCTCATCTTTGCCAAATACACCTCCAGAATAATGAATGAAACAATGAGAGCAATTTCCCTAATGATATGTTGAAATGCAGAAAGCGAACTGCTTCCACCATTTGTGTGCTATAAAGCTGAGGGCATGTTTAGCTCATGGTGTACAGGAGGCACTAAAAGAGCTCGGTATGCTGTATTTAAGTCCGTATGGTTTGAGAGCGAAGTTTTTGAAGAGTGGTTTATGTCGTTGGCACTCTCTCACCTGAAGAAGAGAGCAGGAGGGAAAGTTTGTTGGGTGACAACCTGTCTTCCCACTTTTTTGCCAAAGTGTTGAAAATCTGCAGGGAAAACAGAATTCACTTTGTATGCCTCCCCCAAACGCTACAGATATACTGCAACCAATGGATGTTGCTTTTTTCGCTCCAATGAAAAGAGCATGGAGGAAAATGCTTGATGATTACAAAATGGACAACCCAAACAAAACCGCGGTAAGAAAAAACAAATTATCCTAGCTTTTAAAGCTACTCCTGGAAATTCTAGCTACAAATGGAAAAGCAAATCTTAAAAATAGCTTTGTCAAGTGCTTTTCACGCTCCAGAGTGTTCCAGGACCACCCACTTTCGGCCCAGCATACTCCGCACGAGGTTGCGAACAGTGTCAGCAAAGTTTTATTGGATGTCCTGCAAGCTTTCATATTCAAAAAATCTGTGAGGAACGTCACGCGCAAACGTATTAGCGTTGCACCAGGGAAAAGTATTGGAGACGCAGAGGATTCAACTCATTCAAGTTGTGAGTCCGAAACGACTGGCGTCCCAACAGGATGCGAGAGCGAGTCTGAAATGGAAGTTGATGAGTCGGCGAGCACTGGGCTCTATTCTCTCGAGGGGGGCAGTAGCCACAACGAGTTTAAACCACCCACCAACCTCCTTGGATGGACGTTGGTTCATCGTGAAGCTCTTCATGGGCCGTATTTACAAGTGTTTTGCAGTTTTGGAGGTACATGCTCCTTCCTCTTACGGCTCGCTAAACGTAATCTGCCAGCGAAAAAAAAGAATGGATCCTTCTATTTTCCCAGGGTGAAAGACTCAGCATCAATCCCTCCTGACCAGGTGCAGGGAGATGGTCCAGCCCCTCGACTCACTCACAAAGCAAAATTTGTATTTTATCATGATTTTGGTCAGCTGATACTGCACTAATTTGACTCTCTTTTGACTTTTTATTTTAGAGGTAATGCTTTTCTCCCAGGAATCGTGTTTTTTTAACTGTAAGTCTTACGCCAGAAGAACTCATCGACTGTTCAAAGTTACCTGTTGAAGTGTTTGAGTGTTCAAAGTTAAACACCCCTTGAGGTAACTTTGAACACCTTTTTTAGATTGTTGTTGCTCTAACAACATGAAAACTAGAAGTTTAGGACAGTTGCCATTCGGTGCAGAATGCCGTATTCCCCAAACGCCAAAAATAGTTTTGAGTAAATACTAGTTTAAAGAAAAATATCGCAAAAAAAAATTAATTTTTCACGATTTTTAGTTCAAAGTTACCCCGTTTCACGGTGTATTCACTCTGATACTTTATAAGGAATTTAATCACTTTGATACTTAGATTTTGATAATGTAACCAGACATATCCCACAAAAGATGTTAATAAAGGATTTATTCACTCTGACACTTGGGATTTTGATAATGTTATCTGATGTATTAGATAAAAGATACTGATAATGAATTTATTCACTCTGAAACTTAGAATTTGTGAATATTATCAGATGTATCTGCCAAAAGATATTGATAAAGAATTTATTCACTCTGATACTTAGATTTTGATAATGTTATCTGACGTATCTGACAAAAGTTGTAGATATAAAATTTATTCACTGTGATACACAGATTTTGTTAATGTTTTCCAACGTATCCAACAAATTATGTCGATAAAGAATTTATTCACTCTTATACTTAGATTTTTTGAATGTTACAAAACATATCTGACAAAGGATGTTGATAAAGGATTTATTCACTCTGATACTTAGATTTTGCAAATGTTGTCCGATGTATCCGACAAAAGATGCTGATAAAGAATCTATTCACTCTGATACTTAGATTTTGTCTATGTTATCCGACGTAACCGAAAAAGGATGTTGATAAAGAATTTATTTAATCTGATTCTTAGATTTTATCCATTTCATCTGACGTACCTGAAAATTGTTGATAAATGATTTATTCACTCTGATACTTAGATTTTGTCAATGTTATAATATGTATCCAACAAAAGTTTTTGATAACATATTTAATCACTCTGATACTTAGACTTTGATAATGTTATCCGAAGTATCCGACAAAAGATGTTGATAAAGAATTTATTCAATCTGATTCTTAGATTTTTTTGGTTTTATCCGACCTTTTGGACAAATGATGTTGATAAATGATTTATTCACTATCGTCAATGCTATCTTACGTATTTAACAAAGGATGTTCATAAAGAATTTATTCACTCTGATACTTAGATTTTGTCAATTTTATCCTATGTATCTGACAAAAAATTGTTGATAAAGAATTTATTCACTCTGATACTTGAATTTTGTCAATGATATCCTATGTGTCCAACAAAAGATGTTGATAAAGAATTTAATCACTCTGATACCTAGATTTTGATAATGTTACTCGACGTATCCGATAAAAGATGTTGATAAAAGATTTATTCACTCTGATACCTAAATTCTGTCAATATTATCGCGTGTATCCGACAAAGGATGTCGCTAAAGAATTTAATTCATACAAAAAAAAATGAAAAAAACTAGGTACTGAAAAAAAAGATGTCATTCGTTGTCCTTCCAATGTACATAAAAATCTGTTTGAAGATATGAAATAAACTATGTAGTGTCAATTAGTATCAATAGAGTGCCACTAATATAACCGTATAAGTAAAAAAAAGTTGAATAATTTTCTAAGTCCCAAAATTTCAAAGGCAGAAAAAAAGTGCTACTACAAACATTATTTTTCTAATAGCAAAAGTCACGACTAACATATCAATATCATTCCCATTTTGTATTTCGAAAAAAATTAAATGTGATTTTTTTTTGTTTTAAGTATACAAAAAACTATTTTAATTTCATATCATTTTAAGACATGCACAGTGTTAAAAAAATATAAAAAATAAAAAAAAGTTAAAAAATTAAAAAAATAAACTTAAAAAAAGTAAAAAAGGGGGGAGTGGGCCAAAAAGTTGGAGGAAGGGGTCTCTTGGAGGTTGGGAGAGGAGGCCCCTGGAGGTTGAAGTCCTTGGTGGTTAGGGTCATTGGTGGTTGCAGTTCTTGATGGTTCAAATCCATAACTATTCCATGTTGATTTCTAAGAATTTCTATGGATTGTTTTGGATTTCTATATTAAAGTTCTTTTCTTGGCATCTACAACTTTGTTAGTTTCAACTTTTTAGTATACTACATTGCTAAAGAATATTATACATTGCCCCAATCCATCATTACGTACTTGTGTATTATAGCGACCACAGCCGAGAAGTGAAAGCTAGGTCAAGTCACGTGATCTTTTCTTGGCGCCTACGACTCTATTAATTTCAACTTTTTAGCATACTCCAATGCTAGACCATATTTTATATTGCCAACACTCCTCAATTGATACTTGTGTATTATACAGAACATGAGCCAAGAAGTAAAGCTAGGTCAAGTCAAAAGATAATCTTGGCGCCTATGACTCTATTAGTTTCAACTTTTTATTAGTTTCAGTTTTTATTTAGTATTATTAGTATTAGTTTCAACCCTTATTATGTACTTGTGTATTATACAGAACACAGCCAAGAAGTATTAGCTATGTCAAGACGCATTATCTTCTTGTCATTACTAACCGTTCCCATAGACTGATACACATGAGGTTATTCTAGTCATATTCTAAGTCATGTTGCATAAGACTTACCACCCCCAAGACTTACCTTAATTGATAAACAATTTTAATCCCTTTATTACTTTCATATGATCCAATTTAAAAAATAATTAAGAATTGTATTGTCCTCTGTTTCATCCTATTATTCAAATCATCATTAAGATCATTCAGAGCAGAGTTATGCAAATGGAATACCTTTTCGCAAATTGAGTTAGCTTTATGCAAATGAAATATTTTTTTGATATCTCTAATAATGTATGCCATCATTAAATCTAGCTCTTAATCTATAAGACGCTCAGAAATCTTCCCGGCTTGGCTGTTAAATCAGAAACCTGTCTGGTTGGTCTTTTTAGTTCTGTATCTGTGACACGCCCATTTTATAGAAAATCTACAATATTCACCTCACCATATATGGCCTCCCCTCTGTAGAAACATCTCTGATTGTCCAAGAAAACGATTTAGCTGCAGAAAGTGGTCTGACAGGTCTTGTCCCTCTGATACTAATTAATAGCTCACTACTGAGGAAGGGGTAACCCCCTCATATACGTAATAATTTATGTCTTCTTAAGTTTTAATGTTGCTTCTTACTTTCAGTTGAAAAAACTCTTTTTTAAAATTAATATACAAAAAAGAGGCATTGTAACCCTTTAATTAAGAACTTTTGGCCAATAGAGTATAATATTACCCTAAAGATGCTTTACAACCTTTTTACTCCAGAAGGTGCCTCATGGCACTTTGCGATGGAGCTACGATGGAAAAGCTTATGATAAACAAACTTACAAAAGGTAGGTAGAGAGACGTAGTAATTTCTTTTATAATTAAGACAAATTAAAAAACAAAAAACTCGGATTAAGAGAGGCAGTAGCTTTTAAATGAGCCGTTAAACATCTCTCTGCGAACTTGCTGTATCCTGCTAATTTTGGCAGGAAAAAGAATTAAAAATACAAATTTAGATGCATGCCAATCATGCGGACAAGCTTTTCTTCTTTTTCCAGGGATATGAGTGCTCAAAGTCTTCAGATGAAGGCTTAAACCATAAGAAACCAATAGGCTTTCTTAGAATTTGCCTAACCCGGCATTTTAGTGTTCTTTGGATCAAAGTTGATATTTTGTGGCAGAAAATGCTATTTTGATATGATGTAATTTCTTTTGCTATTCAAAAGGTCATCTGCTGATGGTTAATTAACAGCCTAGCCATTCACTGCAGCACTCATGTAATTATCAGCAGACAATTCATAAATACAGACTAAACACACTGCGGTTTTCATGTCATACTATATCCATACACTATTTTTTAAGATGAGAAAGAGAGCTGAAAACCTTCTAGTTGGAATTTTAGACCATAAAAATCTACTAGTTGTATTAAAATTTACGATTCTTGCAATTATGGCCCTCTTTGGGCAAAAAATGACGTTTGCTGACGCACAGTGGCAGAAGAGCCCACTTTGTTTTGGTACAAAGTCTTTTTTTACTGAAAAGGGTCATCATCTGCTAACAATTTATCAAAAGCCTTAGTAATCGCTGCATTGTTCATTTATTAGCAGTTGATAATTTATGAACAAACAAAGAGCTCACTGCGGCCGTCACGCTATATTTTAGATTCTTTTTTCAAAACGGAGTCCAAAAAATTTCCAGTGTCGGGTTCCAGTCGGGTAACAAACTTCCAGTGCTGGGTTCCAGTCGGGTAACAAAGTTCCAGTGCCGGGTTTTAGACCATGAACAATCGACTGGTTCTATTAGAATTTAAATTCTCTGCCATTTTGACCCTCTTTGGCCGAAAAGTGATGCTCAGAGGCAAAAAATTGTGGAAACATCACTTTGCTGTGGTTCTTCTGGATAGGGGCTCATAAACTCCTGTCTATAGCGATCGGTTAAAACGATTGCCTATTTTAGAGTTTTCATTGTCAGGCATTTTTACCCTACTTTGGCAAAAATTGATGTTAGGGTGCACAAAATGGTTGAAAACACAACTTTGCTGTGGAATAATCTTGTTTTTTACTAAAAAAAGGAGCACGATTTCCTATAAAATTAGCCTTGTTCCAACATTCTACAACCGCTGATTCGATACGATAACCCATGGAAAAAAAGAAAAAAGAAACATATCAGTTTCTTCAAATCAAACGGCGATTTTCATTGCTGTTAAATGACGAGGGGGCTGTAATTCTCCTGTACATAGTTTTCAACCACATTGATTCTAATTGCGCAGTTTTCATTTTGGCTTTTAGCACTAAACTTTTACTATTATTCTAAGCGAGATTGTTACCATTCCTAAATAAGTGTCAAGTGGAAATTGTTTGCTACTGGACATTCGTTTTTTTGCGGGGAGGGGGGGGGGGCTCTATGATTCATTGCAGCTATTGCTGCAACAATGAATGAAAAGAAATGTTTGGTTACATAAAAGAAGGACAAAACTGATAGCATTTAAGAATTTGGAATGACTAGCTAAAATACAAAATTTCAAGAACATTAAATATAATTTCCTTGAAGCGCAAACGAAAAAGTTTTACTAAAACAAGTTTAAACAAATATTTTGCAAAAAGTATAGGTGACTTAAAATATTAAAAATGTGAAACATTAAAAAAAATTAATTCAACTAGCTTGTAATGACGAATATCAGATAAAAATATTTTTTCTCAAAATTAATTTGTTTTAATTTTGTATGTTTGTCAAGGAAATAAGTTATTGCCAATCCTGATTCCTTAATAACCTACAGAAATGCTATACTCATAGACCTATCAGTAATAAAATTTTCATCGCCTTCAAGGCATTTCGTTTATGATATTCTACTGACAGTTGAGTTAAATGGAGTGAAAACTATATAAATAAATGAAAGACCAGCCCCATCTAGCGTTTGGTGTCTTTTGCCGAACTTTTAACTCTATTAAGCTCGAAAATGCCTTCTTTGGGTGCAATTTTACCTCTAGGTTTATTTTTTGTGTGTTATACGGACCACATTCCAAGTGACCATATAATATAAAACTGAAATCCTTTAAATCTTGCCAGCCGTCGCCTAGAAACAGCTGACCTAACCCAACCATCGAACTCTTGCCAAGGGTATGTCGTAGAAAAAACCAAGGGGGTTTGTCACCTAACGTTTGAACTCTAGTCAAGGACTTCTTATTTGTTCTTCTTATTTGTTTATAACACACAAGTTTTAATAATAACCTCCTAGCCCTTTACCCTTGTTTCCAGCACATGTTATACCACGCGACACACCCCCGCCTTTAAAGGCCCCAGATAAGTGGAGCTACCAACCAATCGCACCTGCACAGTGCAGTCACCTGTTCTATTAAAGGGAACACAAATGGCAAGAATCCATGACTCACCTCTCTGGACTCCAATGAAGTCATACGACTTACCCCGTTTCAAATGGACTGGTCTAATATGCATGCCGCAATTTTGCGTCACCCTACCACAGGAACCCATAGGGGAATCCCCGTTTTAAGCTCACAACTTACGTAATGATTGTTCAACAGTGTTACGTAATACTTTTTTTTCATTAGCTTAATGACGGTACACAGTTCACGTAATTATTGCGCATCCATCACTGCCAGATAATATCATTTTGATATTTTTCGCCGAAATCCCTCAAGACATTTTCCATCACTGCCACATAATACCATTTTGACATTTATTCGCCCAAAAAACTTTCTTTCTCGGTGTTTCATTTTCACTCGAAACATCATTCATTTTTTTTCTAGAGTTCTTGACCCCACCAGGACTCGAAAGGTCATTCCATTCCAGTGGTACAGCGCTCCAAGCAAGTCCTCCATGAAAACCTTGTCAATATTTTGTATCTTGAACCATATTTTGAAAATAAACTATTGCATGACACTTGAGATTCCCCATTTGTTGGCAGTCATTAAAACCACGTGTTTACATCGAAATTTGGCACGTACTTGGGAAAACATCTATTTCAGGGAGACATTTGCTTTCAAGATATTAATAAAGGGGAAATGTGTGTCTTACTCGTGCTAGAGACTACATCTTAATAACACTGAAAATGAAAACACATTAAAAAGCAACAAAACATAAAAAAACACGACAAAATATAAAAGTTGAAAAAGCCGTATCGTTAATATAAGGAAAAAAGAACCATCTATTATAGAAAACCGGGGCTTCTAGCCTGCAACCCCGGGGATAGGGGAGGGGGAGTGATATTAGATGTAATTTAAACCATATTAAGAGCTTTTAAGGAAATACCCCCTTTTCATTATAATAAATTCATGGTTATTTCACAATAGTAGAAAGGGGGTGCTACTCCGGTTGCTCACCCCTGCTGCCACCTACAACTTTTTTACATAATTTATGCATGTTTTTATGGTTTTTGTCAGTGAGAATGGAAAAACAGAATTTTTCTCACTTGAAAAAACATGAATTTTCTCACATTGATGGATGTTTTCTTGGATGGTTATGTGTGTTGGTCAATTTATTTGATATTTTTCATGGATGTCAAAAGTAATTCATGTCTGTTTTATGTATGTTCGTTGTCAGTGAGAATTTGAAAAACAGGAATTTTGTCACATTTATGGATGTCAACAGCAATTCATGTCTGTTTTATGTCTGTTCGTTGTCAGTGAGAATGGACATGCTCGACGCGAATGTTATGCGATTGTTTGGCTAACCTAACCTGATAACTTGATTTACATAATCGCTAGGGGAAATTATTGATTCACGAAGGGGGAATTAAGAAACATTATGGTTTCTTTGATCTTTAGGCGAACCTAACCTGAGAACTTGATTTACATAATCGGTGGGGAAATTATTGATTCACGAAGGGGGAATTAAGAAACATTATGGTTTCTTTGATCTTTAGGCGAACCTAACCTGAGAACTTGATTTACATAATCGGCGGGGAAATTATTGATTCACGAAGGGGGAATTAAGAAACATTATGGTTTCTTTGATCTTTAGGCAAACCTAACCTGAGAACTTGATTTACATAATCGGCGGGGAAATTATTGATTCACGAAGGGGGAATTAAGAAACATTATGGTTTCTTTGATCTTTAGGCGAACCTAACCTGAGAACTTGATTTACATAATCGGTGGGGAAATTATTGATTCACGAAGGGGGAATTAAGAAACATTATGGTTTCTTTGATCTTTAGGCGAACCTAACCTGAGAACTTGATTTACATAATCGGCGGGGAATTATTGATTCACGAAGGGGGAATTAAGAAACATTATGGTTTCTTTGATCTTTAGGCGAACCTAACCTGAGAACTTGATTTAAATAATCGGCAGGGGAATGTATTGATTCACGAAGGGGGAATTAAGAAACATTATGGTTTCTTTAATCTTTAGGCCTGAGAGATTTATTTATTATTGTTGTTTTGGACAAGTGCATGCTAGGGGTGAATGTCAAGGTGTCCTGGAATAGGAAACCAGAAGTACATGCATCCTTCTCGGCCAATCAGCGAGTCGAATACATCCTCCTTCTCAGCCAATCAGAGGGCTTGCTTACATATTAGCGGCGGAGGGAATATGAGGAAAGAATTTTTGCTATAGTTTAATTAGTCTGTGAATAGAATTCACTAAGTTTTTAGTTAGCAGTGTAATAACATGAGTGAACAAGTTGAGTTAGAAATATCCTTTTATTGCAACTGTTCTATTTGTAAAGGACATTTTAATGATTTTGAACATTCTCATGAACCTACTGCATGTTTAGACAGCATAGAGGCAGAGACAGATGAGAAGAATCTGGAGGAAATGAGAAGAAAAATTATATGTGACATGGAGAGAAATTTATACCGGTTGCAAGTATGTTCACATAAAAGAAGGGTTGATATGATAGAAAAGAAGATCAAAAGAAGAGACTGATAAAAGAGGGCTTTCTCTATAGTGTAAAAGACAGCAGTGAAAACCCCATGAAAAATGTATATAAAGCAAGATATAACTCGGAATATTATGATGATTATGTTCTAAGAGAAGAGAAAAAGTGGCCCTTTAAGAGACAACATAAGAGGTAATTCTACGAAAAGGATTTTAAACAACGGAAACCGTGGTGGAAGGTTCTCATATATGATTTAACGTTAAATCTAATTATTAATATGTATAATGAGTTTTATATTGTAATCATACAATAAATTTGTTTGTATTATTTTAATTTTCATATACTAGATATATATAGAGTGAGGATACCATCAGAGACTTCTGTACATGAATAGTTCAGTTTGATTAGATCACTCCATAGAGTATTATCAGTCCACAACCAAGTTTTCTATCAAAGATAACAAAAAATAATTCATTCCTTCTAATCTTTATTCTCTTGAAATATCAATATTCTCAATGCTTTTTAAATAAACTATATCTGGTTCAATTATCTGAATATCTATGTCACCATCCTCCACTACCACTATATCTACCAGAGGTGGTGGTATACACTCAATTTCAACCTCCGATTCATCATTTATTGATATATCAATCAATTGGGTGGGCATGATATATCAATCAGTGGGAGTACGAGTAATATTGACCATGTACTTTTAATTTTTCCCCATCTATTATAGTAAAAGTTATCCGGATTTCCCGATAAGTGATCATTTACCTATTCAGTTTTTGACATCGTTTTCTGTAATTCATGATTCTGTTTCTGCTTCTAATTTTATTCCAATTCGCCCTAAATATTTTGAGAGAATTATCTGGGATGAAAAACTGATTCCGGCTTACCAAGATAAAAGTTGATCTTTAGCTCGAAAAGTAGTTGTACCTGATATTCTGAAGTGTCATAAAGATAACATAGAGCTTGAGCTTAATTGCATATATCTTCAGTTATTACATTGCTTAAAATATGGTGCTAAAGAAACTTTGGAGTTAAAAAGTGTAAACCCAATGTTGAAAAAACCTTTTTGGTCGTCAAATCCGTTTCTTGTACATGCTAATCATGAATCTAAATTAGCTTTTAGACATTGGAAAAAATAGTGGAAAACCGCGTGATCTTCATCCGGCTTTTCTATGCATGAAAAAAAGAAGGCAATTTTCCAGTCGGAGCTTCGTCGTCATAATAATATTTTGCTTATGGATGCTTCGTCTGAAGTTGATATGAATAAAAAGAAACTTTGGAAAGCTCTACGTTCAACAAAGAGAGTTAATGAACCTTCTAAAAAGAATGGCCCTTCTCTTGTTGAGTGGGAAACTCATTTTGCAAACCTTTCGAAATCTTGTGATGATCCTGAACAACTTCGCATGTTGATATAATTTTAAAACAGTTCTTTTAATTCGCATGATTTTTCTATTTCGTTTGATTCTTTGTTGGGTGCATGCCGTAAATTAAAGCCACAATCCTCTAAAGACCATGATGGGATTTTTTCAAATCATGTGAAATTTGCTCCAACTTCTTTTCTTCTTCTTCTTTTGACTTTTTTTAATCTTATTCTCAAGTTTGGTATTGTTCCTCCGTCTTTTAGGATTGGGGTGGTAACTCCTATTCTAAAATCTGGTAAAAGAGTTCTCCGTTCTTGTGATTCGTATAGGCCGATAACGAAGGGTTCTATGATTGGTAAACTTTTTGAATTATGTATAAAGGATCTTTTTGATTATTTGGATGTTGGTCTTAATCAAGTAGGGTTCAAAAAAGGAATGGGTTGCGACCATGCGCATGCAACGTTTGATACTATAATTAAGGAGTCAAGATCTACTTGCTCCCCACTTTATACACTATTAATTGATATAAAAGGAGCTTTTGACAATATTTCGCATGCTTCCGCTCTTTCAGCTCTTATTTCTGGTGGGATTCCCCTTTCTGTGGTTAGAGTTCTTAGATCTTGGTATTCGGGGCTTAGGATAAAAATTTTTGCACATACTTCTGATTCTCTTTCTAATCCAATTTCCGTGGGTCGGGGCGTGAGACAGGGTGGGGTTTTATCTCCTTATATTTTTAATGCATGTCTGGCGGAGTGTCTTCGTTCTTTATCTACAACCCTTATTTCTTGGGGACGGGATGTGTCTTTTCTTGCATATGCTGATGATATTATCCTATTGAGCCGTTCTAAAGCTAGTCTAATTAAGAATTTTAATTCCCTTTCTAGTCTGCTTAATGTTCGTGGCCTTTCTATTAGTATTAAAAATGTCAATATTTTCCCGTTAATGTTAATGACCGAGCTGAATTAATTTGCGATAGAAATATATCATTTCCGGTTTCTGATGCTGTTGTTTATCTTGGGTTACCTTATTCTGCTTCAGCTCGTGAATCTAAGTCGATGCTAATTTTACATATTCAAGAAAAAATTAGAAAGGCGTTTGGTTCCATAATACGGCTACGTGGTGTTTATCGTCGTGAAATTCTAGGTTCTCTTTTTAATGCAGTTGCCCTCCCGCATGTTCTTTATCCTTCCCTTCTTCTTCGAGATTTTAAAATTTGTGATTTTTCAGCAATTCGCGTTTGTTATTTTAAATATTGTAAGTTTTTACTTGGTTTTCCAATTTCCTTTAGTAATTCTGAATTAGTTTCAAAATTTAAAATTAAAGAGCCGTTGGAAATAGCCAAGGTAAAAATAAATAATTTTACCGTAAATCTGAAAATATACTTTATGTTCATAATCTTTTCCTTTTTTTTCTATAGTTTAAAAAGTGCATGATTTCATTATTACTATTTGTTGCATTTGATTAGGTTTTCTTTTGGGCAATTTGTAAATTGTTGCTATGTTTAATGGTGTGTTATTTGGATTTTTGAAGAGTTATTTAATTATCTTTTATACTCCTCGTTTTTGAGGGAAATAAATAAATAAATAAATATATTCAAATAAATCGCCGCGTACTCCTATTGTAGGCAAACTAGGAGCCAACCGCTCGTCATCCTCTATGCAAAGACGGCCTGAAGGCCCCCGCCGTACCAGATCTTCCGACGTATATGACAGACCATCTTCCGTATAATGTACTTCTAGCACATCTTCATTACCTTCGACGGTTGTAGTAGTACAAAGAAGGACCTCCTCATCAAGTGAGAGATCCCAACCAAGCCATACATCCTAAAAGATTGATAACACTATGATCGAAAACTAGAGTTTCCTGCGGAAAACCTATATTAGTTCAGATTTTACGGGAATGGTTTATTTTCGAACCATGGAAATGTATTTACCATAATTTTCTTACAAAACTAGAGTTCTGGTACAGTGGTGAGTTGTAGTAGTAGTAGTAGCAGTACTAGATGAACCAAAAATAACGACACTATTAAGATTTGAATGAATTTATCTCTCTTTGGGCAACTAAATACTGTAATAGAATATGATAGCGTCAACAAAGTGAAAATCTGCATAAGAACTCCAAACAGTTTTGTGTAAATGATTTTTAAACAATTTTTTATTTTGATCACTTTCCACATAGCAAATATTTTTCATAGTTAAGGGAGGGGGGGAGGGGTACTGTTAGATATGGCACACTGAGATTCATAACTATAATGTCCTCATGAAAATAAGGCCCATTTCCTAACATCATTTGGAACTTGCAAATTATTATAAGTAGTAACTAATTACTTAATTTTTAATGAACTTATAATTAATTGAACCAACAATCCAAATTTTTTGATACCGCAACAATAAATGGCAACGAAGAAGAATATAAAATAAAACTATAATATTTTAAGAAGTACAGAGTTTGGCTCATGAAATTGAATAGAACAAAGGACTATGATAAATAGCTTCAGAATCAAAATCTGACCCAGTCGAATAAAGGTCCATCCGGCATTTTTGCTCATTCATCCCCCCCCCACCAAACAAGCAGTGCAGTTAAAACCTACTTAGAATCTGTACTTAGACCTTGAAACTAGAAGAAACTAAATTTTCTGTAAAGTTATGTCTACCGATAGACTTATTAGAGTAACAGAAACTTTTTTTCCACAACCCTCAAGAGGACATTTTTCAACTAAAAGTAAAGAGCTACTAGACTAAATCAAACATGTGCTGAAATAATAACGAATAATTGTTCAAACTTAAATTTTCTGTAAAGTTATGTCTAGTGATAAACTTATTAGAGTGACAAAAACTTTTTTCCATAAGAGAACATTTTTCAACTAAAAGTAAAGAGCTACTAGACTAAATCAAACATGTGCAGAAATAATAACGAATAATTGTTCAAACTTAAATTTTCTATACACTTTTGTCTAGTGATGAACTTGTTAGAGTGGCAAGAACTTTTTTTTTCCACAAGAGAACATTTTTCAACTAAAAGTAAAGAGCTACTAGACTAAATCAAAGATGTGCAGAAATAATAACGAATAATAGTTCAAACTTAAATTTTCTGTGAACTTTTGTCTAGTGATGAACTTGTTAGAGTGACGAAAACTTTTTTCACAAGAGGACATTTTTCAACTAAAAGTAAAGAGCTACTAGACTAAATAAAGAGGACATTCTTCAACTAAAAGTAATGAGCTGCTAGAGTAAATAAAAAATCACGAATTTATACACAGTTTTAACTAGCTAGGGCTAAATTTGTTAACGATGGATCATTGGGGACATTTTTCAACTAAATTAAAGTGCTACTAGACTAAATCAAAGATGTGCAGAAATAATAACGAATAATTATTCAAACTTAAATTTTCTGTAAACTATTGTCTAGTGATGAACTTGTTAGAGTGACAAAAACTTTTTTTCCACAAGAGAACATTTTTCAAGTAAAAGTAAAGAGCTGCTAGACTAAATAAAAAAATCATGAATTTATGCATAGTTTTAACTAGCTAGGGCTAAATTTTTTAACGATTGACTATTGAGGACATTTTTCAACTAAAAGTAAAGAGCTACTAGACTAAATCAAAGATGTGCAGAAATAATAACGAATAATTGTTCAAACTTAAATTTTCTGTAAACTTTTGTCTAGTGATGAACTTGTTAGAGTGACAAGAACTGGTTTTTCAACAAGAGGACATTTTTCAACTAAAAGTAAAGAGCTACTAGACTGAATCAAAGATGTGCAGAAATAATAACGAATAATAGTTCAAACTTAAATTTTCTGTAAACTTTTGTCTAGATATGAACTTATTAGAGTGTCAAGAACTGGTTTTTCGACAAGAGGACATTTTTCAACTAAAAGTAAAGAGCCCCTAGACTAAATCAAAGATGTGCAGAAATAATAACGAATAATAGTTCAAACTTAAATTTTCTGTAAACTTTTGTCTAGTGATGAACTTGTTAGAGTGACAAAAACTTTTTTCACAAGAGGACATTTTTCAACTAAAAGTAAAGAGCTACTAGACTAAATCAAGAGGACATTTTTCAACTAAAAGTAATGAGCTGCTAGACTAATTAAAAAAATCATGAATTTATACAGTGTTTTAACTAGCTAGGGCTAAATTTGTTAACGATGGATCATTGAGGACATTTTTCAACTAAAAGTAAAGAGCTACTAGACTAAATCAAAGATGTGCAGAAATAATAACGAATAATTATTCAAACTTAAATTTTCTGTAAACTATTGTCTAGTGGTGAACTTGTTAGAGTGACAAAAACTTTTTTTCCACAAGAGGACATTTTTCAACTAAAAGTAAAGAGCTGCTAGACTAAATAAAAAAAAATCATGAATTTATGCACAGTTTTAACTAGCTAGGACTAAATTTGTTAACGATGGATCATTGAGGACATTTTTCAACTAAAAGTAAAGAGCTACTAGACTAATCAAAGATGTGCAAAAATAATAACGAATAATTGTTCAAACTTAAATTTTCTGTAAACTTTTGTATAGTGATAAACCAGTTAGAGTGACAAAAACTTTTTTTCCACAAGAGAACATTTTTCAACTAAAAGTAAAGAGCTGCTAGACTAAATAAAAAAAATATCATGAATTTATGCACAGTTTTAACTAGCTAGGACTAAATTTGTTAACGATTCAAATTAGGAAAGAAAACCAAATGTTCCTGTATTACCTAAGTAACACGACAAAAAATCAAGAATTCATGTACAGTTTTAAATTATAATCACGAAAAAAATTGTCATGCTACAGTTGCGATGTGTGTATAATATACAAGTATCGGAACTGTTCAAGGAGAGAGAACCGGATTACACGGTATTATTTAAAACGATAGTAAATTAAATTTAAAAATTCAACTGAAAGTAAGAAGCAACATAAGAGTTTATAAACGAACAGAAATTATTACGTATAAGAACAGGGTCACCCCCTCCTCAAGACATCACTCTTTACACAACTTTTTTAGAATTTAAAAACATAGTTTATTATTATTAAAAATATTTAATAAAACTTTTTTATTTGATTATCTGAAGCATAGTTTAATGTTTTACTTTGAACAAACTACATTGTTAATGCGTTACTTTTTATAAACACCAAGTATAAAGGCATTTAATTATCTAGGTGTTTGAAAACCCAGTTCAAAACTAACGCTACTGTTTAAAAAAATTAGCTCCAACGCTTCGACATTGCTTAATAGAATTAAATGTTGGGGGTTTTTATCATAGTTTTTGTATAAATCATCTCGTTTTGTAAAAAATTATAGAAAGTATATTTCTATGGTTCAAATATGAAAATCCATAGGAGAAAATATAAATTAAAATTTAAACGTACATTAGCCATCGAAGGACCGGTGAGTTCATTTGGAGTATTCAATACTTTATATATATAGATATATATATATATATACCTATCTATATTTCAATATGCACTGAAGTTAATGACATCAAACACTAAATAATATGCGGTAATAACGGCATATTTCCTTTCCTTAATCAAATTAATAAATGCTGACCTATAGGATCATGGAAAACAAGTTCATTTTATGTCTTCTTTTCATTTGCATAAGACCCCTAATGTCATAAGCCATTCTATGACTTGTTTTTCAGAAATAGAGTTTTTTCTACGTGAACAAAGTAACTTTATATATATGAAAGTTCGTGTCGTAATGTGCATATTTTTCCAAAATCGTCTAGTCAATTTTTAGATGGATTTTTTTTTCTTCAACATAGTTGAAATACTCAATAACTATGTCCTTAGAGATAAAATGGACCCTTCAGCCCCTGGGGGAAAGGTTCTTAAGTTATGAAATTTATACATAAGCCGGTAAAAGTTGGGATTGAAAAAGATTTGTACTCCAACTCGAAGCACAACAGTCGAGAGGGGGTTCATTCTAATTGAAAAAAGATCCTAGTGACCCTTTTCAGTAACAAAAAATAACTGGAGGACAACTAGGCCCCCCCTCCCACATCACCTTTTTCCAAAATCATCTAATGGGAAGCCACGGAGCCGAAGGCCAGCCACGGATGGGACCCCACCACCAAGGTTAGGATAGGTTAGGTTACCTAACATTTCTAGTTGGGCCCCTCACCCCCGGGGCCACGGGGACCGAAAGCCTACCACGAGTGGGACCCCCACCACCAAGGTTAGGTTATCTAACATTTCTAGGTGCCCCTCCCCCAACCCCGGGGCCACGGGGCCGAAAGCCTGACACGGGTGGGATTTTCACCACCAAGGTCAGGTTAGGTTAGATTAGGTTAGGTTACGTAACATTTCTAGGTTAACTTACATCAGGTTAAGTGGCGCGCCACTTAACCTGATTTAAGTTAACCTAGAAATGTTAGGTAACCTAACCTTGGTGGTGGGGGTCCCACTCGTGGTAGGCTTTCTGTCCCCGTGGCCCCGGGGGGTGAGGGGCCCAACTAGAAATGTTAGGTAACCTAACCTATCCTAACCTTGGTGGTGGGATCCCATCCGTGGCTGGCCTTCGGCTCCGTGGCTTCCCATTAGATGATTTTGGAAAAAGGTGATGTGGGAGGGGGGGCCTAGTTGTCCTCCAATTATTTTTTGTTTCTGAAAAGGGTCACTAGAATCTTTTTTCAATTAGAATGAACCCCCTCTCGACTGTTGTGCTTCGAGTTGGAGTACAAATCTTTTTCAATCCCAACTTTTACCGGCTTATGTATAAATTTCATAACTTAAAAACCTTTCCCCCAGGGGCTGAAGGGTCCATTTTATCTCTAAGGACATAGTTATTGAGTATTTCAACTATGTTGAAAAAAAAATCCATCTAAAAATTGACTAGGCGATTTTGGAAAAATATGCACATTACGACACGAACTTTCATATATATAAAGTTACTTTGTTCACGTAGAAAAAACTCTATTTCTGAAAAACAAGTCATAGAATGGCTTATGACATTGGGGGTCTTATGCAAATGAAAAGAAGACATAAAATGACCTTGTTTTCCATGATCCTATAGGTCAGCATTTATTAATTTGATTAAGGAAAGGAAATATACCATTATTACCGCATATTATTTAGTGTTTGATGTCATTAACTTCAGTGCATATTGAAATATAGATAGATATATATATATATATAAAGTAATGAATACTCCAAATGAACTCACCGGTCCTTCGATGGCTAATGTACGTTTAAATTTTAATTTATATTTTCCCCTATGGATTTTCATATTTGAACCATAGAAATATACTTTCTATAATTTTTTACAAAAACGAGATGATTTATACAAAAACTATGATAAAAACCCCCAACATTTAATTCTATTAAGCAATGTCGAAGCGTTGGAGCTAATTTTTTTAAACCAGTAGCGTTAGTTTTGAACTTGGTTTTCAAGCACCTAGATAATTAAATGCCTTTATACTTGGTGTTTATAAAAAGTAACGCATTAACAATGTAGTTTGTTCAAAGTAAAACATTAAACTATGCTTCAGATAATCAAATAAAAAAGTTTTATTAAATATTTTTAATAATAATAAACTATGTTTTTAAATTCTAAAAAAAATGTGTAAAGAGTGATGTCTTGAGGAGGGGGTGACCCTGTTCTTATACGTAATAATTTCTGTTCGTTTATAAACTTTGATGTTGCTTCTTACTTTCAGTTGAATTTTTAAATTTAATTTACTATCGTTTTAAATAATACCGTGTAATCCGGTTCTCTCTCCTTGAACAATTCCGATACTTGTATATTATACACACATCGCAACTGTAGCATGACAATTTTTTTCGTGATTATAATTTAAAACTGTACATGAACTCTTGATTTTTTGTCGTGTTACTTAGGTAATACAGGAACATTTGGTTTTCTTTCCTAATTTGAATTTTTACACAAATTTAGTCCTAGCTAGTTAAAACTGTGCATAAATTCGTGATATTTTTTTATTTAGTCTAGCAGCTCTTTACTTTTAGTTGAAAAATGTCCTCTTGTGGAAAAAAAGTTTTTGTCACTCTAACTGGTTTATCACTATACAAAAGTTTACAGAAAATTTAAGTTTGAACAATTATTTGTTATTATTTCTGCACATCTTTGATTAGTCTAGTAGCTCTTTACTTTTAGTTGAAAAATGTCCTCAATGATCCATCGTGAACAAATTTAGTCCTAGCTAGTTAAAACTGTGCATAAATTCATGATATTTTTTTTTATTTAGTCTAGCAGCTCTTTACTTTTAGTTGAAAAATGTCCTCTTGTTGAAAAACCAGTTCTTGTTACTCTAACAAGTTCATCACTAGACAATAGTTTACAGAAAATTTAAGTTTAAATAATTATTCGTTATTATTTCTGCACATCTTTGATTTAGTCTAGTAGCTCTTTACTTTTAGTTGAAAAATGTCCTCAATGATCTATCGTTAACAAATTTAGCCCTAGCTAGTTAAAACACTGTATAAATTCATGATTTTTTTATTTAGTCTAGCAGCTCATTACTTTTAGTTGAAAAATGTCCTCTTGATTTAGTCTAGTAGCTCTTTACTTTTAGTTGAAAAATGTCCTCTTGTGAAAAAAGTTTTTGTCACTCTAACAAGTTCATCACTAGACAAAAGTTTACAGAAAATTTAAGTTTGAACTATTATTCGTTATTGTTTCTGCACATCTTTGATTTAGTCTAGTAGCTCTTTACTTTTAGTTGAAAAATGTCCTCTTGTTGAAAAACCAGTTCTTGTCACTCTAACAAGTTCATCACTAGACAAAAGTTTACAGAAAATTTAAGTTTGAACTATTATTCGTTATTATTTCTGCACATCTTTGATTCAGTCTAGTAGCTCTTTACTTTTAGTTGAAAAATGTCCTCTTGTTGAAAAACCAGTTCTTGTTACTCTAACAAGTTCATCACTAGACAATAGTTTACAGAAAATTTAAGTTTGAACTATTATTCGTTATTGTTTCTGCACATCTTTGATTTAGTCTAGTAGCTCTTTACTTTTAGTTGAAAAATGTCCTCTTGTCGAATGATCAATCGTTAACAAATTTAGCCCTAGCTAGTTAAAACTATGCATAAATTCATGATTTTTTTATTTAGTCTAGCAGCTCTTTACTTTTACTTGAAAATGTTCTCTTGTGGAAAAAAAGTTTTTGTCACTCTAACAAGTTCATCACTAGACAATAGTTTACAGAAAATTGAAGTTTGAATAATTATTCGTTATTGTTTCTGCACATCTTTGATTTAGTCTAGTAGCACTTTACTTTAGTTGAAAAATGTCCCCAATGATCCATCGGTAACAAATTTAGCCCTAGCTAGTTAAAACTGTGTATAAATTCGTCATTTTTTATTTACTCTAGCAGCTCATTACTTTTAGTTGAAGAATGTCCTCTTGATTTAGTCTAGTAGCTCTTTAATTTTAGTTGAAAAATGTCCTCTTGTGAAAAAAGTTTTCGTCACTCTAACAAGTTCATCACTAGACAAAAGTTTACAGAAAATTTAAGTTTGAACTCTTATTCGTTATTATTTCTGCACATCTTTGATTTAGTCTAGTAGCTCTTTACTTTTAGTTGAAAAATGCTCTCTTGTGGAAAAAAAAGTTCTTGCCACTCTAACAAGTTCATCACTAGACAAAAGTTTATAGAAAATTTAAGTTTGAACAATTATTCGTTATTATTTCAGCACATGTTTGATTTAGTCTAGTAGCTCTTTACTTTTAGTTGAAAAATGTTCTCTTATGGAAAAATGTTTTTGTCACTCTAATAAGTTTATCGCTAGACATGACTTTACAGAAAATTTAAGTTTGAACAATTATTCGTTATTATTTCAGCACATGTTTGATTTAGTCTAGTAGCTCTTTACTTTTAGTTGAAAAATGTTCCCTTATGGAAAAAAGTTTTTGTCACTCTAATAAGTTTATTGCTAGACATAACTTTACAGAAAATTTAAGTTTGAACAATTATTCGTTATTATTTCAGCACATGTTTGATTTAGTCTAGTAGCTCTTTTCTTTTAGTTGAAAAATGTCCTCTTGAGGGTTGTTGAAAAAAGTTTCTGTCACTCTAATAAGTCTATCGCTAGACATAACTTTACAGAAAATTTAGTTTCTTCTAGTTTCAAGGTCTAAGTACAGATTCTAAGTAGGTTTTAACTGCACTGCTTGTTTGGTGGGGGGGGGATGAATGAGCAAAAATGCCGGATGGACCTTTATTCGACTGGGTCAGATTTTGATTCTGAAGCTATTTATCATAGTGCTTTGTTCTATTCAATTTCATGAGGCAAACTCTGTACTTCTTAAAATATTATAGTTTTTTTATATTCTTTTTCGTTGCCATTTATTGTTGTGGTATCAAAAAATTTGGATTGTTGGTTCAATTAATTATAAGTTCATTAAAAATTAAGTAATTAGTTACTACTTATAATAATTTGCAAGTTCCAAATGATGTTAGGAAATGGGCCTTATTTTCATGAGGACATTATAGTTATGAATCTCAGTGTGCCATATCTAACAGTACCCCCCCCTCCCTTAACTATGAAAAATATTTGCTATGTGGAAAGAGATCAAAATAAAAAATTGTTTAAAAATCATTTACACAAAACTGTTTGGAGTTCTTATGCAGATTTTCACTTCGTTGACGCTATCATATCCTATTACTGTATTTAGTTGCCCAAAAGGAGGTAAATTCATTCAAATCTTAATAGTGTCGTTATTTTTGGTTCATCTAGTACTACTACTACTACTACTACAACTCACCACTGTACCAGAACTCTAGTTTTGTAAGAAAATTATGGTAAATACATTTCCATGGTTCGAAAATAAACCATTCCCGTAAAATTTGAACTAATATAGGTTTTCCGCAGGAAACTCTAGTTTTTGATCATAGTGTTATCAATCTTTTAGGATGTATGGCTTGGTTGGGATCTCTCACTTGATGAGGAGGTCCTTCTTTGTACTACTACAACCGTCGAAGGTAATGATGATGTGCTAGAAGTACATTATACGGAAGATGGTCTGTCATATACTTCGGAAGATCTGGTACGGCGGGGGCCTTCAGGCCGTCTTTGCATAGAGGATGACGAGCGGTTGGCTCCTAGTTTGCCTACAATAGGAGTACGCGGCGATTTATTTGAATATATGCCCACCCAATTGATTGATATATCAATAAATGATGAATCGGAGGTTGAAATTGAGTGTATACCACCACCTCTGGTAGATATAGTGGTAGTGGAGGATGGTGACATAGATATTCAGATAATTGAACCAGATATAGTTTATTTAAAAAGCATTGAGAATATTGATATTTCAAGAGAATAAAGATTAGAAGGAATGAATTATTTTTTGTTATCTTTGATAGAAAACTTGGTTGTGGACTGATACTACTCTATGGAGTGATCTAATCAAACTGAACTATTCATGTACAGAAGTCTCTGATGGTATCCTCACTCTATATATATCTAGTATATGAAAATTAAAATAATACAAACAAATTTATTGTATGATTACAATATAAAACTCATTATACATATTAATAATTAGATTTAACGTTAAATCATATATGAGAACTCTTCCACCACGGTTTCCGTTGTTTAAAATCCTTTTCGTAGAATGACCTCTTATGTTGTCTCTTAAAGGGCCACTTTTTCTCTTCTCTTAGAACATAATCATCATAATATTCCGAGTTATATCTTGCTTTATATACATTTTTCATTGGGTTTTCACTGCTGTCTTTTACACTATAGAGAAAGCCCTCTTTTATCAGTCTCTTCTTTTGATCTTCCTTTTCTATCATATCAACCCTTCTTTTATGTGAACATACTTGCAACCGGTATAAATTTCTCTCCATGTCACATATAATTTTTCTTCTCATTTCCTCCAGATTCTTCTCATCTGTCTCTGCCTCTATGCTGTCTAAACATGCAGTAGGTTCATGAGAATGTTCAAAATCATGAAAATGTCCTTTACAAATAGAACAGTTGCAATAAAAGGATATTTCTAACTCAACTTGTTCACTCATGTTATTACGCTGCTAACTAAAAACTTAGTGAATTCTATTCACAGACTAATTAAACTATAGCAAAAATCCTTTCCTCATATTCCCTCCGCCGCTAATATGTAAGCAAGCCCTCTGATTGGCTGAGAAGGAGGATGTATTCGACTCGCTGATTGGCCGAGAAGGATGCATGTACCTCCGGTTTCCTATTCCAGGACACCTTGACATTCACCCCTAGCATGCACTTGTCCAAAACAACAATAATAAATAAATCCCTCAGGCCTAAAGATTAAAGAAACCATAATGTTTCTTAATTCCCCCTTCGTGAATCAATACATTCCCCCGCCGATTATTTAAATCAAGTTCTCAGGTTAGGTTTGCCTAAAGATCAAAGAAACCATAATGTTTCTTAATTCCCCCTTCGTGAATCAATACATTCCCCCGCCGATTATTTAAATCAAGTTCTCAGGTTAGGTTCGCCTAAAGATCAAAGAAACCATAATGTTTCTTAATTCCCCCTTCGTGAATCAATACATTCCCCCGCCGATTATTTAAATCAAGTTCTCAGGTTAGGTTTGCCTAAAGATCAAAGAAACCATAATGTTTCTTAATTCCCCCTTCGTGAATCAATAATTTCCCCGCCGATTATGTAAATCAAGTTCTCAGGTTAGGTTCGCCTAAAGATCAAAGAAACCATAATGTTTCTTAATTCCCCCGTCGTGAATCAATAATTTCCCCACCGATTATGTAAATCAAGTTCTCAGGTTAGGTTCGCCTAAAGATCAAAGAAACCATAATGTTTCTTAATTCCCCCTTCGTGAATCAATAATTTCCCCGCCGATTATGTAAATCAAGTTCTCAGGTTAGGTTCGCCTAAAGATCAAAGAAACCATAATGTTTCTTAATTCCCCCTTCGTGAATCAATAATTTCCCCTAGCGATTATGTAAATCAAGTTCTCAGGTTAGGTTAGCCAAACAATCTCATAACATTCGCGTCGAGCATGTCCATTCTCACTGACAACGAACAGACATAAAACAGACATGAATTGCTGTTGACATCCATAAATGTGACAAAATTCCTGTTTTTCAAATTCTCACTGACTACGAACATACATAAAACAGTCATGAATTGCTTTTGACATCCATGAAAAACATCAAATAAATTGACCAACACACATAACCATCCAAGAAAACATCCATCAATGTGAGAAAATTCATGTTTTTTCAAGTGAGAAAAATTCTGTTTTTCCATTCTCACTGACAAAAACCATAAAAACATGCATAAATTATGTAAAAAAGTTGTAGGTGGCAGCAAGGGTGAGCAACCGGAGTAGCACCCCCTTTCTACTCACAATATCCTATCAATAAGTCCAACCCTCCTAGTAGCATTCATTTTGAGAGGATATATTGATAATAGATGTAGGTTTTTAGGTGTTATTGCACCTTTGAAATGATAAAGAATAACATGCCTAATTTAACGAAAGACGAAAGGAGAGGACTCCAGGGGGACCGTCTGTGGGGGAGGAAATACAAGCGTACATTTATTGTTATCCAGCCTCCATCCAGTGCTCACTGCTCGCCTCCTAGGTAGTCTCCAGTCCCCCCGAGTGGTTTGTCCCAGCCCGACACACCCCCAGAAATTTTTTTTTAGCAAAAATATGAAGGAGGGGATCATAATATACACAAAAAGAACCGTGTATTATAGAAAACCGAGACTTCTAGCCTGAAACCCAGGAGGATGAGAAAAAGGGGAGTGATATTAGATGCAAATTTAAGACTTTTTAAGAGTTTTTAAGGAAATACCCCTTTTCATTAAGATAAATTCATTGATATTTCACAATATCCTAAAAATATTTTCCTGCTCCCACCTAGTAGCCTTCATTTTCAGGAGATGCATTGATAATAGGTGTGTTAGTTTTTAGGAGTTATTGTGGCTTATAAAAGAATAAAGAATAACATGTCAAATTTAAGGAAAGACGATGGGAGAGGACTCCAGGGGAGGGGGAACCGTCTGTGGGGGAGGAGATTCAAGCGTATATTTATTTTTATCCAGCCTCCATCCAGTGCTCACTGCGTAGTCTCCATCCCACCGCGTGGTTTGTCCGAACCCGACACACCCCCATGACAAAATTTTTAGTAAAAATATGAGGGAGGGAATCATAATATACACAAAAAGAACTGTGTATTATAGAAAACCGAGACTTCTAGCCTGAAACCCAGGAGGATGAGAAAAAGGGGAGTGATATTAGATGCAAATTTAAGACATATTAAGAGCTTATAATGAAATACCGCTTATTCATTAAGATAAATTCATGGATATTTCACAATATAATAACAATATTTTCCAGCTCCAACCTAGTAGCCTTCATTTTCAGAGCATGCATTGATAATAGGTGTAGGTTTTAGCTGTTATTGTGGCTTTAAAAGGATAAAGAATAAAATGCCTTATTTAAGGAAAGACAAAGGGAGAGGACTCACAGGGAGGGGGAACCGTCTGTGGGGGAGGAGATTCAAGCGTACACTTATTGTTATCCAGCCTATGTCCATTAAGGTACCGACCTGTTTGATGCTCACCTCTGGGGAAATGTCCAGTCCCCCTGAACGGTTTCTCTTAGCCCAGGGTACGTTTCTCACCAAAATATCAAAACACGGAAAGGAGGGAAAATTGATGCGCTGTGTGCTGTGAGGGGAGTTTGATCTGTGTCTACTCTTTTTGGGGGACGGAATCCGGCCATCCTACACGCAGTGGGGAAGTCTGATCTAGGTCTACTCATTTCTGAGACGGAATCCGGGCTTCGGTTAGGCGATAAAAGAGGCTAAAAAACGCTATTGCTCAAGATAACATAAAATGTAGTAATAATAGGGAATTTATCATAGAATTTCTACGGCAACCCTCTAACGTCAGAGCATCCCTGTTTCTAGCGCTCAGCTAGAAAGATTCGTGCCGTTGCAACATTCCAGCCATTGAAAATTGTTTTTCTTGAAAACCCCCTGGATTTCCCGTGATGAATTCTAATATGAATGATGCAAGCGTATCTCACAAACAAGTCTAAAAGGACCCCATGGACCTCCAGCATGCCACATACACATGCGTATTGCGTATTAACGGCGATGTATATCTTAAGCAAAATACCTAATGGGAGAGCTCGGAAGATCATCATGCGAGAAAGGCATATGTCCAACCAAACCGATAAAAAGTATATTTATTGTCCAGAGCGGCATGGTGCTTTGACACTGTTTCCACACTAGCATCAGCTCTCCACATGACCCCCCCCTCTTTGAAAACAGAGAAGCCCCCCCTTTTCTTTGCTAGTGTTTGATACTATAAGTATTTCGTCTCACAATGTTACACTATTACTACCCCCTATGACATACCCTATCCCCAAAAACACTTTTCAGACATTTATTGTTAAAAAATTTTATTTCAAATCATTCGTTCGGGTTTTTACGAGCAATTCGGCCAACAGTATCACAATGTAACTACTCCAAGACACCCTTCTGCCATCGTCACATCTCCCAAAAACTCTTTTCTGTCATTTCTTTAGTTAAAAATTTTATCTTAAACTCATTTATTCGGGTTTTCGCAAGGAATTCACTCCACAATACCACGCTATAAGTACTCTCTAGAATCCCTAAAACACCTTTCATCATCATTGTAAGCGTCTTCTAGCATTTGAAACACAAACGCACACACGAAAACACACAGACACACAAACAAAAACACACACAAACACACATGAACACAAAACACACAAAAACACCAACACACACACACACACACACACACACACACATACACAAAAAAAGCAACACACACACACATACACTCAATGAAAAACACACATGAAGAAAAAAAACACAGACACAAAACAAACACAAACACAAACAAAAACACACACGAACAAAAAAACACACACCAAGAACAACACACAAAACGAAACCACACACACACACACAAACACACACGAACACAAAACACACACACACACAAAACACACGAACACAAAACACACACGAACACAAACACACACAAAAACAACACACAAAAACGAACACACACACACACACACAAACACACACGAACACAAACACACACACACACACACAAAACACACGAACACAAAACACACACACAAAAACACGCACAAACTAAAACAGACATACACATAATGAAAAATACGCATGAACTAAAAAAAATACAAAAAACACACAAACACAAAAAAAAAACAACAAACACACACACACGGACACACACACACATGAACAAAAAAAAACACACACACACACACAATGAAAAAAACACATGAAAAAAAAACACAGACATAAAAACACACACACACACACACACACAAACGCACACACATGAACAAACATAAACACACACGAACAAATAAACACACACACAAACACAAAAACACACACGAACACAAAACACACGCATACACACACAAAACAACACAAGAACACAAAACACACACACAAAAACATACACGAACACAAAACACACAAAAACAACACACACACACACACACAAACAAAAACACACAAACAACACAAAAGACACACACAAAAAAAACACAGACAAACACACACACAATCACAAAAAACAACAAACACACACTCAAACACACATGAACATAAAACACACAAAAACACACAAACACACACACACACAAAAAAAACAGCACGAACACACACACACACACACAAACAAAAACAAACACACACACAAACACACGAACAAAATACACACACACACATACACACAAACACACAAACAAAACACGGAAACACAAAAAAACACAAACACACACATACACACACAAAAAATGAAACACACACAAAAATACGCACACACAGACGCAAAAAAACACAAACACACACACACACGCACAAACAAACACACAAACTCCATTTAAGTTAGGTTATCATGAGCGCTCATGATAACCTAATTTAAATGAACCTAACTTAAACGTAGAAAAACGTCTTACACTTACACTCCTATTCTTACACTTCAATTAAAAAATTCCAAAGTGAACCTTAAAAGATCAACAGAATGTAACAGTGATAATGTAAATCACGACATTAAACAATGAAAATATTCCAAGTCTCTCATTTCAAAGAAAAGTTCCAAAATGAACTTTGAAACACCAACAGAGTGTAGCAGTGATAATGTAAATCACAACATAACACTACAAAAAATATTCCAAGTCTTAAGTTTCAATGAAAAAAAATCTAAAATGAACTTTCAAACATCAACAGAGTGTAGCAGTGATATGGTGAACTACTACAAGAATATTCCAAGTCTTACACTTCAGTGAAAAAAAATTCAAAAGCGAACCTTAAAAGATCAATAATGTGTAGCAGTGATATGGTGAACTACTACGAAAAAATTCCAAGTCTTTTAATCAGTGAAAAAAAATCCGAAATGATCCTTGAAACATCAACAGAGTGTAGCAGTTGTATGGCAAACTTCTAGAAAAATATTCCAAGTCTTACACTTCAATTAAAAATTTTTCAAAGTGTATCTTAAAAGATCAACAAAGTGTAGCAGTGATATGGCTAACTACTACGAAAATATTCCAAGTCTTACATTTCAGGGAAAAAATTTCAAAATGAACCTTAAAAGATCAACAAAGTGTAACAGTGATATGGCGAACTACTACAAAAATATTCCAAGTCTTACACTTCTGTGAAAAAATTTCCAAAATGAACCTTAAAAGATCAACAGGGTGTAGCAGTGACAAGCCAAAACGCTACGAGAATATTCCAAGTCTTACATTTCAACGAAAAAATACTGAATTGAACCTTAAAAGATCAACAAAGTGTAGCACTGACAAGCCACAACGCTATTAAAATATTCCAAGTGTTACATTTCAATGAAAAAAAATGTGTGTATATTTTTTTGTGTGTGTGTTACTTTTGTTTTTGCGTGTTTATGTGTTTGTGTGCGTGTGTGTGTTTGTGTTTTTTGTTTCTGTGTGTGCGTATTTTTGTGTGTGTGTGTCATTTTTGTGTGTGTGTGTGTTTTTTTTTTGTGTTTGCGTGTTTGTGTGTTTTTGTGTGTTTTTTTTGTGTTCGTGTGTTTGTTTGTATGTGTTCTGTATGTGTGTTTGTTTGTGTTTGTTTGTGTGTTTGTGCTTGTATTTTTTTGTGTTTGTGTGTGTGTGTGTGGTGTTTTTGTGTGTTTTGCGTTCGTGCGTGTTTGTCTGTGAGTGTCTGTTTTTTTGTGTGTGTTTGTGTGTGTGTTTTTGTGTGTGTGTTTTGTGGTCGTGTATTTATTTTGTGTGTGCATGTTTTTTTGTGTGGGTTTTTTCGTGTGTGTGTGTGTGTGTGTGATTTTGTGTCTTTTTTATTCATGTGTGTTTTTCATTGTGTGTGTGTGTGTGTTTTTGTTAATGTGTGTTTTTGTGTGTGTGTTTGTGTGTTTTGTGTTCGCGTGTTTTTGTCTATGCGTTTGTGTTCGTGTTTTTGTGTGGGTGTGTGTGTTTTTGTGTTCATATGTTTGTGTGTATGTGTTTTGTGTGTGTGTTTGTTTGTGTGTGTGTGTTTGTTGTTTTTTTGTTTGTTTGTGTGTGTTTTTGTGTTGTGTGTGTTTTGTGGCCGTGTATTTTTGTGTGTGTGTGCTTGTTTTTTTGTGTGCGTGTTTTCGTTTGTGTGTGTGTGTGTGTGTGTTTTTGTGTTGTTTTTATTCATGTGTGTTTTTCATTGTGTGTGTGTGTGTTTGTTTGTGTGTGTTTTTTTCGTTCATGTGTGTGTGTTTGTGTGTATGTGTGTGTGCGTGTGTGTGTGTGGGTTTTTTCTGTGTGTGTGTTTTTTTTGTCTGTGTTTTTTTGTTCATGCGTATTTTTCATTGTGTTTGTGTGTGTTTTAGTTTATGTGCGTTTTTGTGTGTGTTTTTTTTGTGTTCGTGTGTTGTTGTTTTTTTGTGTGTGCCTGTCTTTTGTGTTCTTGAGTGTTTTTGTTTGTGTGTGCTTGTGTATGGGTTTGTGTGTGTGTGTTTTTGTGTCTGTGTTTTTTTGTTCATGTGTGTTTTTCATTGTGGGTGTGTGTGTGTGTGTTTTTGTTTGTAAATGTTTTTGTTTGTGTGTGTGCGTGTGTGTGTGTGTGTGTTGTGTGTGTGTGTGTGTTGTGTGTTCGTGTGTGTTTTTGTGTGTGTGTTTCGTGTTCGTGTGTTGTTTTTGTGTGTGTGTGTTTTGTGTTTGTGTGTATTTTCGTTTGTGTGTTTCCTGTTCGTGTGTTGTTTTTTTTGTGTGTGTGTGTGTGTTTAGTGTTCGTGTGTGTTTTTGTGTTTGTGTGTGTATTTTTTTGTTCGTGTGTGTTTTTGTTTGTGTGTGTGTTTTTGTGTTTGTCTGTGTGTGTGTGCGTGTGTGTGTTTGTGTCTGTGTTTTTTTCTTCATATGTGTTTTTCATAGTGGGTGTGGGTTTTTGTTTGTAAGTGTTTTTATGTTTTTGCGCGTGTGTATGTTTGTGTGTGTGTATGTGTGTGTGTGTGCTTGTGTGTGTGTGTGTTTGTACGTGAGTCTGTCTGTGTGTTTCGTGTTCGTGTGTTGTTTTTGTGTGTGTGTGTTTTGTGTTCGTGTGTGTTTTAGTTTGTGTGTGTTTTTTGTGTGTGTTTTGTATTGTTTTTTTTGTGTGTGTGTGTGTTTTGTGTTCGTTTGTGTTTTTGTGTGTGTGCGTTTTGTGTTCGTGTGTTGTTTTGTGTGTATGTGTTTTGTGTTAGTGTTTGTTTATGTGTTTGTTTGTGTTTTTTTGTTCGTGTGTGTTCTTGTTTGTATGTGTGTGTGTTTTTTTTGTGTATTTGTTTTTGAGTCTGTTTTTTTTTGTTCATGTGTGCTTTTCATTGTGTGTGTGTGTTTTTTTTGTGTGTGTTATTTATGTTTTTGCGCGTGTGTGTGTGTATGTGTATGTGTGTGTGTGCTTGTGTGTGTGTGTTTGTGTGTGAGTCTGTCTTTTGTGTGTGTTGTGTTTTTGTTTGTGTGTGTTTTGTGTTCGTGTGTGTTTGTGTGTGTATGTGCGTGTATTTTGTATGTGTTCGTGTGTGTGTGTGTGTGTTTGTTTGTGTTTTTGTGTGTGTGTGTGTTTTATGCGTGTGTTTGTGTGTGTGTGTCTATGTGTGCGTGTTTTTTTTGTATTTGTGTTTGTGTGTGTTTTTGTGTGTGCGTATGTGTTTCAAATATTAGAAGACTCTTACAATGATGATGGAAGGTGTTGTAGGGATTCTAGAGAGTACTTATAGTGTGGTACTGTGGGGTGAATAGCTTGCAAAAACCCGAATGAATGAGTTGAAAATAAAATTTTTAACGAAAAAAATGACAGAGAAGTGTTTTTGAGAGATGTGACGATGCCAGAAGAGGGTCTTAGAGTAGTTATATTGTGATACTGTGGGACGAATTACTCGCGAAAACCCGAAGGAATGACTTGAAATAACATTTTTTAACGATAAATGTCTGAAAAGTGTTTTTGGGGAGATGGGGCGATGACAGGGGTATGTCATAGGGGGTAGTAATAGTGTAACATTGTGAGACGAAATACTTATAGTATCAAACACTAGAAAAGAAAGGGGGAAGCTTCTCTGTTTCCAAAGGGGGGGGGGGGGGTCATTTGGAGAGCTGATGCTAGTGTGGAAACGGTGTCATAGCACGATTCCGCTCTAGACCATGAATATACTTTTTATTGGTTTGGACATCTGCCCTTCTCGCATGATGATCTTCCAAGCTCTCCAATTAGGTTTTTTCGCTTAAGATATACATCGCGGTTAATACGCAATACGCATGTGTATGTGGCATGTTGGAGGTCCATTGGGTCCTCTTAGACTTGTTTGTGAGATATGCTTGCATCATTCATTTTAGACCTCATAACAGGAAATCCATGGGGTCTTCCAGAAAAACAATGTATCAATGGCTGGAATTTGGCATGGCCCGAATCTTGCTAGCTGAGTGCTAGAAACAGGGAAGCTCTGACGTTAAAGGATTGCCGTAGAAATTCTATGATAAATTCCCTATTATTACTATATTTTATATTATCTCGAGCAATAGCGTTTTTTAGCCTCTTTTATCCCTAGCCGAAGCCCGGATTCCGTCCCGGAAATGAGTAGACGTAGATCACACTCCCCTCACAGTGCACGGGGTGGATAAAAAGAAGTTATAAAAGTAGAATTTCCCCTCCTTTCCGTGTTTTGATATTTTGGTGAGAAATGTACCCTGGGCTAAGCGAAACCGTTCAGGGGAATTAGACACTTCCCCAGAGGCGAGCATCGAGTAGGTCGGTACCTTAGTGGACGGAGGCTGGATAACAATAAATGTACGCTTGAATCTCCTCCCCCACAGACGGTCCCCCCTCCCCTGGAGTCCTTTCCCTTCGTCTTTCCTTAAATTTGACATGCTATTCTTTATCCTTTTAAAGCCACAATAACACCTAAAAACCTATATCTATTATCAATACATCGTCTGAAAATGAAGGCTGCTAGGTGGGAGCTGGAAAATATTGTTAGGATATTGTGAAATATCCATGAATTTATCTTAATGAAAAGCGGTATTTCCTTAAAAGCTCTTAATATGTCTTAAATTTGCATCTAATGTCACACCTCTCCTTCTTGTTCTCCTGAGTCTCAGGCTAGAAGTCTCTGTTTACTATAATACACGGTTCTTTTTGTGTATATTTTGATCCCCTCCCTCGTATTTTTGCTGAAATAATTTGTCCTGGGGGTGTGTCGGGCTCGGACAAACCACTCGGGGGGATTGGACACTTCCCTGGAGGCGCCCAGAGAGCACTGGATGGAGGCTGGATAACACTAAATGTAAGCTTGAATCTCCTCCCCCACAGACGGCCCCCCTCCCCTGGAGTCCTCTCCCTTCGTCTTTCCTTAAATTTGACATGTTCTTCTTTATCCTTTTAAAGCCACAATAACGCCTAAAAACCTATATCTATTATCAATACATCGTCTGAAAATGAAGGCTGCTAGGTGGGAGCTGGAAAATATTGTTAGGATATTGTGAAATATCCATGAATTTATCCTAATGAAAAGAGGTATCTCCTTAAAAGCTCTTAATATGTCTTAAATTTGCATTTTTTATCACTCCCCTCCTTCTCATCCTCCTGGGTTTCAGGCTAGAAGTCTTGGTTTTCTATAATATACGGATCTTTTTGTGTATATTATGATCCCCTTCTTCATATTTTTGCTGAAAAATTTTGTCCTGGGTGTGTGTTTGGCTGCGACAAACCGCTCGGGGGGATTCGACACTTCCTCGGAGGCGAGCAGCGAGCACTGGATGGAAGCTGGATAACAATAAATTTAGGCTTGAATCTCCTCCCCCACAGACGGTCCCCTCCCTGGAGTCCTCTCCCTTCGTCTTTCCTTAAATTAGTCATGTTATTCTTTCAAAGGTGCAATCATTTTAAAGGTGCAATAACACTTAAAAACCCCCATTCATTAAGAATGCATCCTCTGAAAATGAATGCTACTAGGAGGATTGAACCTATTGATAGAATATTGTGAAATAACCATGAATTTATCTTAATGAAAAAGGGGTATTTCGTTAAAAGTTCTTAATATGGTTTAAATTGCATCCAATACCACTCCCCCCTCGCCCCCCGGGTGGCATGCTAGAAGCCCCGGTTTTCTATAACAGATGGTTCTTTTTTTGCGTATCTTAACGATACGGCTTTTTCAACTTTTATTTTTTGGCGTGTTCTTTTTATGTTTTGTTGCTTGTCAATTTGATTTCATTGCCTGTGTTTTTAAGATGTAGTCTCTAGCACGAGTAAGACACACATTTCCCCTTTATTAATATCTTAATAGCAAATCTCTCCTGGAAATAGATGTTTTTCCAAGTACGCGCCAAATTTTGATGTAAACACGTGGTTCTAATGAGTGCCAACAAATGGGGAATCTCAGGTGTTGTGCAATAGTTTATTTTTAGAATATGGTTCAAGATACAAAATATTGATAAGGGTTTCATGAACGACTTGCTTGGAGCGCTGTACCACTGGAATGGAATGACCTTTCGAGTCCTGGCGGGGTCAAGAACTCTAGAAAAAAATGAATAGTGTTTCAAACGAAAATGAAACGCTGAAACAGAAAGGCTTTTGGGCAAAAAATTTCAAAATGGTATTATCGGGCAGTGATGTAAAATGTCTTGAGGGTTTTCAGCGAAAAATGTCAATATGGTACTATCTGCCATTGATGGATGCGCAATCATTGCATGAATGTGTACCACCATTAAGCTAATGAAAAAAAGTATTACGTGACACTGTTGCACAATCATTACGTAGGGTGTGAGCTACGAACGGGGATTCCCCCATGGGTTCCTGTGGTAGGGTTACGCAAAATTGCGTCATGCATATTAGACCTGTCCGTTTGAAACGGGGTAAGTCTTATGACGTCAATGAAGTCCAGAGGGGTGATTCATGGATGCCCTGCCATGTGTGTTCCCTTTAATAGAACAGATGACTGCACTGTGCAGGTGCGATTGGTTGATAGCTCCACTTATCTGAGCCCTTTAAAGGCGGGGGTGTGTCGCGTGGTGTAACATGTGCTGGAAACAGGGGTAAGGGGCTAGGAGGTTATTATTAAAATTTGTGTGTTATACGGACCACATTCCAAGTAATCATATAATATAATACTGAAATCCTTTAAATTTTGACAGCCGTCGCCTAGAAACAGCTGACCTAACCAAACCATTGAACTCTTGCCAAGGGCATGTCATAAAAAAAACAAAGGGTGTGTGTCACCTAACCTTTGAACGCTTGCCATGGACATTGAACTCTTTCCAGCTAGAAACAGGGCATGCGCTTGGAATCTAGCCAGCTATCCGCTACAAACAGGGATGCAGTGACGCCAGAGGGCATGCACTTGAATTCTATGGGAAAAGGGAGGGCATGCGCTTGAAACCGGGGAGGGCATGCGCTTGAAAACCTATTTTAATTTCCTAGGGATGCACTTGAAGTGTCTATGGGGATGCTACTCACTTATCAGTATAACGAAAATTACAGTCACTATTCCGTCACCTCTAATCTATAATTTAGTTGAATTTAATATTGAATTTCTGCGAATATCAATTTTCAAAGTATAGCATTGATGTTATTAACACACTTTGAAATGCCACTATTTCGTGCATCCAAAGAAACACAAGTATCACCTAGCAATATATTCTGCTTCTTAATTTTTATTAAATAAAACAATTTTTTTTTCAACTGAAAGTAAGGGGCAAACTTAAAGCTTAGAACGAACAGAAGTTACTTCGTGTATGAGGGGACTGCCCATTCCTCAAGTCTCGCTCTTTACATTAAAGTCTTAAATTTCTTTGAAAATAATTCTCATTCAAATTCAACGACCCTTGTGTTTGAGCAGTCTGCTTTAACAAATTGTGAAAAAAACTATAGCTTCAGAGTGAAAAGGCTCATATAAGGAATAATTACGGTTCATTTTAAGTTTTAGGGTTACTCCTTACTTTTAGTTGAAAAACTTTTTTTTTATTTCTGACAGTTTTTTCAAATCAAGCCAGGAAATCAACCCCCCCCCCCTGTTTACCCTGAAAAAAATCCCAAAGAAAACTTTCCTCTTTGAAGAAACTTCGAAAAATCTCCTCCCCTTTTCCTCCACAGGAAACTACACCCTAAAAATTTCCGCATATTTCCCAGTAACAAATAGGTGACATTCAGTGACCCTACGATTTTTGGGGGCACTTAAAATGGACACTAGAACCCTTGAGTTCCATTTGAATGAGACCTCTCTCGATCTTCTAGGACAAGGGTCATTGGTTCGATACAATCATCCCCGGAAGAAAAACAATACAAAACACAAAATAAAATGCACATATTCCTGATCTTTCTTCAGGCCAAAAAAAAAAATAAAAAAAATTGCACAATTTGACGTTTTCGTAGACAGGAATTTGAAACCTATGCAGTGGGGTTTTCTGATATGTTCAATTTGACGGTGTTATTTTTATTTGGGGTATTGTCCTTCTTTTCAAAATTCCAGCAATTTTTCTCATGTTCTTAGCTTTTGCTGAGTAACTTTAAACTTAATGAATTTTATCTGTTTGGAATCACCTAAAAAATACATTTCTATATATATATCTATTGTTATCAAATTCTGTTTATTAGAGTTTCGGTTACTATTGAGCCAACTCCTGGGCCACCTTGTAGTGAAATGTGTGAATAAAACGTAAAATACGAACTGCTTCAATGCTATTATTTATGCTGTTTGTAATTTGTCGGGTTGAAAATTATTTAACTTTTAAGCAAATAATTTACAATTGATCAATCAGGAATTTAAGGCATTGAAAAAAGAAAAGATGCGAGTTAGGAACAGCAATTTCTCTATTGGTAAAGTGAACCCTGCAAAAGACACGAAAGGCCTATTTTGGCAAACACATTGTTGATCAACAATCACGAGAAAAGATTTGTTTATCAACACTCGTGGACCGTCGACAATTTCTCAAGGGAACACAGATTTTTATTATTACTACAAATAAACAACATTTTAAAAATTAATTGAATATTGTTTTACTATTTTCAATTAAACTTACGTTTGCTCTTTCGGTTTTCTCTTCAGCTTTTTGCTCTCTGATCAAATTCTACAGTTTTAGTCTTAAGCAGCCAAACTTGTCCAGTGCCCTTTATAGAGGAAAGGGGTAGGTAATTCAAAAGAAAGTATTTCCTCATGTTTTATTTTAGAGATAAAACTAACAATAAATATGACAACCTTAATGGTAAAGTAACAAATTTTCCTCTTCTAAAATGTTAAGAGCAAAATCAAATTTGTGTGTCAAACAAAAAGTTTGACAAACAATGATTTCAGATGTTGGTCGTTTTCATCTAAAATATTGAACCTTTGTTAAAGAACCTTTGTTGGGCGCTGCAACACGATTGTGGATCAGCATCATCACCAGAAAAAGTCTGAAGATATATGTAAGTATATTATAAAGTATAATCAGATATATAGCAAAGGTAGACACATGGTTTAAGTGGACCATAGTTGGAAAAATAATAGTGTAGGGACAAACTTTCTATCAATTTTAATTTTCCACTTCAGTGGAATAAAAAAAAAAAAATGTCGTTCATATTTCTTGGCTGTTGTATCACTATGCATGATTAAAGCGTAACTTAAGAATAAATTTTAGCATGCGAATACGAATACATTAGGGTATAGGGAAGTAAAGAAAGCAAAAGATACTATACCCATATCTCCATAGCTCTCACAATTAAAGTTGTCGAAAGAATTAGGAAACACTTAGGTACTAAATATGTTCAAAGTTTGAGGTCATTGTCAAGACCGTTACATATGCTTTACTCCAGTTTCCTGTTGTCTGGAATTAAAAATCCCCCCTCCAGCTCTAATGACAGAATTCCTTCCACTCTTCCGTTCTTAGCGGCCATATGTGTCATATCAAAGAAGACCACCTTCGCTTTATTGACATTCCAAAACGATTTATTTTCTTTTCATTGACTGGAGAAAATGTTTTGCTATCGATAGATAACGAGATTTTTTTCTGCTGAATTCTCAGAGAAGAGCAATTCAAGCATTAGGCATCTGAAAATAAAACAAGGTCTTATTTCTATGTTCCTTTTTCTAAATAATAATTAAAAGTTGTTGGCCAATTTGCGCTTCCAATAAATATGAGAAACTTTGATAGAATTTAAGAGAAAAATAAAAAAAGGTTAATCGCATGTCGTATCTTGGCTGCAGCAATCGATAAAACATAGTAAATAGCACGGACCATAGTGACCTATCTATTCTTTCTAAACAATACACTCTATAACTATTGAGCAGTTTAAATAAATGACCTACGAATAAAGTAAAAATACCACTCGATACCTTTTTTATTTTATTTGAGTGTGTTTGGGGAAATGGCGGGCGTGAGAGGGGGGTTAATTGATTTCAATTCACTGTCGGAATTTATAAAGGGCACTAGCCCTTTCAATTTCCAATCAAATTAGCCCTTTTTGAAGTTTCTATGACAAAACTTTCTATAAAAACCTTATATGCCCTCAGGGTATAGCTTACAACCCTTGCCCTGAGGGTTTTGAGGGGGTTGTCATCCTAAAAAACCTAATTTCCATAACTTTTAGCTACGTTGAATAAACTGAATATCTCAAAATTTTGATTGGATGTGTTCGGGGAAATGGTGGGCATGAGAGGGGGGCTAGTTGCCCTCCAATTACTTTCAACTATTAAAAAGGGCACTAGCCCTTTCAATTTTCAATCGAATGAGCCCTTTTTGAAGTTTTGCGGCAACACTTTCTATAAAAACCTCATATACCCCCAGGGCATAACTTTCAACCCTTGCCCTGAGGGATGTGGTTGTCATCCTCAAAGACATAATTTCCAGAACTTGCAACTACTTTGAAAAAAATGGCTATCTCAAAATTTTAATTGTATGTGTTTGGTAAATTAGTGGGCGTGAGAGGGAGGTTAGTTGCCTCCAATTACTTTCGACTATTAAAGAGGCCACTAGCCATTTCAATTTCCAGTAAAATAAGCCCTTTTTGAAGTTTCTACGACAACGTTTTTTAAAAAAACTTCATATACCCCCAGGGCTTAACTTACAACCCTTGCCCTGAGAGCTGTGGGGGGGATGTCATCCTGAAAGACATAATTTTCAAAACTGTCAACGGCATTGAAAAAAAAAAAAAATGGCTATCTAAAAATTTTTATTATATGTGTTTGGGGAAAAGGTGGGTGTGAGAGGGGGTTTAGTTGCCCTCCAATTACTTTCAACTATTAAAAAGGGCACTAGCCCTTTCAATTTTCAATCGAATGAGCCCTTTTTTAAGTTTTGCGGCAAAAATTTCTATAAAAACCTCCTATGCCCCCTGGGTATAACTTACAACCCTTTCCCTGAGGGATGTGGTTGTCATCCTCAAAGACATAATTTCTAGAACTTTCAACTACTTTGAAAAAAATGGCTATCTCAAAATTTTAATTGTATGTGTTTGGTAAATTGGTGGGCGTGAGAGGGGGGTTAGTTGTGCCTCCAATTACTTTCGACTATTAAAAAGGCCACTAGCCATTTCAATTTCCAGTAGAATAAGCCCTTTTTGAAGTTTCTACGACAACGTTTTTTAAAAAAAACTTCATATACCCCCAGGGCT
Organism: Artemia sinica; assembly: GCA_027921565.1. Classification (NCBI taxonomy): domain Eukaryota; kingdom Metazoa; phylum Arthropoda; class Branchiopoda; order Anostraca; family Artemiidae; genus Artemia; species Artemia sinica. Next base: position 63,885,012 of record CM051266.1, on the reverse strand, counting down.
TAACTTACAACCCTTGCCCTGAGAGCTGTGGGGGGGGATGTCATCCTGAAAGACATAATTTCCAAAACTTTCAACGACATTGAAAAATATGGCTATCTAAAAAATTTTATTATATGTGTTTGGGGAAAAGGAGGGTGTGAGAGGGGGTTTAGTTGCCCTCCAATCACTTTCGACCATTAAAGAGGGAACTAGCCCTATGAATTTCCAATCGAATGAGCCCTTTTCAAGTTTTTACGACAAAGCTTTCAATGAAAACCTTATAAGCCCCCAGGGTATAACTTATAACCCTTGCCCTGAGGCTCTGAGGGGGTTTTCATCCTCAAATACCTAATTTCCAGAACTTTCAACTACGTTGAACAAAATGGCTGTCTCAAAATTTTGATTGAATGTGTTTGGATAAATGGTGGGCGTGGAAGGGGTGTTAGTTGCCTTCCAGCACCTTTCAACTATTAAAAAGGACACTAGCCATTTCAATTTCCAATCCAATGACCACCTTTTGAAGTTTCTACGACAACACTTTCTATGAAAACACACTTTGTGTTATCTTTTAAAAATCTGGACACAAATAGTAGTGTTTAATTTAGTTTCATACCTCCTCTAGTTGACCTGATATAGAAAGATTGATACCATTCGCAAAAAAATATGTTTACTTTCTTTGGTAGCTTGGATACACTTACGCTATTTTGATATGGTTAAATTTTAAGAGCAGAAGTAGCCCCAAAATATTGAACGTAATACCCTCAGTCGTTCTTAGGATACTGCTGTGATGCCTTATTGGGAATTAGCATTAACACAGTGCATTTTGATTTAACCTTAAGGAAACATTTAGTTTTTAAACCTAATGGGCGAATGGGAGGGTGGGCTTTGGAGGGGGACTAGTTACCCTCCAATCACTTTCGACTATTAAAAAGGGCATTAGCCCTTTCTATTTTCAATCGAATGAGCCCTTTTCGAAGTTCCTAAGACAACTTCTTCGATATGAAATGCCGTCGTCTAAACAAAAAAAGAAAAAAAATAATAATACATTGTACCCACATCGATCTTTACTATAAAATGTCAAACCTTCCAATCACTTTCGACTATTAAAAGGGGCACTAGCCCTTTCAATTTCCAATCGAATGAGCCCTTTTTGAGTTTCTGTGACAACGCTTTCTATAAACATCTTATATGCCCCAAGGGCATAAATTCCAACCCTTGCCCTGAGGGCTGTGAGGGGTTGTCATCCTCAAAGGCCTAATTTCCAGAACTTTCAACTACATTGAACAAAATGGCTATTTCACAATTTTGATTGGATGTGTTTGGGCAAAAGGTGGGCGTGAGAGGGGGGTTAGTTGCCCCCAAATCACTTTCGACTATTAAAAAGAATACTAGCCCTTTGAATTTCCAGTCGAACCAGCCTTTTTTGATGATTTTTAAACACTTTGTATGTTGTTAAAAAGTGGCTGAAAATTTTTCTACAGCATACAAATAGCAGGTCAAACTATAAAGTCTTAAAAAAACCAAATGATTTAAAGAATTATTTTCTTTTTCTCTGAAAAGACTATTTCAATATAAAACGAACAGAAATTAATTAAAAAAACTTTTTGCACAAAATAAGTTTTTCAAAAAGAAGTAAAGAACTCCATTAAACCAAAAAAGAGCAAAAATAAAATCCAATAATCTACCAAGCGTGAAAATACCACAAATCAGCATCGATAAATAAATGAAACCCAAAACGAACAGAAATTACAATAAATAACCGAGTCAAACTCAAAACGAGCAGAAATTAAAATGAGTAGGGCTCAAAACCCCTATGTCTTCCCAAGGCCAGAACATAATTTGCACTTTACTGAAAAAATACAAATGAATGTGCATTGTCAGTTTAATATACATATACTGATATTTAGTAATCAAAGTTTTAATATTATTTGATTTTTTAAAGTTATATAACTAAAAACATTTAATTTTTTCAGTGAAGTGCAAATTATGTTCTGGCCTTGGGAAGACATAGGGGTTTTGAGCCCTATTCATGTTAGTTTCTCCTGGTTTTGAGTTTGACTCGGTTATTTATTGTAATTTCTGTTCGTTTTGGGTTTCCTTTATTTATCGATGCCGATTTGTGATTGTTTCACGTTTGGTAGATTAATTTATTTTATTTTTGCTCAGTTTTGGTTTAATAGAGTTCTTTACTTTTCTTTGAAAAACTTATTTTGTGGAAACAATTTTTTAATTAATATGGGTCATAAATCAACAATTTTTTTTTCAACCCACATTAAAGCTCTCATCAGTATTAAAAAAAAGGTTAGTACGCCCCAGCCACACCATATCTACACATATTGATAAAAAGCCCCAAACTTAGCTGCCTTTTAAAGTTCTTGAAACTCCATTAATTGAAGGAAAATAACAAAAAAAATGGTTCAATGAACATACTCTCCACGGGTGTACATAAAGAAGACGGGGCTAGTGGGCTATACCATCTAGCCTAAAATGTTTTTCGTTAACAAAATGTATCCTAAATGTTAAAAAAAAAACATTATCTTGAAATCTCAATAACTGATTTTGATTCTCCGTAAAAGTAATGCAAAAATTCTAAATATACAAATTTAAACTGCTTAATCGAGTTAATATTGCAACGCTAATAACCATTTTTAACTCAATTTTATTTTGGTTCAATATATGATATCATGATGTGATATAGTGTAGATTTACTACCTGTCAAAAATTTTCAAAATACCATGATTGGATAATACGATGACAGAGTATAAAAAAGATAATGCAAAAGACAAGCAACAGAAAACGAATATATACAACGAAACTGGATAAATCAACATCGACATAAAATGTGTATAAAAGTGTGTGTATACATTTACAAATTTCGGATCAAGAACCCTTTGAATATAATTTTTTGTCCAACCCTCCCCCGTGCCCTTTTAACAAATTCACGGATAGACCCTGGATACTCTCTGATGTAACTATATTCTAGAAAATTTAGGCTGCTTGTTAAATTAGGTGAGATCCTCAATAGAACCACTGATTCTGACCATTATCCTATGAACCAAACGGGGTCTATTGATTTTATTTTACGGTCTCCCATTGAAACCATAGAAGGGAACGTCATAAAAGGAAGTCATAAAGTGTTTCCCTTGGTACTTTGTGTTCCTGTTTGATCGGACATTGGAATTTAGATGTCCTTTTAAAGCAAACATAAACAAAATAAAATGTGAATGAGAAGCTGGGTCTGCACTTCAATTTATTTTATATTTTTTGCATCGTGGTATAAAGCTTTCGCTTTTAATTTTTTTTTTATTGAAGTAACTTTTGATACACACACAGAGGAGGGGGATCCTGCTTATGCCCGCTTTTACTCGAACCCTCGAATATTTTCATGTGACTTGTATTATCTATTTGTGAATAAGGATCTTTAGTTTGTTCCTACCTTATCCCTTCCCCTCTTTCCACACACAAACCCAAAAAAATACTCATCCCCTGAAGATTCATTTCTAAGTACGAGCCTACTCTTAAAATTTTGATTAGCTGGCAATTGATCATAAAAAGCACAGGTGGATTGCAAAGAGATATAGACTAAAGTTGTAACCTTAAAAAAAGTTCAAATGGGGAAAAATCCTTTTAATAGACAGTGATAATTCACAAAAAATAATGGATATTTCAGTCACTGCACATTTGATAAGTACGCAGTATTTTTTTTGTGAATTATCACTGTCTATTAAAAGGATTTATTCCCATTTAAACTTTTATTTATCGTCTTGGAAAGGCAATGTGGTCTTCAAAATTATCTAAATATGTAACTTGCAGAAACCCGTACGCAGTTCCAACCTGTCACAAAAGGTATGACGAGTGGGGGGGGGGTATATATTTTCTAAAATCTAACGGGAGAAGAACTTTTTTTTTGTTTTTTTTTTACTAATATAAATGTGTTTCTTTTATAACTTTAATAAATCAAATAATATTAACATTTTGATTACTAAATATCAGTATATGTATATTAAACTGATAATGCACATTCATTTGTGTTTTTTTTCAGTAAAGTGAAAATTTTATCCTGGCCTTGGAAAGGCATAAGGGTTTTGTGCCCAACTTATTTTAATTTCTGCTTGTTTTGAGTTTGACTCGGTTATTTATTGTAATTTCTGTTCGTTTTGGGTTTTGTTTATTTATAAGATAAGATAAGATAAGTTTTATTCTTCATGAAATACACATACAATATTACATGTTATTAATCCCTCAAAGGCTCATTGGCCTGTACAAAGAGAGACGACATATGAATTACATACTCATAGATAAAAAACAAAAGAAAATTTAAAATGATCACTGCTGATATGCTCATTTGTGGTAGTTCCACGCTTGGCAGATGATTTGATTTTATTTTTGCTCATTTTTTGTTTAATGGAGTTCTTTACTTTTCTTTGAAAAACTTATTTTGTGGAAAAAGTTTTTTTTTAATTAATTCACGTTCGTTTTATATTGACATAATTTTTCAGGGAAAAAGAAAATAACACTTTAAATCTTTTCGTTTTTTAAGACTTTATAGTTTGCCCTGCTATTTGTATGCTGGAGAAAAATTTTTAGCAATTTTTAACAACCTACACCCTTTTAAAAATCTGGACACAAATAGTACTGTTTAATTTAGTTTCATACCTCCTCTAGTTGACCTGAAATGGAAAACTTGATACCCTTCACAAAAAAAATCTGTTTACTTTCTTTCATAGCTTGGATACACTTACACTATTTTGATTTGGTTCAATTTTAAGAGCAGAAATAGCCTCGAAATTTTGAACATAATACCCTCAGTTGTTTTTGGGATACTGCTGAGATGCCTTATTGGGATTTAGCATTATCAAAGTGCATTTTGATTTAATAATAAGGCAACATTTAGTTTTTAGGCATAATAGGCAAATGGGAGGGTGGGAGTGGGAGGATGGGAGTGGAAGAGAGATTAGTTGCCCTCCAATCACTGTCGACTATTAAAATTGCATCACCCTTTTCTATTTTCAATCAAATGAGCCCCTTTTGAAGTTCCCACGACAACTCCTTCGATACAAAGTGCCCTGGTCTAAACAACTACAACAACAACAAAAAATATCACTAATCACTTTCGACTATTAAAAAGGGCACTAGCCCTTAGAATTTCAAATCGAATGAGCCTTTTTTTGAAGTTTCTAAGACAACGCCTTCTATAAAAATCTTATATGCCCCCAGGGCATGACTTAAAACCCTTGACCTGACGGCTCTGGGGCAGTATCCTCCTAAAAACATATTTTCTATCTGGAAATCAAGTACACTGAACAAAATAGCTATCTCAAAATTTTTATTGGATGTGTTTGGGGGAATGATGGGCGTAGGGGAGGGCTAGTTGCCCTCCAATCACTTTCGACTATGAAAAAGGGCACTAGCCCTTTGAATTTCCAATTGAATGAGCTTTTTTTGAAGTTTCTATGACAACGACTTCTATAAAAACCTTATATACCCCAAGGGAATAACTTAAAACCCTTGCCCTGAGGGTTGTGGGGGATTGTCCTTATCAACAACAAATTTTCTTTTAGGAAATCAACTACGCTGAACAAAACGGCTATCTCAAAATTTTGATTGGATGTGTCTGGGGGAATGATGGGTGGGAGGGGCTAGTTGCCCTCCAATCACTTTCGACTATTAAAAAGGGCACTAGTCCTTTGAATTTCCACTCGAACGAGCCTTTTTTGAAGTCTCTACCACAACGCCTTCTATAAAAACCTTATATGGCCCCAGGGCATAACTTAAAACCCTTGGCCTGAGGGTTTTCGGGGAGTGTCTTCCTCGAAAACATATTTTCTATCTGGAAATCAACTACACTGAACAAAATGGCTCTCTCAAAATTGTTATTGGATGTGTTTAGGGGAATGATGGGCGTGGTGAGGGGGGGGGGGGGGGGCTAGCTGCCCTCCAATTACTTTCGACTATTAAAAAGGGCACTAGCCCTTTGAATTTCCAATTGAACGAGCTTTATTTGAAGTTTCTATGACAACGCCTGCTATATAAACCTTATATGCCCCCAGGGCATAACTGAAAACCCTTGCCCTGAGGATTGTGGAGGAGTGTCCTCCTCAAAAACATATTTTCTATCTTGAAATCAAATAGCCTACGCTGAACAAAATGGCTAACTCAGAATTTTGATTAGATGTGTTTGGGGGAATGATGGGCGTGGGGGAGGCTAGTTGCCCTCCAATCACTTTTGACTATTAAAAAGGGCACTAGCCCTTTGAAATTTCCAATCGAATGAGCCTGTTTTGAAATTTTTACGACAACGCCTTCTATAAAAACCTTATATGTCCCGAGGGCATAACTTAAAACCCTTGCCCTGAGGGTTGTGGGGGAATGTCCTCCTCCAAAAACATCATTTCTATCTGGAAATCAACTACACTGAACAAAATGGCTATCTTAAAATTTTGATTGGATGTATTAGGGGAAACGATCAGTGGAGGGGGGCTAGTTGCCCTCTAATCACTTTTGAATATTAAAAAGAGCACTAGCCCTTTGAATTTCCAATTGAATGAGCCTTTTTTGAAGTTTCTACGACAACGCTTTATATAAAAACCTTGTATGCCCCCAGGGCATAACTTAAAACCCTTGCCCTGAGGGTTGTGGGGGAGTGTCCTCCTCAAAATCATATTTTCTATCTGGAAATCAATTATGCTGAACAAAATGACTATCTTAAAATTTTGATTGGATGTGTTTGGGGGAATGACGGGCGTTGGGGGGGGGGATAGCTTGCCCTTCAATCACTTTTGACTATTAAAAAGGGTACTAGTTCTTCGAATTTTCAATCGAATGAGCCTTTTTTGAAGCTTCTAAAACAACGCCTTACATAAAAACCTTGTATGCCCCCAGGGCATAACTTAAAACCCTTGCCCTGAGGGTTTTAGGGGAGTGTCCTCCTCAAAAACATATTTTATAACTGGAATTCGAGTACGCTGAACAAAATGGCTATCTCAAAATTTTGATTGGATGTGTTTGGGGAAATAATTGGCGTGGGGGGCTAGTTGCCCTTCCATCACTTTCGACTATTAAAAAGGGTAATAGTCCTTCAAATTTCCAATCGAATGTTTCATTTTTGAAGCTTCCACGAAAACACTTTCTCGAAAAACCTTATATGCCCCCAGGGCATAACTTAAAACCCTTGCCCTGAGGGTTTTGGGGGAGTGTCCTCCTCAAAAACATATTTTCTATCTGGAAATCAATTACGCTAACAATATGGCTATCTCAAAATTTTGATTGGGTGTGTTTGGGGGAATGATGGGTCGGGGGGCTAGTTGCCCTTCAATCACTTTCGACTATTAAAAAGGGTGCTAGTTCTTCGAATTTTCAATCGAATGAGCCTTTTTTGAAGCTTCTACGACAACGCTTTATATAAAAACCTTGTATGCCCCCAGGGCATAATTTAAAACCCTTGCCCTGAGGGTTGTGGGGGAGTGTCCTTCTCAAAAATATATTTTCTATCTGGAGTTCAACTACGCTGAACAAAATGGCTATCTTAAAATTTTGATTGGATTTGCTTGGGGGAATGATGGGCGTGGGAGGGGGCTAGTTGCCCTCCAATCACTTTCGACTATAAAAAGAACACTAGTCACTCCGATTTCCAATCGAATAAGCCCTTTTCGAAGTTTTCTACGACAACTCCTTCGATACAAAATGCCCGGGTATGGAGAAAAAAAAAACACATTGTGCCCACATTGTTCTTTACTTAGGCAGCGCTAGCGCACTGCCTATGATTCATAGCTATCACCGAACATTAGTAGCACCATAACATAAAGAAGTATCATAGGTATCTTTTATAACCTTAATAAATCAAATAATATTAACATTTTGCTTACTAAATATTAGTATATGTATATTAAACTGACAATGCATATACATTTGTATTTTTTTCAGTAAAGTGCAAATTATGTTCTGGCCTTGGGAAGGCATAGGGCTTTTGAGCCCAACTTATGTTAATTTCTTCTCGTTTTGAATTTGAATCGGTTATTTATTGTAATCGCTGTTCGTTTTGGGTTTCATTTATTTATCGATGCTGATTTGTGGTGGTTTCACGCTTGGTAGATCATTTCATTTTATTTTTGCTCATTTTTTGTTTAATGGAGTTCTTAACTTTTCTTTGAAAAACTTATTTTGTGGAAAAAGTTTTTTTAATTAATTGTGACAAAAAAGGGAAAAGTATAAGACAATCATTACAGAGAAAATAAAGACCAAATGACCTTCCATATAAGTTCTGACAATTATGTTATCAAATACTTTTAATTATTTTTTTCTGGTTTTGAGGATCGAATTTTTAAAGAAAATCTGTTTTAAAATAATTCTTTACCTGTTTACAGGCAAGACATTCATCGTGTGGAAGTAATATATTAGCTTTTGATTTCTGAATTATTTAAAAAAAAATTCCGCAAATCCAGTTTTGCAAAGAAAAGTAAAGAGCTCCATTAAGCCAAGAATGAACAAAAATAAAGGCAAATATTTTTCCAGGCATATAACTAGAACAAATCAATATCAATAAATAAGTGAGAGTCAAAACGAACAGAATTTACAAAAAATAGCCGAGTCAAACTCAAAACGAGCAAAAACTAACATGAGTAGGGCTGATAATCTGTTATGGTCTTTTCAAGACCATAACAGAATTTTGGGCTTTACTGAAAACAAAATACGTTTTAAAGGTTTTCACACTTCATACTGTCATAAATAAAATATTATCAAAACTTTAAGAAAGAAATATCAGTATGTGTCAATTAAACTGACGATCCAGGGTCATTTGTTTTTTGTTTTGTTTTTTCAGTAAAGCGCAAAATTGTGTTCTGGTCTTAAGAAGGCGTGGGGGTTAACAGCCCTATTCATGTTTTGCTCGTTTTGAGTTTGAATCGGCTGTTTATTGTAATTTCTGATCGTTTTGAGTTTCATCTATTTATTGATAGTGAGTTGTGGTAGTTTTACTTTTGAAGATTATTTGACTTATTTTTGCTCATTTTTAGCTGAATGGAGCTCTTTACTTTTCTTTGAAAAAACTTATTTTGCGGAATTTTTTTTTTTTAACTAATTTCTGTTCGTTTTTAATGACATATTCTTTTTCATGGAAAAAAAATATTGTATATTTTTTCAATTTTTTTTTATAAAAATCCATAGTATGGGTTACTATTTGTATGTTGGAGAAACTTTTCAACGATTTTTAATCCTGACACAAACAGTATTTTTTTTTTTTATTTAATTTTATAGCTTCTGACATTAACCTGAAAAATAAAACTTAATATCATTCCCAAAAGATTCTATCTATGCTCTTTAACAATCTGGATACACTTACACTCTTTTCATTTATTTAAATTCTAAGAGCAGATGTAGTAATGGTAGTATCCCCAAATGTTTCAATATCATACCCCCAGTCGCTCTCGATATATTGCTGAGGTGTCTTATTAGCCCTAAACACAATGCTTTTTTATTTATTTTAAGTTACATTTAGTTTTAAAGCATAATGGCCCAATCGCATAATTGTGGGGGGTTGATACCTCCAATATCCCTAAAGACATAGCTGCTGGACCATTCAACTATGCTGAACAAAATGGCTGTCTCAAAATTTTGACTGGATGCGTTTGGAAAATCAATGGGCTTGAAAGAAGGACTTCTTGCATTCCAATATCTTGTTACTCTTAAAAAGGACACCAGAAACTTGCGCTTTAATTGGAGTGCAAGGGGGAGGACTTTCCCCTTCATATATCTAGTAAAAAAATTTTAACAAGTTAAAACAAAGAAAGTGCGAATTATGTTCCTGGTTTTGAGAAGGCACGGGGGCTGTGAGCCCTACTCATGGTAATTTTTGCTTGTTTTGAATTTGACTATTTTATTTCTTGTATGATTTAAATAAATAAAATAAGTTTAAAATGTTTAAACTTCTTTAACTTTAATAAATAAAAAAAAACTATTAAAACTTTAAGGAAAATGTTTCAGTATATGTATGCTAAATTGACAATCTACAGCCATTTTTTTTTCAGTAAAGTGCAAATTATTTTCTGGTCTTCAGAAGGTGGGGGGGGGGTTGTCACAGACGTAATTTCCAGACCTTTCACCTATGCTGAACAAAATGGCTATCTTAAAATTTTGATTAGATGTGTTTTGGGAATTGATGGGAGTGGGGGGGGGCTTGTTTCCCTCAAATCACTTTTGACTACTAGAAAGGGCAATAGTCCTTTCAATTTCCAATCCAATGAGCCTTTTTCGAAGTTTCTAAAACAGCAAATGACCATCCCAAATTTTCTATAAAGCCACGTTTTCAGGCTCAGCGGGTTCGAACACGGGTTGTTCTCGCCTAGTGCATCAAGCGTTTTCACAAAGCGGGTTCTCGAGGAAAACACGGGGTTGAAACTTTGAACCCGCTGAAACAAGACAAAAAACTTGAAACTAGAAGAGAACAACCCGTGTTCGAACCCACTGAGCCTGAAAACGCGGCTATAGATACATTTCGGCGAAATACGAGGTGAGGGGTGTATCCACCCTCCGATCACTCTGAATCTTAAAAAGGACACTAGAACTTCTGATTACCATTCTAATGAATTCCTCCGAAGTTTGTACGATCACCCTTTCTTTATAAACCTCATCAGCCCCCAGGGAATAACTTACAACCCTTGCCCTTAGGGCTGTAGGAAAGGGTTGTCATCCTCAAAGACATAATTTCTGGACCTTTCAATTCTGTTGAACAAAATGGCTATCGCAAAATTTTGATTTGATGTATTTGGGGAAATGGTGGGTTTGGGAGGGGGTGTTACTTGACCTCCAATATCTTTGGACTATTGCAAATGGCACTAGCCTTTTCAATTTCCAATCGAATGAGCTCTTTTCGAAGTTTCCACGACAGTAAATGGCAATCTCAAATTTCTATCAGATGTATTTCGGGAAAATATAAGATGCGTGGGGGAGGGGGGATCCACCCTCCGATCATTCTGAATAGCAAAAAGGGGACTAAAAATTATTTTTCCACCAACATCGTGTCATCAAAATTTTGAGATAGTCAATCACCATAGTAAAAATGTCCCAAAACTATGCCTTTTGAGACAACATGATCCCCAGCCTTTGGGGATAGGTCTTAAGTTATGAAATTTAACCATTATTTACGTATAGAATTTGTTATTCGTAAGTATACAGACCTTTTTCGTGGGGGGGGGGGTATTTTTACCTTGGGATGGGTTTCCATGGGGATCATTTTTTGTGTGGATGGAAATTTCTGGGGGTGGACTTTCCGTGGGAAATATTACACCGGGGGGGGGGGGGAGATTTGACAGAATTCCTACAAGAAATTCTTTTTATTTGTCTTACTTTCTCTTTGCCTACTCAATTCGGCATGTTGAGAAGTCTCGAGGGAATTTTCCGGGGAAAAGTTTCAGTGTGTTTGGATTTCCGGGAAATAATTTCCACGGAAGGATTTCCGGAGATTAGAACTTACATCTTTTTGAAATGAAAGTATTCTAACGAGAATTTTTTGGGCTGACTCTTCTTCAAGAAATTTTACGGGGGGGGGGGATTTTTAGCGGAACTCGAATTGCCCGGAAGGAATCTTTACGGGGGCAGGGTGTATTTTATGTTGGATGAAGTTTCCACGGAGGAGTTTCTCATGAGGGGATTAAATTTGTCTTAGAGGGTGAGTTAGATTTAACAGCATTATTTTAAAAACGATCAGAAATAAGATTTTAAAAAAGAAGTTATTCCAACTGAAAGTAAGGAGCAACATTAAAACTCAAAACGAACAGAAATTATTCTGCATATAATTGGGTCCCCCCCCTCCTACTCAATACCTTGCTCTTTGCGTTAAAGTTTGAGGTTTTGTCCCAATTTCTTAAGAACGACTCCTGAAACAAAGAAACTCTTTAATTAGAATAGAAAGTATTCTTAAAAGTGCTAAAATCTTTAGCATGAAGAGTAACGTATCGAAGAGAGGAGGGGGGAGGACCCTTTCATATATGGAATAATTTCTGTTCGTTTTGAGTTAAGGATCTGAATGCTAGTAGTTTAGTTGATCCTGAAAAAAAGTTGCAGGTTTTCAGTGGTAAACGAAGGGAATGTAAAAGGCTACTGAAGTTGAAGAAGAGACGTTCTGAAAAGGAAGAGCACCAAAAACTAGGCTGAGAATTTAGCGTGAATGATACAATTGGGGTTCTGGAAGCTATTTTAGATATCAATAGAAAATAGAAGGTTGACTCATACAGTTCCTAAGACCAATACCTACCCAGAATTTTTAGAACAGAAATAAAAAGAGATTTGCACCAAAGGGAACGAAGAGAGATCGAGAGATCTGATAAGGAGATGAATAGTTTCGACGAATTATTCGATATGAAGTTGAATCAGAGGACGTTAAAGTACAGAAGCCGGTTGGACCGGAAGAATTATGGCAAGCCTTAAGAAGCATGAGGGCGAACTCAGCACCGACATCGACGGACTGCCAGCTAAAAATTTTTGAAATGGCCAAGAGTGTAAATATTATGAGAACCTGCAGCGATATTCTCGGAAATTAGAAGTATTCCTCAGTGACTGCAAAATCGGCAGATATTGATTTATGATCCCATTATTTAAGAAGTAAGTAAGAATTCTGGACAAGAACTAGAAGGGTATAACTTTGGGTGGTTCAATCAGTAAATTATTCTGTGGAATGCTCTGTAAAAGAATAGATAAATTGTTGTAAAATGAAGGTAGATTAATTGAATGTCTGGCTGGGTTTAGTGAAAAACTTTAGTACAATAGAACAATTTTTTTGCTGATATTTTTTAGCTAGTACATTCATTAAAAAAACACTTTCCACATAATATTTTTCAAAGAAAAGTAAAGAGCTTCATCAAATCTAAAATGAGCATAAATAAAGACTAATAATCTTACAGGCGTAAAGCTATTCAAATCTACATAAATAAATAAGCCAAACGACATTAATTTTGTTCAAATAAAAATCACTATAATTTCTAATTATCTTTGTACTAATTTTTCGGTTTAGTTCAGCTTTCTACTTAACGTTCCCTCAGATGTTTATTTCAATATTCTCAGCAGTAGTAGTAGTAGTAGTAGTAGTAGCAGTAGTAGTAGTAGTGGTAATAGTAGTAGTTGTAGTAGTAGTAGTAGTTGTAGTATTAGTGGTAGTAGTAATAGTAATAGTTGTAGTAGTAGTAGTAGTAGTAGTAGTAATAGTAGTAGTAGTAGTAGTAGTAGTAGTAGTAGTAGTAGTAGTAGTAGCAGTATTATATGGTAGTAGTAGCAGTAGTAATAGTAGTAATACTAGTAGAACTAGTAGTAACAGTAGTAGTAGCAGTAGTACTAGGGGTAGTAGTAATAATAGTAGCAGCGGCGTGCTAATATTTACCTTTTTGGTCAATTGACCATCTCTCTTATCATTTCCTGAGAGTTTCAAATTCATATACTCAGTCATCCCTGAGTTACGCCCTTTTGAAAATCTGCATGTACATAACATGTTTTGATTTAGTTCAACATTCCCCTCAAAATTCTCTGAAAGAATCACGTGCATGCCGTTCGTATCTTCAGAAAGTGAAGGTCATACATAACCACCTATCTCAATAATATATACTACATGTAAATGTGGGACGAATTGCCTAACCTACAGCCCTTACCCATAGGGCTCTCTGGGGATTGTTGACATCCCCAAGAACATAATTACTGGACCCTTCAACTATGCTGAGCAAAACAGCTGTTTCAAAATTTTGCTTGGATGTGTTTTGGGAAATTATGGGTGTTGGGGGAGGGGTATTCTGGTTTTCCTCCAATGACTAGAGAGAACTAGAGCTTTAAACTTAAATAAAAACCTTATTCACCCTTTGGGCATAACTTACAACCCTTGCCCTTGGGCTTCGGGGTGTTGTGTCAACCCTGGAGAAATTGTTTTACGGTATTTGGACTATTTTGAACAAAAGGACTATCTAAATTTTGATCAAATGCATATGAGAAAAATAGGGTGTGTAGAGGGATAGTTGCCCTTCCATCATATTTGATTCTTAAAAGAGAACTAGAATTTTCAATATCCAATCAAATAAGCCCTCTCCAAAGATTATAAGACCACCCATTCCATAATATCCTTATATCCCCCCGGGCATAACTTACAATTCTTGCCCCCGGGCTCTGGAATATTTTCAACGATGGAGGCATTGCTATATGATCTTTGGACTACTTTGAACAAAATTTATATCTCAAAAATTTGAACAGATGCATTTGGAAAAGTAGGACGTTGGCTGGTTGCTGGTTGCACCCGATCACTTCGACTCTTGAAAAGGCCATTATACCTTATGATTTCCAATCAATTGAGCCCCCTCCAAAGTTTATACGACCATTCTTTCCATAAAGACCGTATAAGTTAACAGTGGACAACCAGCATTACCTATAGCCTTTGCCCTGAGGGCAGTGGGGGGGGAGGTTAACATCCCCGGAGGCATGATTACTGGACTTTTCAACTGTGGTGAAAAAATGGAAATATAAAAATTTTGATTTGAAGTGTCTGGGGAAACCATGGGCGTGGGGTGTGGCTTGTTGCCCTCCAATAACTGTTGACTCTTTATAAGGGCATTAGATCGTTTCATTTCTATATAATGAAACAATTTGTGAAGCTGCTGATGGGGTCTTAGGGAAGAAAGTTGGGAGCACAGCTACGAATATTAGTGAAAAAGCAGTATGTTTAATAGACAGTAGAAGGTGCTTGTACAAGAATTATCTGAATCATAGATTATCTGAAAATAAAATGAATGTAAAAAAAAGCGGGAAAAGCAATAAGATATGAACTAAGGAGGTGTGAAGTGCAGATCATAAATAAAATTGCCGACGATCTGGGGTATGCATCTAGACGGCATAATAGACTGGCATGTTAATAAATTTAGAAGGAGTCAGGACTTGTCCCAGTTAAAGATAGGAGGAGTTTGTGCTAAACCGAGATACAGCTGCAGGAAAATAAATAGAGGAAAATAAAAAAGTTTGTGATACCTTGGATATCAAGGAATATTTGTTTGAAAGGAACAATTAGCGCCAGTACTAAAAGCATAAAAAAAAAAAAATTAGGCTCCATATGCAGATAGTGCGGTAAATGAGTTTCTTAAATATGGTTGCTCTGAGGTTATAAATAAGTTACTAAACATTATAAACATAATTTTTACAAAAGGGTAAGTACCAAGCGATTTTTAGAAAAACGCTAATTAAGCCACTTTATAAGAAAGGTGATAAAAGTGAGTGTGGTAATTATTGAGGCATTAGCCTGGTCCCTGTAGGTAGAAATTTACTTAGTAATATGATACTTCGTAGACTGAGAAATGCTGCAGACAAAGTTATAAGAGAAGAACAATATGGTTTTAGAAAGGGTAAAGGATGTGTCGACTAAATTTTCATTCTTGGGTTAATAATTGAGAGGTGCCTGAGTTATAAAACACCTCTGGTCCTCAGTTTTATAGATTATGAGCAATTTTTCGACTTGGTCGGTAGAAGAGCTTTACCGAAGGTCTTATCCTTATATGGTATACTATATTTACTTTACTAAACTTTTGCTGTATCGTTCTATTGTTAGCCCTATTCATTGTATGGTTGCATGCTATGGACTAGTAGTTTTATCTCAATTTTTAGAAAGGTTCAAATCTTACAGAATAAAATAGTTCGTATTTTAGGTAATTATATTCAATTTGAAAATAGCACGTTGAATTGCTTTAAAAGTTTGAAAATTTTAAATATTTATTAGTAACGGGATTACCTGTTAGCAATTTTTATATATCAATGTTTGAATAAGTGTTCACCGAAGGTATTTTGGGAAATCTTTAGAGCTAATTCATCTTACCACTGTTATGAGATTAATTAACAAAACACTTTCCGAAAAATGAGTTTTTCAAAGAAAAGCAAAGGCCATTTTAAACTTAAGCTCAGAAGATGCAAATACATGTTAAAATTCCGACTCAAAACGACCAGAAATCAAACAGTTCGTGGTAACGAACTGTAAGTAAGGAGCGACCCGGCTCAATGGTAACCGGAACTCTAAAAAACGGAATTTTGGTACCACTAGATGCATCGAAAGAATCAGATTTTAATGCTGATTTCAAATATATAAGTCTAATCAAGTTTAGTCTCACCCATCAAAAGTTACGTGCCTGAGAAAATTTGGCTGATTTTAGAGAAAAGGGGGAAAGACCCCTCTAAAAGTTATAGAGCCTTAATGAAAATCACACCATCATATTCAGCGTATTATTGGACCCTACTGTAGAGGTTTCAAGCACCTATCTACCAAAATGTGTAATTTTGCAGTTTTTGCCAGAAGAAAGATCACAGATGTCTGTTTATTTTATTTTTTTTTCTTTTTCCAGGGGTGATCGTATTGACCCAGTGGTCCTAGAATATTTTGGGAGGGCTCATTGGAACGGAAATAAAAAGTTCTAGTGCCCTTTTTAAGTGACCAAAAAAATGGAGGGCATCTAGCCCCCTTCCACGCTCATTTTTTCCCAAAGTCACCCGATCAAAATTTTGAGATAGTCATTTTGTTCAGCATGGTCAAAAAATATGATAAATATGTCTTTTAGGATGACTTAATCCCCCGAAGTCCCAGGGGGGAGGGCTGAAAGTTATAAACTTTACCCAATGTTAACATATAGTATTGGTTATTGGGAAGTATACAGACGTTTTCAGGGGGGATTTTTTCTGGTGGGTGGGGGGGGGGGGTTATATGAGAGGATCTTTCCACGAAGGAAGTTCTTATGGGGGAAGAGACATTGTTATGAAGGGGGCACTGGATTTCCCAGCATTATTAAAGAAAAAGATCAGAAATTAAATAAAAAAAAAACAAGTTCTTCAACTGAAAGTAAGGAGCAACATCAAAACTTAAAACGAACAGAAAATATTACGTATATGATTGGGTTCACCCCCTTGTCAATACCTCGCTCTTTAAACCACAGATTTTGTAGTACTATCATAAGAGCTATTAATTTTAATTAATGGCCTTTGTGATTGGGGTCATTTTTAAAGAATTGGAACAAAATTCGAACTTTAGCTTAAAGATCAAGGTATTGACTAGGGGGCGAACCCCCTAATATACGTATTAAAAATCTATGAATGTAGAAGTTCGTTGCGTAAGTTATTTCGTAAGTTACGTATATTTATTGCTAATAAAAACGTTCGCAAATAAAATTAAGGTTTCGAGAAAGCCATTTAACCAAATAAAAGTAAAATTAATATGCAAATTTTGTTTTAAGTATTCATGTACGGTGAGCCAAAATCAAAACCTGCATTAATTCAAAAACGTTCAAAATTAAATAAGAAAAACAAGTTTTTTAACTGAAAGTAAGGAACGACGTTAAAACTTAAAACGAACAGAAAGTATTCCGTACATGAAAGGGGCTGTCCCCTCCTCAACGCCTCACACTTTACGCTAAAGTTTGACTTTCTCACAACTCTATTTTTTAAACAATAAAAAACTTTAACGTAAAGAGCGAGGCGTTGACGAGGGGACAGCCCCTTTCGTATACGGAATAATTTCTGTTCGTCTTAAGTTTTAACGTCGTTCCTTACTTTCAGTTAAAAAAAACTTGCTTTTTTTATTTAATTACTATTAAAGAATAAATAAAACCCAAAACGAACAGAAATTAAATAAACATTCATAGCAAGAAACATCCAAAAAGTAATAACATAAATGAATAAATAGATCTTAAAGCGAGTAATGCCTAGATTGAATATGAAAATCAAGCTTAAAACAAACAAAAAAATTTCCTATTGAAGTATAAATGAAGCTTAAAACGAAGAGAAATAAAAAAAAACAATCAATGCAAACAGAAATACAATATATATTAATGCAAATTAATAAATAAATCTTAAAACAAGTGAAACTCAAATTGAATATGCTAATGAAGCTTGAGACGAACAAAAATTACTACAAACAAGAGTTTGGGTATCACCTCCTTCTCTCACTGTAAAAGTCTAAAACCTACTACGTCATTGACGCTTCACTGAAAACCAATTTTGTGACAAATATTTTCTTTTGTACTTAATATTGAAAATAAATATTAAAATTATAGTAAAATTTTGAACAGATGAGCTTTCAGCAATTAATATCATTATACATCAAATATTCAGTTTAATTTATTAGCTCTTTTTAAAGTTGTTCAAGACGAATATAGTTTCACTACAAACAAGTGTTTGGATACTGCCTCTTTCCTTAACTCTAAATAAAAACCAAAAGCCTACTGCGTCATTGGCGCTTAACTTAAAACGAATTATATTATAAATATTTTCTTTTCCAGTTCTTAAAGCATTGAAAATAAAAATAAAATTAGAGTGAAATAAATTCTTGAATTGATGGATCCTTCAACAATTCATATTATTATACATAAATATTCAATTTAATGTTGTTTATACTTTCCAAGGCTGCTCAAGACGCATATAGTTTTCAGTAAAGCGCCAATGACGCAGTAGATTTTAAACTTTTACAATGAGAAAAGGAGGTGATACCCAAACTCTTGTCTGTTGGCATTTTTGTTCGTTTCAAGCTTGATTTGCATATTAAATTCAAATTTCACTCGTTTTAAGACTTATTTACTAATTTACATTAATATCTATTGCATGTTTGTTTGCATTGGTTGTTTATTTAATTTCTGTTCGTTTTAAGTTTCATTTATACTTCAATAGGAAAAATTTTGTTTTCGTTTTAACCTTGGTTTTCATATTCAATCTAAGCATTACTCGCTCTAAGATCTATTTATTCATTTATTTTATTACTTTTTGGATGTTTTTGCTATGATTGTTTATTTAATAGTAGATAGTACATATTGAATTCAGGGCCTTTATGTTCCTTCTGGTGTTATTTGCGTACGGCACGTTCCCTGGCACCTTTCCATGGCTGATTACCAGACTGATTATTGCTATTGTTGTCAATTGAATATGGAATTATACAAAACCTACCAGACAGGTTTCTGGGCCAACCAGACATGTTTCTGGGCCAACCAGACAGGTTTCTGGGCCAACTCTAAGTTTCTGGGCCTTTACGTTCCATGGCACCTTTCCATGGCAGATTACCAGTCTGGTTATTTGGCAGTGTATATTGTAGTCAAGCATGTTTTGAGAGTTTGGTCGTAATAATGTAATTTAAAGCAAACAGGTTTTTTTCTGTTTTTGTTGTCAATTGCACAATGAATGTACGTCAAGAATTCACGTGTACATTCGTAAAAACTGGTGTGATATAAAGTAGTCAAACATGTTTTGGAAGCACGCACGAAATAAAAAGGTTTTTTAGGGAAAGCTGTCAATCACCCATGTGTTATCCAAAGTTCAATTTTTGAAGTCTGTGGAAACAGTTTGACGTGTTCGATGATAGACATTTGCAAAAAAGGGGTAATTAGTGATTGGATAATTTTTTTAACGTGAAATCACTGAATAAAATATTTTTGGAGCATGTACTTGACGATGGATAAAAGGGTTAAGGTGATTAGCAATTACGAGCAAGGATCCCCCCACTGGCTCCTGGCAGTAGGCTACGCATATCAAATTGCTGTACTGTGGGTTAGGTAACATGATTAAACACACTTTTTGCAAAAAAGTGATTGACATTTGCAAAAAAGGGTAATTAGTGATTGGATAATTTTTTAACGTGAAGGGTCAATTTTGGAGGGAAAACAAAAAATACTCAGAATCGAAAATAAATGGGATCTGCCTCTAGGGAAGGCTCAGAGGCCCTTCGTTCCCCATTTCTGAGGGCAGGGGAGGGGGGTCAATTTGGAGGGAAAATCAAAAATACTCAGAATAAAAATAAATGGGATCTGCCTCAAGGGGAAGGCTCAGAGGCCCTTCGTTCCCCCATTTCTGAGGGCAGGGGAGGGGGGGGGTCAATTTTGGAGGGAAAATCAAAAATACTAAGAATCGAAAATAAATGGGATCTGCCTCAAGGGGAAGGCTCAGAGGCCCTTCGTTCCCCCATTTCTGAGGGCAGGGGAGGGGGGGGGTCAATTTTGGAGGGAAAATCAAAAATGCTCAGAATCAAAAATAAAGCGTGATCCGCCTCAAGGGCAAGGCTCAGAGGCCCCTCCTTCCTCCATTTCTGAGGGCAGGGGAGGGGGGGGGGTCAATTTTGGAGGGAAAATCAAAAATGCTCAGAATCGAAAATAAATGGGATCTGCCTCAAGGGGAAGGCTCAGAGGCCCTTCGTTCCCCCATTTCTGAGGGCAGGGGAGGGGGGGGGGTCAATTTTGGAGGGAAAACTAAAAATACTCAGAAAGTTCATTTTGAATTTCTTTCATTGAAATGCAAGAGTTGGAATATTTCAGTAGTGTTTTGTTGTGCTTTACCTTGTCACAGTTACATTCTGTTGATTTTCATAGTTCATTTTGAATTTCTTTCATTGAAATGCAAGAGTTGGAATATTTTAGTAGTGTTTTGTTGTGCTTTACCTTGTCACAGTTACATTCTCTTGATTTTTCGAAGTTCATTTTGAATTTCTGTCGTGAAATGCAAGAGTTGGAATATTTCAGTAGTGTTTTGTTGTGCTTTACCTTGTCACAGTTACATTCTGTTGATTTTCATAGTTCATTTTGAATTTCTTTCATTGAAATGCAAGAGTTGGAATATTTCAATAGTGTTTTGTTGTGCTTTACCTTGTCACAGTTACATTCTCTTAATTTTTCAAAGTTCATTTTGAATTTCTTTCGTTGAAATGCAAGAGTTGGAATATTTCAGTAGTGACTTGTTGTGCTTTACCTTGTCACAGTTACATTCTCTTGATTTTTCGAAGTTCATTTTGAATTTCTGTCGTGAAATGCAAGAGTTGGAATATTTCAGTAGTGTTTTGTTGTGCTTTACCTTGTCACAGTTACATTCTGTTGATTTTCATAGTTCATTTTGAATTTCTTTCATTGAAATGCAAGAGTTGGAATATTTCAGTAGTGACTTGTTGTGCTTTACCTTGTCACAGTTACATTCTCTTGATTTTTCGAAGTTCATTTTGAATTTCTGTCGTGAAATGCAAGAGTTGGAATATTTCAGTAGTGTTTTGTTGTGCTTTACCTTGTCACAGTTACATTTTGTTGATTTTCATAGTTCATTTTGAATTTGTTTCATTGAAATGCAAGAGTTGGAATATTTCAGTAGTGTTTTGTTGTGCTTTACCTTGTCACAGTTACATTCTCTTAATTTTTCAAAGTTCATTTTGAATTTCTTTCGTGAAATGCAAGAGTTGGAATATGTCAGTAGTGTTTTGTTGTGCTTTACCTTGTCACAGTTACATTCTGTTGATTTTCATAGTTCATTTTGAATTTCTTTCATTGAAATGCAAGAGTTGGAATATTTCAGTAGTGTTTTGTTGTGCTTTACCTTGTCACAGTTACATTCTCTTGATTTTTCGAAGTTCATTTTGAATTTCTGTCGTAAAATGCAAGAGTTGGAATATTTCAGTAGTGACTTGTTGTGCTTTACCTTGTCACAGTTACATTCTCTTGATTTTTCGAAGTTCATTTCGAATTTCTGTCGTAAAATGCAAGAGTTGGAATATTTCAGTAGTGACTTGTTGTGCTTTACCTTGTCACAGTTACATTTTCTTGATTTTTCGAAGTTCATTTGAATTTCTGTCGTAAAATGCAAGAGTTGGAATATTTCAGTAGTGTTTTGTTGTGCTTTACCTTGTCACAGTTACATTCTGTTGATTTTCATAGTTCATTTTGAATTTCTTTCATTGAAATGCAAGAGTTGGAATATTTCAGTAGTGTTTTTGTTGTGCTTTACCTTGTCACAGTTACATTCTCTTAATTTTTCAAAGTTCATTTTGAATTTCTTTCGCGAAATGCAAGAATTGGAATATTTCAGTAGTGCCTTGTCGTGGTTTACCTTGTCACAGCTACATTCTCATGATTTTTCAAAGTTCATTTTGGATTTCTTTCGTGAAATGCAAGAGTTGGAATATTTCAGTAGTGACTTGTTGTGCTTTACCTTGTCACAGTTACATTTTCTTGATTTTTCGAAGTTCATTTTGAATTTCTGTTGTGAACTGCAAGAGTTGGAATATTTCAGTAGTGTTTTGTTGTGCTTTACCTTGTCACAGTTACATTCTATTGATTTTCATAGTTCATTTTGAATTTCTTTCATTGAAATGCAAGAGTTTTGGAGGGAAAATCAAAAATACTCAGAATCAAAAATAAATGGGATCTACCTCAAGGGGAAGGCTCAGTGGCCCTTCGTTCCCCCATTTCTGAGGGCAGGGGAGGGGCCGGGTCAATTTTGGAGGGAAAATCAAAAATGCTCAGAATCGAAAATAAAGCGTGATCTGCCTCAAGGGCAAGGCTCAGAGGCCTCTCCTTCCTCCATTTCTGAGGGCAGGGGAGGGGGGGGTCAATTTTGGAGGGAAAATCAAAAATGCTCAGAATCGAAAATAAATGGGATATGCCTCAAGGGGAAGGCTCAGAGGCCCTTCGTTCCCCCATTTCTGAGGGCAGGGGAGGGGGGGGGGTCAATTTTGGAGGGAAAACTAAAATACTCAGAAAGTTCATTTTGAATTTCTTTCATTGAAATGCAAGAGTTGGAATATTTCAGTAGTGCTTTACCTTGTCACAGTTACATTCTCTTGATTTTTCGAAGTTCATTTGAATTTCTGTCTTGAAATGCAAGAGTTAGAATATTTCAGTAGTGACTTGTTGTGCTTTACCTTGTCACAGTTACATTCTCTTGATTTTTCGAAGTTCATTTTGAATTTCTATCGTGAAATGCAAGAGTTGGAATATTTCAGTAGTGTTTTGTTGTGCTTTACCTTGTCACAGTTACATTCTGTTGATTTTCATAGTTCATTTTCAATTTCTTTCAATGAAATGCAAGAGTTGGAATATTTCAGTAGTGGTTTACCTTGTCACAGTTACATTCTCTTGATTTTCGAAGTTCATTTTGAATTTCTGTCTTGAAATGCAAGAGTTGGAATATTTCAGTAGTGTTTTGTTGTGCTTTACCTTGTCACAGTTACATTCTGTTGATTTTCATAGTTCATTTTGAGTTTTTTCCATTGAAATGCAAGAGTTGGAACACTTCAGTAGTTTTTTGTTGTGCTTTACCTTGTCACAGTTACATTCTCTTAATTTTTCAAAGTTTATTTTGAATTTCTTTCGTGAAATGCAAGAATTGGAATATTTCAGTAGTGTCTTGTCGTGGTTACATTCTCTTAATTTTTCAAAGTTCATTTTGAATTTCTGTCGTGAAATGCAAGAATTGGAATATTTCGGTATTGTCTTGTCGTGGTTTACCTTGTCACAGCTACATTCTCATGATTTTTCAAAGTTCATTTTGAATTTCTGTCGTGAAATGCAAGAGTTGGAATATTTCAGTAGTGACTTGTTTTGCTTTACCTTGTCACAGTTACAATCTCTTGATTTTTCGAAGTTCATTTTGAATTTCTGTCGTGAAATGCAAGAGTTGGAAAATTGGGGTCTTAGTCCACCAGCCTGAATGGTGGAAATCCACTAGCTTAGTATTGGGGTCTTAGTCCACCAGCCTGAATGGTGGAAATCCACTAGCTCAGTATTGGGGTCCCAGTCCACCAGCCTGAACGGTGGAAATTCACTAGCTCAGAATTAGGGTCTTAGTCCCCCAGCCTGAATGGCGGAAATCCACTAGCTCAGTATTTTGGTCTTAGTCCACCAGCCTGAATGGTGGAAATCCACTAGCTCAGTATTTGGGTCTTAGTCCACCAGCCTGAATGGTGGAAATCCACAGCTTTACCTTGTCACAGTTACATTCTCTTGATTTTTCGAAGTTCATTTTGAATTTCTGTCGTGAAATGCAAGAGTTGGAATATTTCAGTAGTGTTTTGTTGTGCTTTACCTTGTCACAGTTACATTCTGTTGATTTTCATAGTTCATTTTGAATTTCTTTCATTGAAATGCAAGAGTTGGAATATTTCAGTAGTGTTTTGTTGTGCTTTACCTTGTCACAGTTACAAAAGTTCATTTTGAATTTCTGTCGTGAAATGCAAGAGTTGGAATATTTCAGTAGTGACTTGTTGTGCTTTACCTTGTCACAGTTACATTCTCTTGATTTTTCGAAGTTCATTTTGAATTTTTTTCGTGAAATGCAAGAGTTGGAAAATTGGGGTCTTAGTCCACCAGCCTGAATGGTGGAAATCCACTAGCTCAGTATTGGGGTCTTAGTCCACCAGCCTGAATGGTGGAAATCCACTAGCTCAGTATTGGGGTCCCAGTCCACCAGCCTGAACGGTGGAAATTCACTAGCTCAGAATTGGGGTCTTAGTCCACCAGCCTGAATGGTGGAAATCCACTAGCTCAGTATTGGGGTCTTAGTCCACCAGCCTGAATGGTGGAAATCCACTAGCTCAGTATTGGGATCTTAGTCCACCAGCCTGAATGGTGGAAATCCACTAGCTCAGTATTGGGGTCTCAGTCCACCAGCCTGAATGGTGGAAAGTCACTAGCTCAGAATTAGGGTCTTAGTCCACCAGCCTGAATGGTGGAAATTCACTAGCTTAGAATTGGGGTCTTAGTCCACCAGCCTGAATGGTGGAAATCCACTAGCTCTGTATTGGGGTCTTAGTCCACCAGCCTGAATGGTGGAAATCCACTAGCTCAGTATTGGGATCTTAGTCCACCAGCCTGAATGGTGGAAATCCACTAGCTCAGTATTGGGGTCTCAGTCCACCAGCCTGAATGGTGGAAAGTCACTAGCTCAGAATTAGGGTCTTAGTCCACCAGCCTGAATGGTGGAAATTCACTAGCTCAGAATTGGGGTCTTAGTCCACCAGCCTGAATGGTTGAAATTCACTAGCTCAGAATTGGGGTCTTAGTCAGTGTTCAGATTGGAGCGTTGGGGTCCGACTATCTGGGCTTTATTTGTCAAGGCCTGAATGCTAAGCGACGGACATGAGCTCGATTGGGACCCCATTGTGAAAATGGAAAACAAAAAACAAAAATATATTGTTGGTATGTGTGTAGAGCATGGCATGGTTACCACTAGGGCAACAGTCTAACCGTGGACGGTTTTAGGTATCCGTGAATAAGTTCTAAGGCAGAGTGGAAGTTGGGACAAATTTTTGGAGGTGCCCACCTCACCTGCCAAGAGTCTCAGGCAAGTGACCCTAAATTTGAAAAAGAGGAAATTGGCTCAGATTTTCTAAACTGAGCTGAGACAATGAACAGATACTATTGGGAAAGTGATTGGAGACGCTGGGCATCCGTGAACAAGTGCTAAATTGAGAGAGGAATTTGGGACAATATTTGGGGGCGCCCACCCGCCCAGAGTCTCCGGCAGGTGACCCAAAAATTTAAAAAACACACAGAGACGACAGACACAAAGAGACGAATCACACACAGATAGGACAAACACACAGAAACGACACAAAGAGACGACACATGCACAGAGACGATACACACACACAGAGTCGACGCACACAGAGAGACGAGACACGCACACAGAAATGACAAACACCAACTCTATTCCAACTCTTGCATTTCACGACAGAAATTCAAAATGAACTTATGTAACTGTGACAAGGTAAAGCACAACAAAACACTACTGAAATATTCCAACTCTTGCATTTCAATGAAAGAAATTCAAAATGAACTATGAAAATCAACAGAATGTAACTGTGACAAGGTAAAGCAAAATAAAACACTACTGAAATATTCCAACTCTTGCATTTCACGACAGAAATTCAAAATGAACTTCGAAAAATCAAGAGAATGTAACTGTGACAAGGTAAATCTGTGGATTTCCACCATTCAGGCTGGTGGACTAAGACCCCAATACTGAGCTAGTGGATTTCCACCATTCAGGCTGGTGGACTAAGACCCCAATACTGAGCTAGTGGACTTCCACCATTCAGGCTGGTGGACTAAGACCCCAATTCTGAGCTAGTGAATTTCTACCGTTCAGGCTGGTGGACTGGGACCCCAATACTGAGCTAGTGGATTTCCACCATTCAGGCTGGTGGATTAAGACCCCAATTTTCCAACTCTTGCATTTCATGACAGAAATTCAAAATGAACTTCGAAAAATCAAGAGAATGCAACTGTGACAAGGTAAAGCACAACAAGTCACTATTGAAATATTCCAACTCTTGCATTTCACGACAGAAATTCAAAATGAACTTTGAAAAATCATGAGAATGTAGCTGTGACAAGGTAAACCACGACAAGACAATACTGAAATATTCCAATTCTTGCATTTTACGAAAGAAATTCAAAATGAACTTTGAAAAATTAAGAGAATGTAACTGTGACAAGGTAAAGCACAACAAAACACTACTGAAATATTCCAACTCTTGCATTTCAATGAAAGAAATTCAAAATGAACTATGAAAATCAACAGAATATAACTGTGACAAGGTAAAGCACAACAAAACACTACTGAAATATTCCAACTCTTTCATTTCACGACAGAAATTCAAAATGAACTTCGAAAAATCAAGAGAATGTAACTGTGACAAGGTAAAGCACAACAAGTCACTACTGAAATATTCCAACTCTTGCATTTCAATGAAAGAAATCCAAAATGAACTTTGAAAAATCATGAGAATGTAGCTGTGACAAGGTAAACCACGACAAAACACTACTGAAATATTCCAATTCTTGCATTTCACGAAAGAAATTCAAAATGAACTTTGAAAAAATTAAGAGAATGTAACTGTGACAAGGTAAAGCATAACAAAACACTACTGATATATTCCAACTCTTGCATTTCAATGAAAGAAATTCAAAATGAACTATGAAAATCAACAGAATGTAACTGTGACAAGGTAAAGCACAACAAAACACTACTGACATATTCCAACTCTTGCATTTTACGACAGAAATTCAAAATGAACTTCGAAAAATCAAGAGAATGTAACTGTGACAAGGTAAAGCACAACAAGTCACTACTGAAATATTCCAACTCTTGCATTTCACGACAGAAATTCAAAATGAACTTTGAAAAATCATGAGAATGTAGCTGTGACAAGGTAAACCACGACAAGACACTACTGAAATATTCCAATTCTTGCATTTCACGAAAGAAATTCAAAATGAACTTTGAAAAATTAAGAGAATGTAACTGTGACAAGGTAAAGCACAACAAAACACTACTGAAATATTCCAACTCTTGCATTTCAATGAAACAAATTCAAAATGAACTATGAAAATCAACAGAATGCAACTGTGACAAGGTAAAGCACAACAAAACACTACTGAAATATTCCAACTCTTGCATTTCACGACAGAAATTCAAAATGAACTTCGAAAAATCAAGAGAATGTAACTGTGACAAGGTAAAGCACAACAAGTCACTACTGAAATATTCCAACTCTTGCATTTCAACGAAAGAAATTCAAAATGAACTTTGAAAAATTAAGAGAATGTAACTGTGACAAGGTAAAGCACAACAAAACACTACTGAAATATTCCAACTCTTGCATTTCAATGAAAGAAATTCAAAGTGAACTATTAAAATCAACAGAATGTAACTGTGACAAGGTAAAGCACAACAAAACACTACTGAAATATTCCAACTCTTGCATTTCACGACAGAAATTCAAAATGAACTTCGAAAAATCAAGAGAATGTAACTGTGACAAGGTAAAGCACAACAAGTCACTACTGAAATATTCCAACTCTTGCATTTCAACGAAAGAAATTCAAAATGAACTTTGAAAAATTAAGAGAATGTAACTGTGACAAGGTAAAGCACAACAAAACACTACTGAAATATTCCAACTCTTGCATTTCAATGAAAGAAATTCATAATGAACTATTAAAATCAACAGAATGTAACTGTGACAAGGTAAAGCACAACAAAACACTACTGAAATATTCCAACTCTTGCATTTCACGACAGAAATTCAAAATGAACTTCGAAAAATCAAGAGAATGTAACTGTGACAAGGTAAAGCACAACAAAACACTACTAAAATATTCCAACTCTTGCATTTCAATGAAAGAAATTCAAAATGAACTATGAAAATCAACAGAATGTAACTGTGACAAGGTAAGGCACAACAAAACACTACTGAAATATTCCAACTCTTGCATTTCAATGAAAGAAATTCAAAATGAACTTTCTCAGTATTTTTAGTTTTCCCTCCAAAAATTGACCCCCCCCCCTCCCCTGCCCTCAGAAATGGGGGAACGAAGGGCCTCTGAGCCTTCCCCTTGAGGCGGATCCCATTTATTTTCGATTTTGAGCATTTTTGATTTTTCCCTCCAAAATTGACCCCCCCCCCTCCCCTGCCTTCAGAAATGGAGGAAGGAGGGGCCTCTGAGCCTTGCCCTTGAGGCGGATCACGCTTTATTTTTGATTCTGAGCATTTTTGATTTTCCCTCCAAAATTGACCCCCCCCCCCTCCTCCTGCCCTCAGAAATGGGGGAACGAAGGGCCTCTGAGCCTTCCCCTTGAGGCAGATCCCATTACTTTCGATTCTGAATATTTTTGATTTTCCCTCCAAAATTGACCCCCTCCCCTGCCCTCAGAAATGGGGGAACGAAGGGCCTCTGAGCCTTCCCTTGAAGCAGATCCCATTTATTTTCGATTCTGAGTATTTTGGTTTTCCCTCCAAAATGGACCCTTCACGTTAAAAAATTATCCAATCACTAATTACCCTTTTTGCAAATGTCAATCAATGAATTCGATTGTAAAAGCGTGTTTAATCATTTTACCTAACCCACAGTACAGCAATTTGATATGCGTAGCCTACTGCCAGGAGCCAGTGGGGGGATCCTTGCTCGTAATTGCTAATCACATTAACCCTTTTATCCATCGTCAAGTACATGCTCCAAAAATATTTTATTCATTGATTTCACGTTAAAAAATTATCCAATCACTAATTACCCCTTTTTGCAAATGTCTATCATCGAACACGTCAAACTGTTTCCACAGACTTCAAAAATGGAACTGTGGATAACACATGGGTGATTGACAGCTTTCCCTAGAAAACCTTTTTACATAATTTCGTGCGTGCTTCCAAAACATGTTTGACTACTTTATATCACACCAGTTTTTACGAATGTACACGTGAATTCATGACGTAAATTCATTGTGCAATTGACAACAAAAACAGAAAAAAACCTGTTTGCTTTAAATTACATTATTACGACCAAACTCTCAAAACATGCTTGACTACAATATACACTGCCAAATAACCGGACTGGTAATCTGCCATGGAAAGGTGCCATGGAACGTAAAGGCCCAGAAACTTAGAGTTGGCCCAGAAACCTATCTGGTTGGCCCAGAAACATGTCTGGTTGGCCCAGAAACCTGTCTGGTAGGTTTTGTATAATTCCATATTCAATTGACAACAATAGCAATAATCAGTCTGGTAATCAGCCATGGAAAGGTGCCAGGGAACCTGCCGTACGCAAATAACACCGGAAGGAACATAAAGGCCCAGAATTCAATATGTACTATCTACTTTTAATTTCTGTTAGTTTTGGGTTTCATTTATTCTTTAATAGTAATTTCTGGTCGTTTGAATTTGAATTTTAACCGGTATTTGTATCTGCTGAGCTCAAGTTAAAAAAGGCCTTTACTTTCTCTTTGAAAAACTTATTTTTCGGATTTTTTTTAAATTAATTTTTGTTCGTTATCGATTGCAAAAAGTTTCCAGTTTTTAAATTTTCCTTATTTCAAATTCAAACTTTTTTTTGTAAAAAATCAAATTTTCATCAAAGCATCAAAACTGGTATCAAAGTAACAATATCAAAGTGAAAAAATGGGTCTGTGTTAACTTGGAGTTTTTATTATTTGATGTTTGAACTTTTTTTTTAGCAAAATGGCTATCTCAAAATTTTTATCGTATGGGTTTGAGGAAAAAGAACGTGGGGGGGGGGGGGAGGGGGAGGAAGAATTAACTGTCGGTCTCTTTAGACTCTTTAAAAGTGAACTAGAACTTTCTATATCCAATCAAATGAGCCCTTTCTGAAGTTTATACGAGCATTCCTTCTATAAGAACCATATATATCCCCGGAGTTTAACTTACAACGCCTGTTCCTGGGCCGTGGGGGGGGGGGGTAGTCTACACCAGAGTTTTAATAACTGATGGTTGAACTATTGTTAACAAAATGGTAACCTCAAATTTTATTGATTGGGTTTATCCATCCGATAAAACCAAAGGCGTGGAGGGCGGAAGGGGCTAGTTGCCCTCTGATCTTTTTTCACTCTGAGAAAATGACCTACAACTTTTAGTTTCTATTCGAATGAACCCTTTCTGAAGTTTATACGAGCATCCATTTCATTAAAACCACATATGGCCCCACGAAATAGCTTAAAATGCCTGCCCCCCGGGCCCTGGGGGGTTGTGTCGACACCAGAGTTTTTGTTATCTGACCTTTGAACTATTTTTAAAAAAAGGCTCTCTCAATGTTCTTATCCAAGGGGTTTGAGGAAAATAGGATGTGGAAAGAGGGAGCTAGTTGCCCTCCGATCTCTTTTGACCCTTAAAAAGTGAACGAAAACTTTCAATTTCCAATCATATGAGCACTCTCTGAAGTTTTTACGAGCATACCTTACATAAGAACCATATATGCCCCAAGATCAATACTTACATCACCTGCCCTGGGTCCTGGGGGGGGGGGGAAGGGTTGTGTCGATACAGGAATTTTTGTTATATGATCTTTTAGCTATTTTTAACAAAATGGCTACCTTATATTTTTTATCAGATGTATTTGGGGAAAAAGGGCTTGGAGGCCTAATTGCCCTCCGATCACTTTTGACTCTTAAAAAGGGCACTAGAACTCTCGATTTGCAATCGAATGAGCCCTCTCTGAAGTTTATACGAGCATCCCTTTCACAAGAACCATATACGTCACCAGGGTAACTCTTACAACGCCTACCCCCCGGCTTCTGGGGGAGATTTGGTTATCTAATTTTTGAACAATTTCCAAAAAACTGGCTATCTCAAAATTTGTAGCGAATGGGTTTGGGGAAAAAGGGCGTGGGGGGGGCTAGTTGCCCTTAACTCTTATTAAAAGTGACCAGAACTTGCAATTTCAAATCAAACGAGCCTTTGATGAAGTTTATACGAGCATCCCTTTCATAAGAACCATACATGCCCTTAGGGCATAACTTAGAACGTCTTCCCTTGGGGGGTTGTATTGAGACCGAAGTTTTTCTCATCCGACCTTTGAACTATTTTTAACAAGATGTCTATATAAAAATTTTAATCAGATGGGTTTGGAAAAAGAAGGCGTGGGGGGAGGATAGCTGCCCTCGGAGCTCTTTTGACTATTAAAAAGTAAGCTCGAACTTTCAATTTCAAATCAAATGTGCTTTTGGTATCTGACTTTTGAGCAATTTTTAGCTTAATGGATATCTCAAAATTTTATTGGATGCATTTGGAGAAAAAGGGGCGTGGGTGGGGGGTGGGCGAGTGTTCCAATCAAATGAGCCCTCTCTGAAGTTTTTACGAGCATCCCTTCAATAAGAGCCATATATTCCCCCAGGGCATAACCTACAACGCCTGCCCTCAGACCCTGGGTGGCTGTATCGACCCCGGAGTTTTTGTTATATGGACTTTTGAACAATAATTTAAAAAAGGCTATCTCAAAGTTCTAATCGGATGGGTTTGAGGAAAAAAGGGTGTGGAGGGGGGGGGGGCTAGTTGCTCGCCAATCTCTTTTGATTCATAAAAAGTGAAATAGAACTTTCAATTTCCAATCAAATGAGCCCTCTTTATAGTTAATACAAGCATCCCTTCCATAAGACCCATATATGTCCCCAGGGCATAACTTACAACGCCCGCCCCCGGGCCTTGGGGGGTTGTGTCGACACCAGAATTTTTTTTATATGATCTATGAACTATTTTTAACAAAATAGCTATCTCAAAATTTTTATCAGATGCATTTGCGAAAAAAGGGTTTTTGTGGGGGCGGGGGAGGAGCTGGTTACCCTCCGGTATCTTTTGACTCTTAAAAAGTGAACTAGAAATTTCAATTTCCAATCAAATGAGCCATCTCTGAAGTTTATACAAGCATTCCTTCCATAAGAACAAATAGGTCCCCAGGGCATAAATTATAACCCTTGCCCGGAAGAATCTGGGGGGAGTGTCCTGCTCAAATATATATTTTGCGGAACTTTCATCTACGTTGAAAAAAAATGGCTGTAACAAAAAATTTTGATTGGATATGTTTGGGAGAAGGTGGGCGTGAGAGAGGGATTAGTTGCCTTCCAATCACTTTCGACTATTAAAAAGGGAACTAGCCATTTAAATTTCCAATCGAATGAGCACTTTTTGAAGTTTCTACGACAAAGATTTCAATAAAAACCTTATATGCCCCCAGGGAATAACTTACAACCCTTGCCCTGAGATCGTTGGGGATTGTCCACCTCAAAAACATAATTTCTATCTGGAAATCAACTACGCTGAACAAAATGGCTATCTCAAAATTTTGATTGGATTTGTTTGGGAAACTTGTGGGCATAGAAGGGGTTTTAGTTGCCTTCCAATCACCTTTGATCCTCATAAAGGGCACTAGAACTCTTGATTTCCAATTGAATGAACCCCTTTTGAAGTTTCTACGAAGACCCCTTCCATATGAAGTGCCTCTGGGGAAAAAATAATAATAATAAAAGATTGGAGCCGTATAGCCTTTACTATAGGCAACGCTATAGCGTCGCCTCTGATTAGAAATGCTTATGACCTAGCATCTGAGCTCCGGAGTACTCAACGTGCTGAGTTCCTGCCTCGTTTTGCGGGACCGGGGGTGGGGAATTCCTCTTAGATAGTTTTAGGTAGCCTGAAAATGAAAGCCAGCTCAGGAGTAGATTATCACCAGCTCAGAAATTATCACCTTTTGGATGATAATTGAGAAAGATTAGAAAGTTGTATGTCATTTCTCTTTATTTTTTTTATAGCCATTGTAGACAAACCTTAGGTTTTTTTTTTACTTGGTTGCTGTAAATTTGTTTGATTTTTTATGTTAATTACATTAATTTGATCTGTTTATACCAGACAAATACATTAAAGGGATTAGTTCTATGTATGAGAACAACACTGCTGCGCTTAATGTAGGAAATGAGGCTAGTAGCTGGTTTTGTGTTAGATTAATTAAAAAAAAAACTTTTCGAAAAATAAGTTTTTCAAAGAAAAGTAATGGCCATTTTAAACTTAAGCTCAGGAGATACAAATATCTGTTGAAATTCAAACTCAAAACGACCAGAAATTACTATTAAAAATAAATGAAACCCAAAACGAACAGAAATTAAATAAACAATCATAGCAAAAAACATACAACAAGTAATAATATAAATGAATAAATAGATCTTAAAGCGAGTAATGCTTAGATTGAATATGAAAGTCAAGCTTAAAACGAAAACAAATATTTTGCTATTAAAGTATAAATGAAACTTAAAACGAACAGAAATTAAGTAAACAATCAATGCGAACAAACATATAATATATATTGATGTAAATGAATAAATAAATCTTGAAACGATTGAAACTTAAATTGAATGTGCAAATCAAGATTGAATCGAATAAAAATAACCACAAACAAGAGTTTGGGTATCGCCTCACTGCAGAAGCCTAAAACCTACTGCGTCATTGGTGCTTTACTGAAAAAAATTCTTTCATTAATTAAGATTTTAGGGAATAAATATATGCATATGTATATTAAATTTACAATGCACTTTTTTTCAGTAAACTCATTTGAATTTTTTTTCAGTAAAGTACAAATTATATTCTGGCTTTTAGAAAGCATAGGGGTTTTGAACCCTACTCATATTAATTTATGCTCGTTTTGAGTTTGACTCTAATATTTATTATAATTTTTGTTCGTTTTGGGTTTCATTTATTTATTGATACTTATTTGGGGTAGTTGTATGCTTGGTAGATCATATGATAGTCCGGACACCAGGTGTTGAAAGTGTGAATCATACCACGACGGAATGGGGCTGCTCCGAGAATTAGCCTGCCCTCCACCCCCTAAATTGACCATGCGGATTCAAAAATACCAATGGCACTTGCTTGCGAGTGGTGGAACACACCGAAACTTGACATTTTATTATATTTTGGTGTTTCATGCAAGAAAATGCATGTTCCACAAAGTTTGAGGTGCAGTTTTCCACTCAAATAGAAATGCCTAGAAGCCATAAAATGTTTTCATAACAAACCAACACAATTAGTTAGAAAAAATGGCAGAGTTAAAAAAATGGCAAAACTATATGAGTCTTGAACAGTCATGGAAAGTATAAACAAAATCAAATTGAATATTAGATATATAATGATATTAATTGTTGAAAGATCCATCAGTTCAAGATTTTTTTTTTTCACTTTAATTTTATTTTCATTTTCAATGCTGTAAGAACTGGAAAATAATAAATTTGTAAAATACGAGTAATTCATTTTCAGTGACCAATGACGCAGAAGGCTTTAGGTTCTTACACTTAAAGAAGGGGGCAGTATCCAAATTTTGTTTGTAGTGAAACTATATTTGTCTTGACTAATCTTGAAAAGAACTAATAAATTAAACTGAATATTTGATGCATAATGATATTAATTGCTAAAAGCTCATCAGTTCAAAATTTTACTGTAATTTTAATATTTATTTTCAATATTAAGTACAAAAGAAAACATTTGTAATATAATTCGTTTTCAGTAAAGCGCCAATGACGCAGTAGGTTTTGGGTTTGTGCAGTGAGGCGATACCCAAACTCTTGTTTGTAGATATTTTTATTCGATTCAGACTTGATTTGCATATTCAATTTAAGTTTCACTCGTTTTAAGATTTAGTTATTCATTTACATTAATATATATTGTACGTTTGTTCGCATTGATTGTTTATTTAATTTCTGTTCGTTTTAAGTTTCATTTATACTTTAATAGCAAAATATTTGTTTTCGTTTTAAGCTTGATTTACACATTCAATCTAAGCATTACTCGCTTTAAGATCTATTTATTCATTTATATTATTACTTGTTGAATGTTTTTGCTATGATTGTTTATTTAATTTCTGTTCGTTTTGGGTTTCATTTATTCTTTAATAGTAATTTCTGGTCGTTTTGAGTTTGAATTTTAACAGGTATTTGTATCTCCTGAGCTTAAGTTTAAAATGGCCTTTACTTTTCTTTGAAAAACTTATTTTTCGGAAAGTTTTTTTTTTAATTAATTTTTGTTCGTTTTTGATTGCAAAACGTTTCAATTTTTTATGGCATGGGGGGGGGGTGCTTACTGTCTGATAATTCTTGACTTTAAAAAACGGATCTAGAGCTTTCAATTTAAATCGAATGAGGCTTTTTTCAAAGTCTATACGATTACCTCTTTTATAAAAACCTTATATATGAACAATAGATAGCTTGCATAACTTGTGGACAGCGATTGACAACAGTGAATGGATTGGAAAAATAGCTCCAATAAGGGGGTTTAGACCATTTCACTTGCTGACACAAAGGGATCACGACTGTCTGGAATTGACCTTAATAGGATTTTGTGTGCCAAAGCAATTTTACATCTATCTCAGAGTTTGTATTTTAACCTTATAATTGGATAATTATAATAGATTTCCTATGTGTTCTTACCATACAAAACCCCTTCCCATAAGTTATAAACCCCCTATAATAAGTTATGCCTCAGGGCATAATTTACAACGCCTACCCCCGGGCCCTGGTGGGCTGTGTGGACACCAGAGTTTTTTGTTATCAGAACTTTGAACTATTTTAACAATATGTCTATCTCAAAATTTTTATCTGATGCATTTAGGGGGTGGAGGAGGGGGGGGATACTTACCCTAAAATCTCTTTTGACTCTTAAAAAGTGAACAAGAACTTTCAATTTTCAGTCAAATGAGCCCTCTCTAAGGTTTATACGAGCATACCTTCCATAAGAAATAATGGTAAGGATTCGGACAATCCTTAAATTACAAATCTCACCCTGAGGGCTGTGGGGGAGTTGTCATCCTCAAAGATTTAATTTCCAGAACTTAAAACTACGCTTAATAAAATGGCTGTCTCAAAATTTTGATTGGATGTGTTTGGGGAAAAGGTGGGCGTGAGAGGGGGGTTAGTTGCCCTCAAATCACTTTCGACTATTAAAAAGGGCACTAGCCCTTTGAATTTCCAATTGAATGAACCTGTTTTGAAGTTTCTACGACAACGCCTTCTATAAAAAACTTGTATGCCCCCAGGGCATAACTTAAAACCCTTGCCCTGAGGGTTGTGGGGGAGTGTCCTTCTCAAAAATATATTTTCTCTCTGGAAATCAACTACGCTGAACAAAATAGCTATCTTAAAATTTTTATTGGATGTGTTTGGCGGACTGATGGGCGTGGGGGGGGGGCTAGTTGCCATCCAATCATTTTTGACTATTAAAAAGGGCACTAGAATTCTCGATTTCCAATAGAATGAGCCCCCTTTGAAGTTTCTACGACGACGCCTTCCATATGAAGTGCCTCTGCGAAAAAAAAATAATAAATAATAAAACATTGGAGTCGTATGGCCTTTACTATAGGCACCGCTACAGCGTTGCCTCTGTTTAGGCGTTAAGCAGGGTTGTGTTCTATCCCCTTTTATATGGATAATTTTGATGGGCTTTATTTTAAGGAGCACACGAAAAACTATTAGAGAACACGGAATCAAATCGGGAGGAGAAATTTCCCTGGACTTAGATTATACTGACAATATAAGCATCTTAGATGAATGTGTGAGTAAAATGAATGAACTCTTTGAGTTTTTGCGAGTTCAGGGTGCTTGCATAGGTTGGAAAATTACTATTAAGAAGACTAAGTCACTATGACTAGGAATAAATGAAGATGAAAATGTGACGTTGGGTGGCGAAAGAATTGATCAGGTCGAGAGCTTCACTTAATTTGGTAGTGTTACTAGTAAATACGGTGGGTGCAGTGAATATGCTAAAAGTAGAATAGTCAAGGTAGTAGTATCCCCATAGGCACTTTAAAATGACAATTACTCACTACTCCGTTCTTCTTTTAAGTTGAACGGTGATTTCCTTATGATGCAAGGGATATTGATTTTCTAAGAGATGCAGGTGTATTTTGCTTCATAGGGAACGTTTTCTAAGAAATAAAAGCATCTGCTACGTCATAGGGAATCTTTTTTCTATTGTTGTTACGCTTAAAAAGCTTAAGGGTGTTGGGAAAACATCAGGGGCTTCCATACTCAAGGATTACTGTGGATGATACATAATAGTCTTTAAAAACCTTCAAGACTTTTTTACCCCGGAACTTCTAAGATTGTTCTTTAAAAACCGATGAGACCACGCCAAATCAAGATTTCTTTTTAAAAAAACCTACAGGGTCCTCCCTCAAGTAAGGATATAGTACTTATATCATCCCAATATATTCATGCTGATTTAACATTTTGTGCTATTATATTTGCAGCCATTTTCTATATCGAGAACCATTAGGGAGAATATTGATATTATGGAACAATAGATTCCCGTTATTTCCTGGAAAACAGAAACGTCATGTTCTATTATTCTAACGGGGAGGCTGAGTAACTTCATTGTCCTGGTGCCTATTAGAACAGCTATAAGAAAAGCAATTTCATTATTCTTAAATAAGATTCTGAACGTGATATATCTTTCTAAAATGTACACCCCAGAAATTTGAGGAAAAACTAGATTTCTACTTATATGTTGGCGGGTCTTCCGTTTTCTATAACCTCCCCGCACCAAATTTAAGCTACTATATTTTCTATATTTGATAAACATCTAAATACCTATCCCCCTCTTGCAATTGCTTCATCCTCTCAGCATTAGAATAATCTTATTTACTTGCAAAATATACACTTTCACTCCTCGTCATCAATTTCAATGCGGTTTTCCGCTAATCGAAGCATATTCTAGCAGGTTGCTAAAAAAGTTATAGCCTGGGTTAAACCGTTACTGGTGCAAAGGTATATTTCCTGCCAGACAGCTGCTTTTCTGATAACTGCAGGAAAGGAATTTTTACCCACCGGCAAATTTTAAAATTATTCTATTGTAAGCGAATTGCAAACTTGAATGTTATGGTTAAACAAATTGATTTTAGTGTGAAATGCTTACATAAATCTATTTTATCGATGAAAGGAATGGAGGGTATTCTTTCATTAAGCAAATAAGCGTCCTTTTTAACAATAATATGACTCCCCTAGTTTTAAACCTGAAATTTACTGATTCTGTAGATTTGTCCTCTAGTATATTTCTCATAAAATCCTAGTTTCGCTACTTTTAGATCATAGGCAGTGTAATAGCGTTGCCTAAGTAAAGAACGATGTTGGTACAATGTTTTGTTTTTTTTATCTAGATCAGGGCACTTTGTATCGAAGGAGTTGTCGTAGAAACTTCGAAAAGGACTAATTCGATTAGAAAATGGAATGGCTAGTGCCCTTTTCTAATGGTCGAAAGTGATTGAAAGGCAACTAAAATCCCTTACACACCCGTCATTACCCCAAACATATCGAATCGAAATTTTGAGATAGCCATTTTATTCAGCGTAGTTGATTTCAAGATAGGAATTATGTTTTTGAGGAGGACACTCCCCCAAAGCCCTCAGGTTAAGGGTTGTAAGTTATGCCCTGGGTGCATATAAGGTTTTTTATAGAAAGCTTTGTCATAAAAACTTCAAATGGGCGCATTCGAATGGATATTGGGAGAGCTAGTGCCCTTTTAAATAGTAGAAAGTGATTAGAAGGCAACTGACACCTCGTCCATGCCCACCATTTCCCCAAACACATCCAATCTAAATTTTGAGATCGCCATTTTGTTAAACGTATTTGATTTCCAGATACAAATTATGTTTTTGAGGAGGAAAATCCCCCCACAGTGCTCAGGGCAAGGGTTGTAAATTATGCCCTGGGAGCATATAAGGTTTTTATAGAAAGCTCTGTCGTAGAAACTTCAAAAAGGGCTCATTCGATTGGAAATTCAAGGGGCTAGTGCCCTTTTTAATAGTTGAAGGTGATTGGAGCGCATCTATCCCCCCTCTCACACCAACCATTTCCCTAAACACAAGCAGTCAAAATTTTGAGATAGCTATTTTGTTCAACGCAGTTAAAAGTTCTGGAAATTATGTATTTGAGGATGTTAAGCCCCCCACACCCCTCAGGGCAAGGGTTTTAAGTTATGCTCTTGGGGCAAATAAGGTTTTTACTGAAAGCGTTGTCGTAGAAACCTCAAAAAGGGCTCGTTCTATTGGAAATTGAAAGGGCTAGTGCCATTTTTCATAGTTAAAAGGGATTGGGCAACTAACCCCCCTCTCACGCCCACCATTTCCCCAAACACATGCAATATATATTTTTAGATAGCCATTTTTTAAACATAGTTGAGAGTTAAAGAAATTAGGGCCTTAAGGATGACAGCCCCCCCCCCCAACAGCCACAGGGTAAATATTGTACGTTACGCCCACGGAGCATCTTAGATTTTTACAGAAAATAGTGCTATAGAAACTTAAAAAAGGGTTGATTCGAGTAGTATGAGAAATACAGGAGCTGCCTCACCTATCTCACCCCTTCAATTTACCCCCTTTTTCAATTTAATTCACCCCATTTTAAATGAAAATCTGCAACATTTTAACAATTTCCCCCTCTCACGCCCACCATTTCCCCAAACACATGCAATCAATATTTTTAGATAGCCATTTTTTCAACATAGTTGAGAGTTAAAGAAATTAGGGCTTTAAGGATGACAGCCCCCCTCCCCCAGGAGCCACAAGGTAAATGTTGTACGTTACGCCCACGGAGCATCTAAGATTTTTACAGAAAATAGTGCTACAGAAACTTAAAAAGGGTTGATTCGAGTAGTATAAGAAATACAGGAGCTGCCTCACCTATATCACCCCTTCAATTTATCCCCTTTTTCAAGTGAATTCACCCCATTTTAAATGAAAATCTGCAACATTTTAACAATTTCCCATCATGACCTTTAACATCAAAAAAGGTCTTCTGAAATAAGAATTTTTGACGTAATTTGAAAAAATATTCTATTCTTCTTATACTACTGATAAATTGTAATAATTTAATATTCATTAGAGAGTTCAATATACTACTAATTAAGTTCAATATCAATATCTAGATAATTATTATTATCTTTCCCTTTTCTTTCAATAACCTTTAAAATCATACCTTTATCTTTTTCTATTTTTTTAAATTTCTTTTCAAAATCAGCTGCTTTAGAATCAAATCGTTTTGGTGCAAAGATATCAACCATTTCACCCTCAAAATAAATAATAATAACAAGTTTATTACCATATTTAGTTACTACGTTTTTCATTGCTTTAATTGTTTATTCTATTCCAATGTCTAAGTCTTCTTTCTTAACGATTCGATTGTATTTATTTTCCACTTTCATTTCTCTTAAAAGTTTCTTCATTTATTTGTAAATTATTTAATTAAACAAATTTTATGAACCATAATGTTTTTTTTATTACCATCCCATTAGCGTATAAATCTATAATAGTCTCCGATGGCGCAAATGGTTAAATTGCTTGAACGGGTTCAAGCCCAGTAGCCAGCAAATTTTTTAGTGATTCTATATGTGAAATGAAACACAAAAATATTGTGGAAACTCTCCTTACAGGCCAGCATGGCCGAGTTGGTAAAGCGGCTGACTGATCATCAGTTGCGATTCCAACAGTTCGACTCTCACCGTTACCCCGTGTAGCAGTTGATGATGTCAATACGATCTGGCTTCAGATCAAGGAGTAAGAAGCAGCCAGCTTCCCTCCAAACAAAAAACCCTGCGGGGTTTTCCCCAGAACCCAGGATGATTTGAGACAAGCAATACCAAAAAAAAAATGGATAACAGCCTGGGGGAGGGGTTTTGAAAAAATTTTCTAATTTCCCTAAATTATTTTGAAATATTATTCTTGGACTTTACATTTATATGGACTTTCCATCTTCTTCCATTTATATTAAGAAATAAAATCTAAATAAAATTTTGTGGATCCACTCCCTTGAATCTTTTTTTAATATACTCTTCACATAAATGTCCACAATTGACATCACTTAAATTTTGGATTGGGATAGAATGATAAGCAATTGGTTTATTTGAAGTCTTTAAATATTTTACTATTTCATTTCCTGGAGGAATACCAAACGAGTCAAAGAGTTCTACAAATAGATACTTAGGGTCATTGAAATAACAAGTCCAATGATTTCCATGTGAACCACTTAAATAATAATTAATAACACCACATTCTTTTTTATTGATTTTATTTGGTAAATTATTTCTAGAAAATACGCCTCTGAAGTAAGGAATGTGGTGTAATTCAGCAGTTATATCAATATTTGTTAAGGGATTTTTTCGTTTTTTACTCGCTTCACGTTTTTTGGATAAGAAGATGAAACTGCAGTATCAGCAAGTTTTTTGGGTCTTCCATGTTTCTAAGGAACTCCAATGTTTTCAGCAAGTTTTTTGGGTCTTCCACGTTTCTTAGGAACTTCAAGGTTTCCCATTCCAACGATTTTCTGTGTACCTGGAAGTCTTAAAGCTCCTCCACAGATTTTCCTAGGTAATTTTAAAGCTCCATCAGAATTGCCAGTAATTTTATCTTCAACTTTTTTACCAGCATAAGTTCCTAAGTCTGCAGCACCACTTGTTAAAGCCGCTTTCCCAAGTGCAACAGCTAAAGGTATTAAAAACGGTAAAAATCCTCCTTTTTGGACTAGCTGTTTGTAAGAAACATCAATATCACATCCTTTATTTTCTTTTTTAAATTTTTATTATTGTATTCACTTGCCTTTGGTTTAA
Organism: Artemia sinica; assembly: GCA_027921565.1. Taxonomy (NCBI): domain Eukaryota; kingdom Metazoa; phylum Arthropoda; class Branchiopoda; order Anostraca; family Artemiidae; genus Artemia; species Artemia sinica. The sequence goes on along the minus strand of CM051266.1, from coordinate 63,843,377 downwards.
AAGAAATTGAACGGGTTCTCTATAATTTTTTTGCTGTGATTTACACGAATTTGACATTTTTGTTTTGCCTTAAAGCATTTTTTAACTTTTTTTTGAACAGGGGATATATAAATTGTATACTCAATAAAATGTGACATTTATTAGTGAATTATTTCATGTAATAAAAAATCTAACATTATTTATTTCGTTTCAGCCTTCCTTTCATTCTCTTTTTAAATGCTTCATCGGGATCTTTTTCAAGTATATTTATTATAACACTTTCGAAATTATCTAAGCGATCATATAACTGCATAAAGCCCTTCGATTGTACCAATAATGTTGAAAGATTAACTGCATCTGCACCATTTTTAGGGTTTGCAACGTCTAATTCTTCTATTTTCTGCATTAATATCTTCTTTTGTTATTTTTAAGGTATTTTTTACGAATAATCCTTTGTTATCAACTCTAGTCAATATATTGTCAGATGAATCATACATTTTAGTTAATTTATTAATATCCTCGCTTAAATACTGATTTGTAAAGATTTGTTGGTTGACAACTTCATCCTTGAAATCGTTTAAAATAATTTTAACATTTTGTAGAGTAATAGCATCGTTGCTTGATTTTGCATCACCTAAATTAATTAAGCGCTTACCCTGTAAATCAAGATTACCATTATCATCGAGTAATCTGCTTTCACTGTTTTCTTTACTGGATTTACTTCCTAAACTTCCAAACTTATTCATTTATTATACAAATAAACTTATTAACAAATTTTATTCTTTTAAATTTTCTAGTATATTAATAAAAGTAAAATCTTTTTCTGGTAATAGTTGGGACATTGGCCAACCATATAAATTATTAGCGTCTAAATACATTACATAATTAGAAGGTTTTGTTTTATCAAAGTTTTTCATATATTTATTATTTGCTTTAGCATATCTTTTCATACACTGAGATACACCTCCTTGTATTCCTTTTTCAATAAATGTATACATATCTTCGTCAGAAAATAAAGGAATTTTAGCTTCAGAATGTTTGAGAAAAAATTCCCATGTTAATCCCGGTGCTGAGAAGAAATGTAAGGGATTTAGTTTATAATTATTTAAACATACATTTCTAAAATTTTCAGCGACATCTGATAGAATTAAAACATCACTTTTTAGGTATAATTTAGTGTAATCTAATAGTTCAGTTCAGTTCAGTTCATTTTATTTAACATCAAAATACATTTAACTAATATGCCAATACCCGCCCCAAGAAAGATACCAAAAAGCACTTGCGACTGGGCGGGTACATACACTAAAAAAACAACACACGCAAATTACATACAAACACTACAAAACAAAAAAAAAGAAATCAATCAATCTCTCATCAATTCATTTAATAATAATAATAATAATAATAAAAATAAATAATAATAATAATAAAGAAAAAAAAAAAAAAAAAAAAAAAAAAAAAAAAAAAAAAAAAAAAAAAAAAAAAAAAACTATGAACCTTGACCTAACAAATATTTTTTCAATTTATTTTTAAATAACCCCAGGTGCTCAGCCGCCCGAATGCTCTCCGGAATAGAGTTCCACACATTAGGTCCTGAAAATCTAGTATGGAAGCCGGCCCTGGTTCCACTTCTATTCGGAACAATAAAATCACTAGCATGACGAGTTTCATAATGGTGCAAAGACCTATTATCATTAAAATAATCACGAAAAACCTCTGGACTAACATCATTCCAGCATTGACAAGCAAAAATTCCTATTTGGTAGTCTCGTAGCTGTCCTACATTCAACACTTGCAACTTGTTGAAGCAAGCTGAAGTGTTATTTACACCCTCAACATACCCACCAATAAGACGCATCGCTCTATTTTGAAGAGTCTGAACACGTTTAAAATTCACATAGAAATTACTTGCCCATAACATACAGCCATACGAAGCATATGGGTGGATCAAAGCATGGTATAAAAGCAATAAAACTCTCTGCGTTTTACATTTAAATAATTTCCAAATAGTGTGTGCTCTTTCATAATCTTCTTCTGAAATATTTTTCCCAGTTAATCTAGAATAAAACTTATCAATTGAAGGTAATTTTCTAACATTCATTTTATCATATCCATCAACATATTCATAAGGATATACACCTTTCTTTATTATTTCTTTAAATTCTTCAGTATTTTCAAATACAGCAGAAGTATACTTGAAATTATTTCTCAAACAGTTGCAAATTAATTTACAATCACATTTTGCTAAATTTTCAGATAATTTATCCAATGATGAAGCCATAAATCGAAATGAATCTATGAAGCGCATTTCTATTTGGGTTTCATTAACAGTAATTGTTTTATAAAATGATATAAAACTCTCCGCTGAATCAAAAATACCATTATCAGGTACTAATTCTCTAAGAAATAAATGAGAGTCATATTTTGAGAGATTATGCATTACAATAGGTATATGTTTAGGAATTCTAAAGTTTTTATTACATTCAGCAAGTGTAAATCCACGTATATTACCAGTCATGTGGTCATGATCTAAATGGAAATTATTATCTACTATTTCTTTTTCACAAATATGGCAGCTTTTATCAGTTAAATTATTCCATTTTTCTCTTACTTCTTCTTGTGTATAACCATGTTCTTTTTGTCTATTTTCATACTCATTGGCTATTTATTTACAAACTTCTGCTATGGTAGTTACAAAATGTTTGCTAGTATCTTCACCAAATTATTCGTAATATTTATTTTGTGCTGTATCAAAAAGCAACATACTTGGAATCCATAAGTAAATGCTTTTTGTTCTGCTACTTTAATTGTCTTTTTACCTTTCTTTTGATTAAATTCTTCATTATACGATTCAAAATCACCTATTATACAGTAAGGTACTTTCATTTGTTTAGCTATATTCTTAAATTCAATTTTAGATCCTGGTTTGGGCATAATGATGTCAGGATCTTCACAATTTTCTTTTTTAACATGTTTTTCAAATTTTTCTTGTTCATTAAAGTGTCTTCCACAGAATGTACATAGATGAATTTTTCATTTGGTTTTTGAGATTTGCGATGCAAGTAGTTTGTTTAAATCTTTAATTAAAACATAATGATTATGAAAATAGAGTAAATTAATCACATATGTAGCATTTTTTCCATTGATCTTAGTTTTAGGAATATGAGTTCTAATCACTTTATTTTCACTTATTTCAAATAAACAAATTTTTATATTATATTTGTCTTCAAATTTACGAATATCTTGAATATCCATAAGAAAATTAGTAATCCCTGTAAAGTTGAATTCATTTTCATAGGGTTTATATATTGAAAGTCTATCAACATTTCCGTCATTCGCTGGATGAAGATAAGCGAGTATTGACCAAAGAAAGCATTTATTATCATTATTTTTATATTAATACACGCATTTTTATTTTTTACAAATTCAGGTAATTCTTGTAAGTACCTCCCACACAATTTGGTAGTCTTGTCATTCGATAATCAATTCCATCGACTCTTTAAAATTGTAGGCCTGATCTTGGGGTATTTTCAATGACTAATGTATGTATAATCCTGTGATTACTATTTAGATGGCTTTGATCGATATGACTATTTTTATTAAAAATCCCGGAATAACTATGATAATGAATAGGTTCGAGTTCTTCATTATCCTTCTGAGAATAAAATATTACCCGAGTTGTGAATTGAACTCTGTAACTATCTCTTTCATTCATTCTATTTTTTACATCCTCAACAACGAAGTCAAACAGTGTTCCAAAATCAGCTCCATTTGAATTCATTGAAATATTAACAGTAAGGGAATTTTCTCTAATCCATTGAATACTTGGGTTATTATCGCGTTCTTCTTCTATTTTAAAAATATACTCTGGCATATCTGGAACTTCCCTTGTTTTTTTCTTATTTATAAATAAGTTAGAAATGTCAATATTCCGATCTTTTTTTTACCCTATTTCTACCACTTAAGTCTCTAATGAGTTTTTGAGTTTCGTCTTTCACTTTTTTATTAATCTCAGCTTGTTTATTGAAATAATTTTTTACTTTATTCTTCACTTCGTTATAATTTCCAGCAGTTGAAATCTGTTTTGATTTTAAGAATTTTTTAAGTTCGATAATATCTTTATTTATCATAGTGTTAAATTGATTTCGTAATTCTGAAATAATTTCATTCTTTTCTTTTATTTCATTTTCTAACCCTTTTTTTAACTCTGGAATAATATTAAATCTGCAGGGTTTTTTATCATCTCGACGCTTTGCATTACGCTCTAACTCAATCAGATTATCTTCAAGTAATATTTTATTATTAAGATGATTATTTATTTAATTGAATAATTCATCTTTTCTATCAACAGCTTTTATATCAAATAATTTAGCTGCTGTGCGTAATTCAGGAATTGTGTAACGCGGTAAATGATTTTTTATTTTGATGAATTTGGATTTTTGTTGTAAACAACTTTTAATCACTTCTGCAATGCCTGCCATTTATTTAGGATTTATTTTATTAAACCAATTTCCAAATCTTAAAAATTTTCAAACCTGAGGAATTTCATTGTTTTTTTTTTGTTTTTTTTTATAGTTAAATTTTAAGATAATTTTGATGAATTGTATTATATTCATTTTTCTTTAATATTTTATTTTTTAATAAGGAATTTAACAAAGTTACAGCTTCATTTCTAACTTCATCTGATGTATTTCCAGTAGCTCTGCTACCTATTAGAGTGTATAATCGTTCAATCATTTCATTTGAATTTAGAAACAATCCAGTTCCTACTTATGGTATTTCTATGTCCATTTTAAGGAGTTCAGCAACTTTTAACAATCTGGACCTATAAATTTTTACAAAATCAACTAGTTTAACATATTCAGGTATTTCATATCCTTTTTTCCCATCATATTTTGGATTCAATTCACCCGATTTCTTTATAGCGTCTTGAAGGAGTTCAGGATGATTTATGTAATGATTAGGCAATTCAACAGAAGTTGGTTCTTGAGGAAAATACTTTTTATCGTCTTTATTTAACCGTTTCAGCAGTTTAGTGTCAAGATTCAAATTAAGATCATGTGCTCTCGGTGATTTATCAGGAGTTTTTGTTTTTGGTATTTCTAATGGTTCAATAACTTGAAGTAGCGATGATGGTGATGGTAATGGTTCAATACCTTGAAGTTGCAATGGTGCCGCTAAAGCGTTTCTTAAATTTTGTTCTAATCTTAGAAATCGCCGTTTCAAAGTTTCATCATTTTCTTTTAATGTTTCAACAACTGGAGCATTCAGCTCTTCAGTATACTCATGAAATCCTTCTTGAATTAACGCATTCTGTCTTACATTTTGTCTTAGTATTTCCCTGCTGTTAACTATATTTGTTAACAACTTTTTAATTCTTTAACATCCATTTATATAGATTAAATTATATATAAGGAAATTATTATTATAAATCAATAACATTTGATATCTCTTTTTCATAAAAAGCACCAATAATTAACTCACCCGATTTATCGGATAATTCATACGTAATAGGAGTTGTCTGTTTAACTGTACCAATTTGAAATATTTCCGTTGTATAATTTGGAAGATAGCCTTTATCAAAAATACTCTTTTTCTTATTAATTCTAACCAAATCACCTACATTAAATTTATGTTTTGTTGTTTGAGAATGTATGTCTGGAAACAGATTTTTATACACCCTGTTTTCATTTTCTTTTCTACTAGCTTCTATTGGTTTCATTTTGATTGATCTAGGATATGACTTATTATAATTGTCAACTAATGACGGTAATACATCTATCCCACGTTTAGTATTGTTGTAAGTAAAATGTTTCCATAATTTCTCTTTAATAGTTCTATTAAATCGTTCCACTATTTGAGCTTTCAATTCACTTTCAGATGAAAACCAATGAGTTTCATGACTTTTTAAAAATACTTGAACGTTTTTCATAACCAATTCTTTACCTTTATCTGTTTGTAACTTTTTAGGTTTTCTATTTTGAAATAAATCCGTGAAAGCATTAATAATTTCTTTACCCATTTTATTTTTTAAAAGGATACACCAAGCATACTTACTAAAACAATCAATCACTGTAAGAATGTAATTAAAATTATTATTTTCCTTTTTATACTGTTGCATATCAAATAAATCAGCTTGCCACTGTTCATCAATACTATGTATATAAACTCGCCTTCTTTCAAATGTGTGATAAGAGGGATGGTGTAAAGAATAAATATTTTGTTTTTGCAATATTTCTTTTATTTTAGCTTTTGAAACAGTATAATCATTTTCTCTTAATTTTCTATGTAAATCATGAATCCCTGAAAAATAAGCGTAATATAATTCCAAAAGCTTGTCTTCGATTTGCTTATACCCAGCTTTTTGCTCTACCCAGGGTTTTTGTTCATTGCTTCCTTTTTTAAAAAACGATTTTTCTTACTACCCCATAGTGCACATATGCCTTTAATCATTGGCACATAATTTCTTTTTGAAACTGCTTGAGTCATTGAAGTAGTAGCAGTAATCTTTTTACATCGCATACAATAAATCTTACCTTGTAAATTCATTTCCATTTATAAGAGACTGAAATTATTAGATAAATTTTCTAAATATTAAAAAAAAAATTGTTCTTAAAAAAAAGTATTCTATTAAATGGGTATGATTATTATTGAAGGTAATAAAAGTGAAATTGAACAATCTTATACAAGTAATCCACTTAGATTAGATCGTAATTATGATTATGAAATCGCCTTAACGCAGTGTACTTTGTGGTATTCATGGCATAATATTAGTGATAAATTTAAAAACAATACATTTGAGCTTAGAAAAAATAAAGATGAACCATGGCTAAATGTTGTGATACCCAATGGTATGTATAATGAAGAGTGTTTCAATTATTTTCTAAGTCATTATTTTAATGCTTCTAGAGAAAATTGTCCAATAACTGTTTCATCAAATCCTGCAACAATGAGATTCGTTATATTATTAAAAGACAATTATGAATTTAAATTTAATAGTGATTTAAGTAATATTTTAGGATTTGAAAATGATGTTAAATTATCAGATAAAATTAATGAAGGTACAAAAGTTCCAAATATTACGAGAAATGTTGATAAAATCCAAGTCCATTGTTCATTATTTGCTAGTTCAAACTTTAATGGGGCTAGATCTGATATAATATGGTCATTTATACCTAATACTGAACCAGTTTGTTTAATTGTAGATATTCCTAAAGAAAGACAATATCTCTTAATAAATCGAAAAGAGTTTATTAATTCTTTGAAAATGACAATTATAGATCAATTAGATAGACTTATTGATTTTAATGGTGAGAATGTTGGTTATGTATTGGATTTGAATAAAGTTTAATGAAATTTAAAAAGTTTTAGTTAATGATTTTCTCTTATAAAATTTTTACTACAATAAATGTTGATTAATAAAAAACAACTGCTATACACAAGACAATACGGTAGCGGTATTGGCAGTTCCTTTAAGAATATAGCTAAATCGGAATTATTCAAGACTTCTCTGAAAAATATAAAAGATGGAGCTTTATCAGTGTATAATAATATGATTAAACCTCGATTAGAGTTAGTAAAAAATAGAGGTATTGAATATGGTAAAGAATTCATCGATTTCAATAGAAAAGAATTAGATGATGTATTTAAAATTAAAAAATTGATGAAAGAAGCTATTGGAAATAATAAAGGTATATAGATAGATGAGGTCGAGATCTCTTAAATACGTTGATTACAGGTAAGGGATTAAAAATTTTAAAATGAAAAATTATTTAACAAATTTCTTCTCTATATAAATTGAGGTTGTTAATAAAGTTGTTGCTCCTTATTGGCAACTATTTGAAAAGCCTATTGTTGATAATTCGACAACGAAATATGAATTTGAAGAAATTAGAGAAACAAATGTTAATGTTTCAAAATTAGATAATTTTGAATTTGCAATAAAAGATTTAGAATCTTGGACCCTTCCTAGTGATAGCTATCTTCATGCAAAAATAAAATATCGCGAGAGGATGGAAAGAATATGGATGCTGTAGATAAGGCTACTTTAACAAATAATGGGTTTAATCTGTTTAAGTATGCTGAATATATCATTAATGGTAAAACAATTGAATCTATTGATTATGTTGGTATATCGACAACCGTTAAAAATCTATTAGAATTTTCTGATGATTATTCGAGAAGCGAAGCAACAGATATGTTTTGGTATAAAGATAAAACACAAACAAATGATTCATTTACAGAAGAAAGTGAGTTTGTAAGTACTTCTACAACTGCAAAAGCAGGTGAAAGTCCAAAAATTAAAACAAAGAAAAATGATAAATTTAACAGCGGTTTATTAAAAAGATGCAATAAAACAAAAGAAAGTCATGTATTTTTATTTTTCCTTACCTTTCTTATTGCTGTTCTGTCTGGGATAGTACTAATAAATCTCTTCTCTGCTCACTTCAAAGAGCCCAAAATAGGGCAGTGAAGGCTACTTTTCTTCTACCTCGTATTTACCCATCCTCTGATCTTTATAATGATACTGGAATAGCTCCGCTGGATCGTATTGTGGGTAAAAGTTACCTTTATTTAGCACATTCTGCTTTTCTAGGTACACTTCCACCATCTCTGCAGCAGTTTTTCTTTCTGTCAGGCTCAGGTAGGTACTCTTCTTTTTTACGTAGCTCTTATCGCAGGTTCATTTTACCTAAGCGATCATCGACAGCAGGTCAGAGGTCTCCTGTTTATCAATCTATTTTACTATGGAACTCCATCCCTCCTGATGTCCCTCTATCTCTTTCTGCAAAGGCACTTTCTCACTGGGTATTTCCAGTATAGTATTTTCCCCCTTTTTCTTCTTTTTTTGCAGTCCATCCACATTTATATGTCTTTTTTTTTCATTCAATATATTTCTCTGATTTTTTTTTTTTTATTATTATTTAATCCTCTTTTTCGTTAAATATATTTTTTTTTCAGTTATTTGTGAAGTTTCCTGTTAATTCTCCTATTTTCATAAATGTCTCTTATCCAATTTTTTTTTTTTTTTTTTTTTTTATGTGCTTTATAATAGTGTCTTTTTTGTTTTGCTGGCCCTTTACAAGCTGAGCTTCTTGGGCGTGTATTAATTTTAAGTTTGTAATTGTTTTGTTTTTTTTAGTATTAATAAATTGATTGATTGATTGATTGATTTAGTTAGTATGTATTTACCATTATCAAGATTATTTGGATTTTGTCAAGACATTAATCGTGTATTTAGATGTGTTACACATAAAATTGCGTTGAAAAGGAATAGTAACAATAATATGATTATAAAAAAGGGTTCTCAAAAGTTTAAAGTAGATATAATGTATTTAGCTTGGATTCTACCAGTATTAAATCCTCGTTTATTCATTATAAATGAGTTAAAAGGTAAATTAGTTAAAAAGAGTTCATTTGAATTAAGATGGGAAGCGTGTACTTATAAAAGTGATAATAGAAATGACAAAGAATTGATATGGAGAGTCGTCAGTGAACGATGCAATACAACTAAAATTGTTGTAGTATTACAGAAAACAGAAAAAAATAGTAATGCTTTACAAAATAATATGGTATTTGATCATATGAATATTGAAAAAATTGAAGTGAAAGTGAACGGCTATAAATATTCACAAGAAGAATTAAAATGTGATTTTAGTAATGATAATGAGGATTATTCTAATGCTTATCAAAGATTTTTACATTTAGGATACAAACATCGAAACGTTGATAGTGGAACTAATGTTAGCTATAATGACTTTATTACAGTATATCCATTATTTTGTTTTGACGTTTCAAAACATGAACCTAATGTTTAATGTTTATGCATCTGGATCAAATGTTGACATAGAAATTAAACTTTTGTTAGATCAAGAGCCTACTGATTCATACAACATTTACTGCGTTATATTTTCAGAAAGAAAAGCAAACATGGATGTCATTGATCATAAATTATATGTTAATCTATAAATTATTTTCGATTCAGAAAATTTGTTTAATAAAATAATTTACAAATAAATGGAGAAACTTTTAAGAGAAATGAAAGTGGAAAATAAATACAATCGAACCGTTAAGAAAGAAGACTTAGACATTGGAATAGAATACACAATTAAAGCAATGAAAAACGTAGTAACTAAATATGGTAATAAACTTGTTATTATTATTAATTTTGAGGGTGAAATGGTTGATATCTTTGCACCAAAACGATTTGATTCTAAAGCAGCTGATTTTGAAAAGAAATTTTAAAAAATAGAAAAAGATAAAGGTATGATTTTAAAGGTTATTGAAAGAAAAGGAAAAGATAATAATAATTATCTAGATATTGATATTGAACTTAATTAGTAGTATATCGAACTATCTAATAAATATTAAATTATTACATTTTATCAGTAGTATAAGAAGAATGGAATATTTTTTCAAATTACATTAAAAATTCTTATTTCAGAAGACCTTTTTTTGATGTCAAAGGTCATGATGGGAAATTGTTAAAATGTTGCAGATCTTTATTTAAAATGGGGTGAATTCAATTGAAAAAGGGGGTAAATCGAAGGGGTGAGATAGGTGAGGCAGCTCCTGTATTTCTTATACTACTGATTCGATTAGAAATTGAGAGAGCCAGGGATCCTATTAATAATAGAAAGCGATTGAAGGGCAACAAACCCCCCCCCTCAATACCACCATTTCCGCAAACACATCCAATCAAAATTTTGAGATAACCATTTTGTTCAGCGTAGTTCAAAGTTCTCTGAATTACGTCCTTTAGGATGACTTCCCCCCAAAAAAAACACCTCGGGGCAAGGGGTGTAAGTTATGCCCTTGGGGCATATAAGGTTTTTTTTTATAGAAAGTGTTGTCGTAGAAAAAATCAAAAAGGGCTCATTCGATTGGAAATTGAAAGGGCTAGTGCCCTTTTTTATAGTCGAAAGTGATTGGAGGACAAATAATCCCCTCTAATGCCCACCATTATCCCAAACACATTGAATAAAAATTTTGGGAATAGCCATTTTGTTCAACGTAGTTTAAAGGTCCAACAATTATGTCTTTGAGGATGACAAACCCCTCACAACCCCAGGGCAAAGGTTGTAAGTAATGCCCTGAGAGTTTATAAGGTTTTTATAGAAATCGCTGTCATAAAAACTTCAAAAAGAGCTCATTCAATTGGGAATTGAGAGGGCTAGTGCCCTTATTAATAGTCAAAAGCGATTGGAGGGCGAATGCCCCCCCCCATGCCAATCATTTCCCCAAACACTTCCGATAACTATTTTGATATAGCCATTTTGTTGAACATTGTTGAAGGGTTTGGAAAGTTTTTTTTTTAGCATGAACCTCCCCTTCCCCCCAGAGCCCTCAGGACTAAGGTTGTAAATTATGCCCTGGGGGCATATAAGGTTTTTATAGAATGCTTTGTCGTTGAAACTTCAAAAAGGGCACAATAAATTTGGAATCGAGATGGTTAGTGTCCTTATTAATAGTCAAAGAGATCGGAAGATGAATGCCCCCTCACGCCCATCATTTCCCCAAACACGTCTGATCAACATTCTGATATAGCCATTCTTTAGCGTAGTTGAAGGGTCTGGAAAAAATGTTTTGAGTATGACAACCCTTCCAAAGCCCTCAGGGCTAAGATTGTAAGTTTAGCCCTGGGAGAATATAATGTTTTTATAAAGAGCGTTGTCGTAAAAACTACAAAAAAGGATCATTGGATTGAAAATCCAGAGGTCTATTGTCGTTTTGAATAATAGAAATTAATCGGAGGGAAAATAATCCCCTTCCTATTCCCATCATTTCCCCAAACATTTCCGATAAACATTTTGATATGACTATTTTTTTCAACGTAGTTGAAAGGTCTGGAAATTATGCCTTGAGGATGACAACCGTCCCCCCATAACCCTCAAGACAAGGGTCCTAAGTTATGCCCTCTGGGTATACACGTTTTATATAGAAATTTTTGTCGTAGAAGCTTCAAAAAAGGCTCATTGAATTGGAAGTTGAGAGGACTAATGCCTTTTTTATTAGTCGAAAGTGATCAGAAGGCAAATGCCCCCTCCCCTTGCCCATCATTTCCCATTCTGTCTTTGCTCATTTTTTGTTTAATGGAGTTCTTTACTTTTTTTGAAAAACTTGTTTTGTGCAAAAAGTTGTTTTGATTAATATCAAGAAGAGGCTCACATTATCTGAAAAACTTCTGATTATCTGAAGAAATTAATTAAAAACTTCTTCCACAAAATACGTTTTCAAAAATGTAAAGAACACCATTAAACCAAAAATAAACAAAAATAGAATCAAATAATCTACCAGGCATACAATTACCACAAATCAGTATCAATATATAAATGAAACCCAAAACAAACAGGAATTAAAATAAATAACAGAGTCAAACTCAAAACAAGCAAGAATTAATATGAGTTGGGTTATAAACCCCATGCTTTCAAAAAGTCACAATATAATTTGTAATATTGAAAAAATTCTTTTAAAAGTTTACACTCTTACAACTCTAAGAAATCAAAAATTATTTAGGATTTTAAGGAATAAATATCAGCATATGTATATTAAACTGACAATGCAGATTTTTTTCAGTAAATTCATTTGAATTTTTTCAGTAAAGTACAAATTATATTCTGGCTTTTAAAAGGCATTAATTAAAAGAACTTTTTCCACAAAATAAGTTTTTCAAAGAAAAGTAAAAACTCCATTAAACAAAAAATGAGCAAACTAAATCAAATAATCTACCAAGCGTGAAACTACCAGAAATCAGCATTGATAAATAAATGAAACGCAAAACAAACAGAAATTATAATAATTAACCGAGTCAAACTCAGAACGAGCAGAAATTAACATAAGTTTGGCGCAAAACCCCTATGCCTTCCCAAGGCCAGAACAAAATTTACGCTTTACCGAAAAAATATAAATGTTTTTACTTTTATAACTTTAATAAATCAAATAATATTAACATTTTGATAACTAAATATCAGTATATGTATATTAAACTGACAATGCACATTCATTTGTATTTTTTCAGTAAAGTGCAAATTTTTTTCTGGCCTTGTGAAGGCATAGGAGTTTTGCGCCCAATTTATGTTAATTTCTGCTCGTTTTGAGTTTGACTCGGTGAATTATTGTTATTTCTGTTCGTTTTGGGTTTCATTTATTTATCAATGCTGATTTGTGGTAGTTTCACGCTAGGTAGATTATTTGATTCTAGTTTTGCTCATTTTTTGTTTAATGGAGCTCTTTACTTTTCCTTGAAAAACTTATTTTGTGGAAAAAGTTTTTTAAATTAATTTCTGTTCGTTCTATATTGACATAGTCTTTTCAGGGAAAAAGAAAATAATACTTTAAATCTTTTCGTTTTTTAAGACTTTATAGTTTGGCCTGCTATCTGTATGCCGGAGAAAAATTTTCAGCAATTTTTAACAGCGTACACCCTTTTAAAAATCTGGACACAAATAGTACTGTTTGATTCAGTTTCATAACTCCTCTAGTTGAACTGTAATCGAAACTTGATACCATTCGCAAAAAAATCTGTTTAATTTCTTTGATAGCTTGGATACACTTACGCTATTTGGATTTGGTTAAATTTTAAGAGCAGAAGTAGGCCCGAACGTTTGAACATAATACCCTCAGTCGTTCTTGGGATACTGCTGAGATGCCTTATTGGGAATTAGCATTATCAGAGTTCATTTTGATATAATCTTAAGTCAATATTTAGTTTTAAAAATGTAAAAATTGGATTTGAGGAAGACTAAAATCGATTCTATAAATCATATACAACAGCTTTCTATATAAACCTTATAGGCTCCGAGGACATAACTTACAACCCTTGAACTGAGGGCTCTGAGGGGGTTATCATCCTAAAAGACCTAATTTCCAGAACTTTCAACTACGTTGAACAAAATGGATATCTCAAACTTTTGATTGGATGTGTTTGGGAAAATGTGGGCGTGAGAGGGGCGTTAGTCACTATCCAATCACTTTCAACTATTAAACAAGTCACTAGCCCTTTCAATTTCCAATTGAATGATTCGTTCTACGACAACGCTTTCAATAAAAACTTTATATGCCCCCAGGGCATAACTTACAACCCCTGCTCTGAGGTCTGTGGGGGGAGGGGTTGTCATCCTTAAAGACCTAATTTCCAGAACTTTCAACAACGTTGATCAAAATGGATATCTCAAAATTTTGATTGGATGTGTTTGGGAAAATTGTGGGCGTGAGAGGGGCGTTAGTCACTATCCAATCACTTTCAACTATTAAAAAGGTACTAGCCCTTTCAATTTCCAATTGAAGGATTCCTTTTGAGGTTTCTACGACAACGCTTTCAATAAAAAATTTATATGCCCCCAGGGCATAACTTACAACCCCTTCCCTGAGGGCTGTGGGGGGAGGGGTTTTCATCCTTAAATACATAATTTCCAAAACTTTTAACTACGTTGAATAAAATGGTTATCTAAGAATTTTCATTGGATGTGTTCTGGGAAAAGGTGGGCGAGAGAGGGGGTTAGTTGCCCTCAAATCACTTTTGACTATTAAAAAGGGTACTAGTCCTTTGAATTTCAAATCGAATGAGCCCCTTTTCAAGTTTCTACGACAAAGATTTTAATAAAAACCTTATATGCCCCCAGGGCATAACTTATAATCCTTGCCAGGAGGGTTGTGGGTGAGTGTCCTCCTTAAAAATATGTTTTTTATATGGAAATCAACTACCCTGAACAAAATTGCTATCTCAAAATTTTTATTGGATGTATTTTCGGGAATGATAGATGTGGGAGGGGGGGGGCTAGTTGCCCTCCAATCACTTTCGACTATTAAAAAGGACACTATCCCTTTGAATTTCCAGTCGAATGAGCTTTTATTGAAGTTTCTACGACAACGCCTTCTTTAAAAATCCTATATACCCCCAGGGCATAACTTAAAACCCTTACCATGAGGGATGTGGGGGAGTGTCCTCCTCAAAAACATATTTTCTATCTGGAAATCAACTACGCTGAACAAAATGGCTATCTCAAAATTTTGTTTGGATGTGTTTGGCGGACTGATGGGCGTGGGGGAGGGCTAGTTCCCCTCCAATCACTTTCGACTATTTAAAAGGGTGCAAGTCTTTTGAATTTCCAATCGAATGAGCCTTTCTTGAAGTTTCTACGACAACGCCTTCTATAAAAACCTTATATACCACCAGGGCATAACTTAAAACCCTTGCCCCGAGGGTTGTAGGGAAATGTCCTCCTCAAAAACATATTTTCTATCTGGAAATCAACTACGCTGGACAAAATGGCTATCTCAAAATTTTGATTGGATGTGTTTGGCGGACTGATGGGCGCGGGGGGGGGGGGGGCTAGTTTCACTCAAATCACTTTCGACTATTAAAAAGGGTACTAGCCCTTAGAATTTCCAATCGAATGAGCCTGATTTGAAGTTTTTTACGACAACGCCTTCTATAAAAAACCTTATATACCCCCAGGGCATAACTTAAATTCCTTGTCCTGAGGGTCGTGGGGGAGTGTCCTCCTCGAAAACATATTTTCTATCTGAAAACCAAGTGTGCTTAACAAAATGGCTATCTCAAAATTTTGATTGGATGTGTTTGGGGGAATGATTGGCGTGGTTGGGGGGGGGGGGGGGGCTAGTTGCCCTTCAATCATTTTTGACTATTAGAAAAGGGTACTAGCCCTTTGAAATTCCAATTGAATGAGCCTTTCTTGAAGTTGTACGACAAAACCTTCTATAAAAAACCTTATATACCCCAAGGGCATAACTTAAAACCCATGCCCCGAGGGTTGTAGGGATGTTTCCCTCCCTCAAAAACATATTTTCTATATGGAAATCAACTACGCTGGACAAAATGGCTATCTCAAAATTTTGATTGGATGTGTTTGGCGTACTGATGGGCGGGGGGGGGTGGCTAGTTGCCCTCCAATCACTTTTGACTATTAAAACGGGCACTAGCCCTTTGAATTTCCAATCGAATGAGCCTGTTTTGAAGTTTCTACGACAAACGCCTTCTATAAAAACCTTATATGCCCCCAAGGCATAACTTAAAAACCCTGGCCCCGGGGGTTGTGGGGGAGTGTCCTCCTCAAAAAGATATTTTCTATGTGGAAATCAACTACGCTGAACAAAATGGCTATATCAAAATTTTTATTGGATGTGTTTGGGGGAATAATGGGCGTGGGGGGGGCTAGTTTGCCCTCCAATCACTTTTGACTACTAAAACGTGCACTAGCCCTATGAATTTCCAATCGAATGAGCCTTTTTTGAAGTTTCTACGACTACGCCTTCTATAGAAACCTTATGTGCCCCCAAGGCATTACTTAAAACCCTTTCCCCGAGGATTGTGGGGGAGTACTCTTCACAAAAAGATATTTTCTATCTGGAAATCAACTACGCTGAACAAAATGCCTATCTCAAAATTTTGATTGGATGTATTTGGGGGAATGATGGGCGTGGGGGGAGGCTAGCTGCCCTCCAATAACTTTTGACTATTAAAAAGGGCAGTAGCCCTTTGAATTTCCAATCGAATTGCCTGATTTGAAGTTTGTACGACAACGCCTTCTATAAAAACTTTATATACCCCCAGGGCATAACTTAAAACCCTTGTACTGAGGGTTGTTGGGGAGTGCCCTCCTCGAAAACATATTTTCTATCTGAAAACCAAGTACGCTGAACAAATGGCTAACTCAAAATTTTGATTGGATGTGTTTGGGGGAATGATGGGCGTGGGGGGGGGGGGCTAGTTGCCCTCCAATCACTTTTGACTATAAGAAAAGGGTACTAGCCCTTTGAAATTCCAATCGAATTAGCCTTTCTTGAAGTTTCTACGACAAAACCTTCTATAAAAACCATATATACCCCCAGGGCATAACTTAAAACCCTTGCCCCGAGGGTTTTAGGGAAGTTTCCTCCTCAAAAACATATTTTCTATCTCGAAATCAATTACGCTGGACAAAATGGTTATCTCAAAATTTTGATTGGATGTGTTTGGCGGACTGATGGGCTTGGGGAGGGGGCTAGTTGCCCTCCAATCACTTTCGACTATTAAAACGGGCACTATTCCTTTGAATTTCCAATCGAATGAGCCTTTTTTGAAGTTTCTACGACAACGCCTTCTATAAAACCTTATATGCCCCCAGGGCATAACTTAAAACCCTGGCCCCGAGGGTTGTGGGGGAGTGTCCTCCTCAAAAAGATATTTTCTATCTGGAAATCAACTACGCTGAACAAAATAGCTATATCAAAATTTTGATTGGATGTGTTTGGGGGAATGATGGGCGTGGGAAGGGCTAGTTGCCCTTCAATCACTTTCGACTACTAAAAAGTGCACTAGCCCTATGAATTTCCAATCGAATGAGCCTTTTTGAAGTTTCTACGACAACGCCTTCTATAAAAACCTTATATGCCCCCAGGGCATTACTTAAAACCCTTGTCCCGAGGGTTGTGGGGAGTATCCTCCACAAAGAGATATTTTCTATTTGGAAATCAATTACGCTGAACAAAATGCCTATCTCAAAATTATGATTGGATGTATTTGGGGGAATGATGGGCCTGGGGGCTAGTTGCCCTCCAATCCCTTTCGACTATTAAAACGGGCACCTGCCCTTTGAATTTCCAATCGAATGAGTCTTTTTTGAAGTTTCTACGACAACGCCTTCTATAAAAACCCTATATGCCCTCAGGGCATAACTTAAAACCCTTGCCCCCTGGGGTGGTGGGGGATTGTCCTCCTCAAAAAGATATTTTGTATCTGGAAATCAACTGCGCTGAACAAAATGGCTATCTCAAAATTTTGATTGGACGTATTTTGGGGAATGATGGGCGTGGGTGGGGGGCTAGTTGCCCTCCAATCACTTTTGACTATTAAAAAGGGCACTAGCCACTCCAATGCCCAATCGAATGAGCCCTTTTCAAAGTTTCTACGACGACTCCTTCGATACGAAGTGCCCGGGTATGGAGAAAAAAAAAACAACACATTGTGCCCACATCGTTCTTTACTTAGGCAGCGCTAGCGCTCTGCCTATGATTGGGCTTAGAACCCTACTCTTATTAATTTCTGCTCATTTTGATTTTGACTATGTTATTTATTTTAGTTCTGTTTGTTTTGGTTTCATTTATTTATTGATACTGATTTGTGGTAGTTTTATGCCTGGTAGATTATTTGATTCTATTTTGTTCATTTTTGGTTTAATGCAGTTCTTTACTTTTTTTTTGAGAAACTTATTTTCTGTTAAAAGTTTTTCAATTAATATCTTGAAAAAGAGGGTTAGGAAAATGAGACTAGTAACGTATACCCTGAGAAGTTTTTTTTAAGGCGCATACTAAAACTCTTTTATCATTCTTTAAGGAAACAACTCTAATCTTAATTGTGGCCTGAATTTTGAATTATCGGCTTAGAATTGAAAGCAGTAAACTCAAATACTTGCATTACAATTAAGTTGAAAAGGGGGGGAGTTTCTGAGAATGATAAAGAAGGAGGAAACGACATTGTATAAAGCTTCTATAGCTTTAATATAGACAGAATGAAAGCCACAAATTTAATTTTGGAATAGAAAAATACTTAGGTAGATTATTTTATTCTATTTTTGGCTAGTTGAATTCTTTACTTTTCTTCGAAAAAGTTTCTTTTATCATCGCGGGCTGTGAAAACTATGGTATTCTAGAATCGATATAGAAGGAGTGGGGTGTAATTAGGGGTTAAATTATGTTTCTCGCTATTGTTTTTCACTTCACGGAAAACTGAAATTTAACTTATTTTAAGGAAAACTTGGACCAGTGTCCCCGTGAAAAAGGCAAGGGAAAGCAAAGCTGTACCACCTACTGCAGGCCCTTCAGAACCAGCAGTTCTCATGGATGGCCCATCTGTGCTTTGCATGCAAGAAATTGAACTCGCCAAGCCTTCAAGACCTTCGGTCATAATGTATTCCGAACCTTTTAGGCCCCCCATGCAAGGCGAGAATGCCCCCACCTTCCATTGTCACAATTAAGGGCCTTCTGCATCCTGTAAGCAAGAGGACAATGCAAGCCCTTCGGCTCTTAGGCCCTATTCCAGTGAATTTTATTGCTCCCACCCTAAAAATAATCCATTCTTTGAACGGCTTTTCGCTAAACACAAAATTTTTCTGGAAATTATTCAGAATCTTAATTATATCTCCCATCTTTAATTAGTAATGAATTCCTTTAGTTTACTATAGGAACCTTTTTCGAGAGTTATGAGAACCCCTTCGGTCCTAAGGGAAATGGAA
The DNA here is from genome assembly GCA_027921565.1 of Artemia sinica. Taxonomy (NCBI): domain Eukaryota; kingdom Metazoa; phylum Arthropoda; class Branchiopoda; order Anostraca; family Artemiidae; genus Artemia; species Artemia sinica. The sequence continues at coordinate 63,824,166 of CM051266.1, read as the reverse complement.
TTTTCACCATGCTTTTAGCTACTATTAGCGTTTTGAAAATAAAGTGTTTTTTAAGATCCTGTTGATGAAAAGCGTTTTACTGCTGCCTTTAAGAAGAAGATTTGTGTGGCGTTGCCCAATAAGTTTTTTTCAAGAAAGCCCAAGTATATGAACAATATTTTAGTAGCGTTTTACTGTTGCCTCTAAGAAGAGGGATACGAGGAGCCCCATGCCTCTCCTAAGAGAGCGAATTCTTTTCAGACTAATAACTAAGATCTAAGAGATTCTAAAAATAACGAATTCTAGTGTTGAAAATTTTTCGGTGAGGGGGATTTGAGGGTCCTTAGATTAATATTCCTTTTCGGTATAATAACGGGCCCCTGGCCCATTATTACTGAAGTCTTTGAGGAGCCTTAGATTAATATTCCTTTTCAGCATAATAACGGGCCAGGCCTGTAAGATTATTACTCTTTTTACAGGTTAAAATCATAAATACTTCAAAGGGAATAGAAAATTTTTATTCTTTTTTTAGGCCAACAATGATGATCTCAAAGCATTGATCAAGTATCTGCTGGCCGATGTTTTAGGGAAGAAAAAACAGCAGCAATGGGCACCAATACCCCCTCAGTAAGTTCCTAAGACTCTTTAGAACATTACAATACATGAGACGTAAAGGGGGAGGAACCTATGTAGTAATTTTTGGTCATTAAATTTATAGCTCGTAGTGTGAGAGCTATGGACCCAAAGGGTCTTCTCTCCACATATGATTATTAAAACTATTAGGTGGTAATATGGTCTCAATACATCCAAAGGGTCACTTTGGGGGCATGTATGGAAATTAAACCATTACGTGGTAGTGATGTCCCAATACATCCGATGGAATCCCTTTAGAAGGCCAATTTCAGATCATTAATTTCTTGACTAGTAGTTTTGTCTCAATACACCCGATGACTCACTCTTAATCATTCTTTTAAAGCCAAGCATTGTATTCTTTCATAGGATCAAATCAAAAATGTTTCAATGAGCTAATTAGCTCTTATCATTTGTTAGGTTTACATACTGACGTTATCACCGTAATTTCGTGGCGATGCGTCTACGCAACCACGATAAATTGAAATTGAGAGGAGTTTAGGTGCGGGCGTGAGCCCTATTAGTGTACCTTCCCCCAATTTTTAAATGGATAGTTTCGTAAGGGATCTCGGCCTTTTTGCAGATTTTTGGACAATCAATTAGAACAAGAGCCACCTAGCGAGGACAAGAGGGTGAGGAGACGAACAGGTGCCCACCCCTCACAGTGATATGGGGGAATCAGGACAAAGTGGCGCAGTCTCAGCTCCTGTATCGCCTGAATTGTATTTAGCTGATACCGCTTTGTGCAATATTTATGTTTTTAGAGCTTAGTTTGGGGATCACTTCAACACTTAAGTGGTAGTTTCTACACGGATCCCATGGACACAGCAAACTCCTATATCACTAAGATTCGAACACTTTTCGAAAAGCAAATTTGAGTGATGGGAGGTAGGGACAGTGTGAAAGCATGTATCGCACAAAAAAAATATTTATTTTGATGAAAAGACGAGTGATGTGTCCTCGCATTACCTACAAACGGAATTGCAGACACTTCACCCGGACTTGAATAGTTTTGAGGGTGGTTTCCGAGTGGGTGGGTAGTATTTTAATAGAGTAGAAAATCACGATGAAAAAGGGAAAGGTTTTATTTATTGTTAAATTTCAGTTTTATTTATTGAAAATTTAGATTTAAATGTCACAAAGTATAAAAGAGAATTTGTTATAAGAAGCGGGAGGAATAAGCTGATAACATATTATGCAGACTTAAAGGGTTGTAAGGGTATACAACATTTTCATATCGATACGGGCTTACAGTGCTTCAAGTATTCAGTCCTTGTCGCAGGACATAACCTGGTTTCAATGAGGCTAGTAAAGAACGTTTGGATGATTTGGCAGTTAATGGGGATGGTAAGGGGGCAGAGTTTTCTGAAGTCAATTTTAATCGTTTAAAGGGGCAATATCCTGTAAAACTTCAGGGGATATAGAATTTTGAGAAGGCAAATAAGCATTTAAAGATTGGTGTTACAGTTTTACAGCATGACACAGAATATGAGAGGGAAACTTAAAGATAAAAGGGGGTTTTATAGCCAGTAAGGCTCTGTCCATTGAATCAATGACACCATGGCTTCTATACGAGCCTGTCAGTGAACCTGATGCAATTTGATATTTCTTTCCAATTCCACATATTATTTGGGTTTTAAGTGAGGGTAAAAAGCGTGCTGGGATCTGCTAGTATTGTCTATTGTGTCTGTCTAGATACCGTACAGAATTAAAATTAAAACACAACATGAGGCACTGTAAGCGTCATGAATACCAATCCTTAGAGGCGATTTTGGGAGGAAATTTCATCTTTCGTTTCAAAAACTTTAAAATTCACTCCTACAGACTGACAAGGTGGCATCAGATATCAAGGCCAAACTCATGGATATATCCAATCCATCAAACTTTAATCGTGTTAAAGAACACGAAGCCATTACACTCTCTTTAGCTCATGGGCAAAGAGAGTCGAGTAATACCATTCTATTGGTTAAGTATTTGAAACATTGGCTGGGTAAAATTGTGTATGCGAGCTATTAAAACAGCTAATATGTCAATTTCACGGCTGGGCAATACGAGTTATCCAAAGACACTATCGCCAGAAGACGAGTTGGCAATTAAAACAAAGAATTTTTTTGGGTTTGCAATAAAAAAAATAGTTGATTGTAGTGGGGATTTGAATGTCCGCGACCATGATCACTTAAATTACCCTATTCAATCGGAAGGGAGTAGCTTTCGAGGGTGACACATAAATGTTGTAATGTAATATGTTAGACAGCAATATTTTCTACCGGTTTGCGTGCAAAATTCCAACTATAATTTGAAATTCATATTACCAGCGTTGGCGCGTTGGCGAAAAGGTGAAGTTGTAGATGGGGCATTGGTAGATGGTTCCTTTTCTGAAAACATCATGCCCAAATAATCTCAGAAGTTTTTGCTCTTAGAATTCAAATGGATAACAATTTAAAATAATAATATTTATTTGAATAAATCCGTTTATTAGGTTCCTAGAGTTTTTTCCCCAAAACTTTAAGTCAATTCATTCAAGTATAAAAAAGCGACTACTTTAATAAGTTTCCTCCTCCTTAAACAGCTGTTTCCAGATAATGAAATGGATGATTTATTATCGTGTAAGGGCATATAGCTGTATGCGTACTACAAATCCACCTCAAGGCTACGCGAGGAAAAATTACCGCCCATCGAAACATTTTATGAATCAATTCATGATCGTCAATGCACCACTACCAATTATGAATTCGCTAAAAAAAAGTTTGGGGCAAGGGGGTGTCAAAATGGGTGGGGATGATTGTAAAATTTACATGGCAAGTGTAATAGTGACGTTGTTGGATATTGTTTGTAAAAACACGGAAAATTTTGCGAAGAATTTGGGTTAGATTTCGGGTATTATTTTCCAACTCCTCATCTTGTGATGGATTAACTTCTTAAAATCAGTGATGAAAAAATAGATCTGGGCACTGACGTGGATCAACATTTATTTGTAGAGAGATCCATGCAGGGAGGGTATGTTTTTCATGGAGATCATATCCGATCCGACTGGACAACGCACCGGTGAAAAGTTGAATGCGGTTTTCTTGGATATGAAATCTTTTTAATCCATCGGCAATGTCTCAGTACTGTTCACCGTGTGGGGTTGATTATATGGCTTTACGATCCTTCTGCTCCAAATTTCTCCAACATTTACACTGTTGAGGAGAATAGACCACAAGGAAGGTTTTTCAAAACCATGATAGTGAAATATCTCTGGAATTCATGACTCGGTAAAAGATTTTGTTCTCCCGTGCATTAATAAGACCGGTACCTAGGGATTCATTGAGTCTCTATAATTTATTTTTGGCAGAGGATGTGGGTATGCACTGGACACCTTCAAAAAAAGATTATTGCCAACCTTCATCCGAAACAGAATAGTGTTGTACTTCACATTCGTTTGAGGTGGATACTGGGAAACGGTTTGAATCTCACAAAGATTCATAGGGCCCACCAGTTCAATCAGAAGCCATACAGGAAGACATTTATTGATACTTTTGCCAGTAAACGATCTGAGGCAAAAATAAAGGTAAAAAGAAATCTTCAAACGCACTTTAAATTCTGTCTTTGGTAAGATGTGTGAGAGTCTGCGCTTTAGGAGTCATTGTGACGTTGTGACTGACCCAAAAGAATGTGCTCGAATCATTGCAGATTAGAATTTTACATGGTTCACGATCATAAACCCCAATATAGTCCTTTTAGATAGAAAAAATAAACGTAGGTTTAAACGAAAACATTGCCGCCGACAGTACCATATTAGAAGTTTCAAAAAACTCATGTTGGAACTTTATTACAATGTTTTTAAGCTACAATGGCCAGGGAAGGACAAGTTCAAATGTATTGTGGAAACACTCATTCGCTTATGTTAAAGTTAATACAGATAATCTGTTGGATTACTTCAAAAATGGTAAGCACATTAATCCTCGAATGGACTGCATCAACTGGGACAAATCCTTTTGCCCTGAGCTAGTGAAGCGCCAGCCCCTAAACAAGTTGTTATTTTTTTAAATCCCAGACGGGGAGTGACTTGATATCCAAATTTGTTCTTGCAGCTCCCTGTGTGCACACGCATACAACACAGGTGTACTGTGTGCAAACGCACAACGAGGATGACCAAAAAGTCCGCAAGGGGGTGCCTTCACACTATGTAAAGGAAAAGTTTGACATGAGTGTTCACAGGAACTGTTCTAAAGAATAATTTAGTTCCAAGTGCAAAGGCTATGGCCATTTGCTCTTCTAAATTTAGAAACTACACAGTTTGAGTAGACAAAATCCTATTTCAGCCATATCGGACAAAGTCTGTGTATGCGCGGGCGGAGTGAGAGTACTACCACACAATCACTACTTTACTTTAGATTGAGGCGTCTGTGTAGATTAGAGACGGCGTCTAAGTCTAGAGAATACTCAGTGATTGATGGGAGGGGGTAAGATCAGTCTACAGCTCAGAGGTTTGTGTGTTCCAGTCTTTTTCTAGTGTTTTTATTTGTAGTGTTTTACATGTTTTAATTTTTTGGCACAAATCAGAACTAATAATTTAAAAAGCGTTTAATATTATACCATTGTTTTAATATCATCTTACCATCCGCAGTGGCGTCTTCCGTCCAACGTTTGGCCACCAGGCCGTCCGGAAAGATGCAGTCACGTCTCACCCTCGGATGGGTCCCCTTTTTAAGTGCTTTTAAGTGTTTTTTATATTAATGTAAATATACTCTGTGTAAATATGCTTTAAAAATTTATAGTACATTTATTCATATTAAAGAAACCATGTATTCTATTTTTGGGTATTTATTCAACAGATTGACGTTGAATTCGGTTAGATGTATTTTGACGTTGGGTAGTATATATCAATTTAATGGAACCGATTCAAATCATTTCTTTGGGGACCTTCAATGTTTGTCAAAATAACACTTTTGACAAAAATAATTCAAAATTGAGATAAAAAGTTTTTAGAAAATCCGAAAAATATCTATTATTGCTATAGTGTATGGCCACAGTCCTATGATAAAATAAAGACTATTTAACCAGACATAAAATTCACACAAAAACTTAACGTGTGTAATATTATTCCACCAAATTCGTGGTGATTTAGCTGAATTCATTGAAGAAGGGTCTCAGGAGATGTTATAATTACTCACGGTCCAATCTAATCGTGAAAAAATTTCCTTAACTGTTGTTCTCCATAATCTCTTTTTATCAGATCAGGTGCATGAGAACAATTGCTTTTAATTGTACATACTATATCATCTATAGGGTTGTTCATAATTCAACTTCTCTTATAACTTTAAACAAGCAAATAAATCCCGATGAACCGAAATTTCCACTTTCAGCACATAATCAAGGTACTATTAAACATTAAGGTTACATTCTATTGGATCTTAATTAAAAGACACCCGAAGAGCTATGTTTAGTCATGGATATGTTGATAATGAAATTACTGTATGTATCTGTGAATAGTAAAACAGTTCATTAGTCACCATCATGACAATTAAGAAGCTACATGAAAACTGACATTTATTTTTCGTCCTAAATAATTCAAAACCACGGTTTAGGAAGGATATACTCAAACAAGTATTGACAATGAATTCATTAATCTCCTATCTGAGATTTGTTTAAATATAACTGTTGGCAATATTCAACTATCAGAAGGTGATAGGTATTAGATAAAGCAAGATTGTTCATTTGTACGTGCTCTAGCTTTCTAAAGAAACCAAAAGATTTTAAAAGAAAACGGCTTGTTCAAGAGGGCGGTAGTTTCTTTTCATTGTTACTCCCTATAATCACGGGACTTGTATACACTATTCTCTAAAAATGGCTAAAACTTACAAGTTGACGCCAACTGAACCTGCTATTTCACCAAATGAGCTGTTTGAAAGTAATCTTGATGAGTTTATTCACAATAAGACAATTGCCGACGAAGAAAAATTAATTTTGCTTCTAAATGCCCTTCGATTTGTATATAGGTATAAAAACTTACCGTGAAACACCGCTCAAAGTAAATGTTATTGATGATACTCCAACTTGTGAAAGTTCTGAAATCTTTAAAGTTCCAAAACAAGAAGAAGATTTATCTAAAGGTTCATCAAGTGTTGTAGATCTAATGCCTCTTTCGTATCGTGAGCAGTGTAAAAGAATCTTAACTTATATCACCGAAAATGAACATGTACGAATTGATGACAAAAAGAATGAAGTTTTAATCCACGGCAAGAGTTACAATTTAAATGATTCGATATAAGATTTTATAGTTTATCGTAAAAGACTTGAATCATTCGAAAATCATTAGTATAAATTTTTATAGTCATCAAATTTGTCAAAAAGTCTTTTTGTGAATAAATATAATTTAAATTGATTAAGAGATTTCAAGAAATATCAAAAGATATATCTTTTTTGGAAAGCACGGCACGTTGACGTGATGATTTAAAAGGTATCAAACGAAGGCGCCTTTACACCACATTAAGTAAGTAAAAGAGTAGCGGATGCTTCATACAGTGTTTACAATCAAAATGGCTCATGTTTTGAAACAAGTTCATGAGAATATTCTGAAGCGGGAAGTTCAAGCTCCCTCACCTCACTTGCTCGAGTTGCTGGAGTTGAAAAGAAGTTGGCAAGAGAGTATTTACAGAATGAACCCAGCTTAACTTTTCATCGAAATCATAGATTTCGCGTTACTCATTGTAAAAAAACAATGACCTTTCTCCCATTCCATATATTACAAGCAGATCTTTTGACTCTAGACGAGATACGAAGATGTTACAATAGTCCATACAAGTATATTTTATTTGCATTCAGTGCTTTAAGTCGCTTTGCATATATCATTCAATCACGTCCAAAGAGAGAAAAAGAAGTTTCTAGAGCCCTTGAATATATCTTAGAACAAGATTCTTATAGAACAAATTTAAACAGATCGGGGAAGTGAATTTTTTAAGCCACATATAAGAAAGTTTTATTGAAATATAATACAATACTCTGTCACAGTCATAGTCATATAAATGCGGCATTGGCTGAACATTTGATAAGAAAAATTCGACTTTTAATCTCGGGATATTGTAAATTGAAAAATGCAGTTGCTTTTATTAAAGATTTAGATAAAATCATTTTGATTTATAATCAACGTTCCCATCAATCCTTGTCCAATCATAGATCTATTGAAGTTCATAACAGTAAAAACACACTTGACATTGTTTAAGCAATATTCTAATGAAAAGGTTGTGAATAAAAAATTTGATATTGATGATACGGTTCAAATCAATCAAACATGTAGTATTTTTAAAAGGGGGGATTGCTTGTGTTCCACTGAAACTTTTAAAGTGTCAAAGTCTTAGACATTAAACCTTTAACGTATCGTCTACGTGATATAAAAGATGACGAGATTCTTGGCGGTTTTTACGATTATGAATTGTAAAAAGTTAAAACGACTGGAATGTATCAAATTGAAAATGTATTAAATACTGGAACTCGCAAGCTAAGAGACAGTTTGTTATTCGTTGGCTAGGATAAAAGTCTAGTTTAGATTCTTGGATTGCCACTGAAGACATTCAAAATGTCTAATTGTCTTTATTGGACATTCATGCCCAGTGTCTCTGACCCACTCTATATTGATTGAATAAAACAAGCCATTTTATGACAAAACTCTCCTCGTCATCAAATTCAAGGGAAGATATGAAGTTGCTCTTGTTGATTGTATTCTTAAAAATACATATAATATCCCGAGAAAGTTCGTACATATGAGATTAAAGTAAGACCCTTTGATTTCTATGACCAGGGTTTGGTGGCAAATTTTGACCTCTGATGATTACCCCTTTGCTACTACACCCCATTAGGAATACAACATTATGCATGAGCTGTGTCGAATTATCGACAAAAGAATTACGAGTCAAAAAAGGTTGGCTTCATATTCAGCAATTCAACAGAACAGAGGAGAATCTACATTAGCAATCCATTTGAGAATGAAAGAATTTTCCTCAATGAGGATTTACGAGAGGTTCTCGGTTTTAATGGTCGCATTATTAAGGAAACAAAATTTCATTGGCAAAGATTATGTTATCTATGCAGACTACAAAACCAGCTTCTCATCAGACAACTGTATATTTTTCTACGTATCCTTTGTCGAGACATCGAGAGTCAGTAATACCAGTGTACCCCTTCTACGTATTCTTAAAAGAAAACCACTCAATATATTCCAGTAAACACTTTTGTATTTGGAGCTCTATTAGTTGTCATTAAGAAGTTAAATATGGTGATCCTCTAGAAATAACAAAAAGATGGGCTGTGATTACATGCCATTTTCGACCAATTCAGTAAAATGGCTAATATAAAGAATACTTTTGTTTGTCCTGATATTAATTGCTATGCTGCTACTCTTGGACCACGACAGTTGGGTCATGGAATGGACTGTTATAGGAACTCGTTGGTCTATGTTCTATTACAGTCTCGGCAAGTGGTTTGCTAAGTTGTTTTGTTCTGCATTACCCACCCCTGGATAAAAAACATATTGCACCGGTTTGCCACAGATTTTGCGTCCTCTACACTACATGATTGGGGCTCTTGGAACGGTTTTGAAGAAACCGTTTCAGAAATCTCAGGTCCAGTGCGCAATCTCTTGGCAAACAAATAAAATAACGACAAATGCAAAAGGTTTAATAAAGACAAGAAACAACTCATCACTGTTCGATCACAATTAAGGCTGAAAACGTAAAACATCACTTTTGTCAAAGAAAAAAAAGAAATCAAAAGTAAAAATTGCTAGATTGAAAAAGGATTACTTTTCCTAAAAATGGCAAATTTACCACATAAAGAATCTCATCCTTCAGTCCACTCATCTCTAACTCTTTTCAATACAGAAAATGTTGATGTGAGCTTAAAACACGGTTACTATGAGCAATTTTATCCCTAACAACCCCTCTCTGATAATGTACATTTTCAAATTTATTCTAGTCAAGACTATTCCATAGAATTGACTTCCACATTTATAGATTTGCATGTCATTGTCAAAAAATCCCACAACGGAAAGCCAAATGCAGCCGAGGGGTTATCTTATGAAAATTGTGACACAATTTGTTTAGACAAATCAGTGTCTACACTAATGGAACATTCGTATCCACAAGCAATAATCTTTTAGATTACACAAGTTATATACCATTCACGTTATTGACTCCAATGTCCTATAAGCTTTCGAGAGGCATGGCTATCGGATATGAATAAAGAACGGACATTGACGCTAGCAATATACTTAGAGAAGTGACAACTAAAGATTAACGCTTGGTTGAGGAAATAAATCACGAGATAATTAATATACCTCAATGGTTTTGTCCCAATGTTAAGATTGATATAAAGCTAAAACTTGCCCCGTCCAATTTTATTTTGCGAAAAGTAGTTTGCGCCACACCCAATGTAACAGTCTCTCTCACCTCTTCAATGTTCCATATACGAAAACAACAAGTTATGATTCCTGTTGCTTTGGCAATTGAGAAATTAATAGATTAAGAGTGGAAATAATATCAAACTACTCGTTCCTCATACAATCAGGAAGCGACAGTAATGACATTGGTCAAATGTGTCTTTTTATATGAAGCATGGTCGCTTCGAAAAGTGGAGGAAGATTTTCTAGATATTTTCAGAGAAATTCCCGATGGATTGTTCTTGGTACCTGGCTGTCTGACCGTATTTGAAACAGTAGGCTCTACGAAAAATTTGTTTCAATCCCACTTTCTATGGCTACAATGAGAAAAAGGTTTAGATATATATATGAAGGATGACAGATTGCTGAAGACTGTCCTTTTCGGACAACCGTCTAGGGCTTAACAGAAACTGGGTCGTCCGCTGTTAGTGCGGGAGGAAAATATAAAGAAAGATTTAAGGGAAATGAGAATTTTCTGAGATGGTGTAAAGAGGGAGGCTTTGAATAGATTGTGATGGAGGAGGACGTGCGTAGCTGTTTTGGCCTCATATGGCTTGGTACTGCGGTGAGTTGTTAGTAGTAGTAGTAGTAGTAGTAATTGAATGAACTTCTATGGAATTTCCAATGACAACTCCTTCTATACGAAGTGCCATGGTGAAAAAAGAATAATAATACATTGTGCCCACATCGCTCTAAACTATTAGGCAGCGCTGTTGCGCTGCCTATGATATACGAGCTACACAGAAAACAGGCTATATATATAGAATTTTTGGACATTAATGGAGCATTTGAAGAAGTTTCAGATTGAAAGTAATGTAATGTTTACAGCATTTGACTTAGAGTGATGTTAGTGAGATTAGAATTGCCAATTGGGTTTGTAGAAGCTAAAATTAAAAAGTATAAGGTGGTTAAAGTAGCAGTGAAGATAGGTATTTCTTATTCTAGGCCAGTTGTATGTACGATAGGTCTTAAATAAGGATTCACTCTATCACTGCGTTTGTTTTCTCTTTTTTTTCTATGAATGATATCGAAGAGTATTTTAAGAATAGAATTGTTTCCATGTTAAAATTAATGTCACTTGAGCTGTTTTTTTTATTATGTTCAGATGACATAGTATTACATGCCAAATGGGCACCAGATAGGAAAAAGATGTTAGAGATTTTAGTTAGTGGTTTGGGAAGAAAAAAAATCACTTTTAAATATTGAGATCTGTTTTATTAGTTATTGGAAAACAAGAAACCTAAAAGAAAAAGTTTTATTTTAAAGGGAAAGAGTTGAAAGTTGTTATGGATTTTATTTTTTTGAAAAGTAATTTTACAGGTTCAGGGAGGCGGCACCAGCTGCAAATTGTAAGTTGGAAGGGTCAGAGGGCTTCATGGGTGTCAGAGGGCTTGCGTTTGTTCATTTATGTAAAAATAAAAGGTTGATTGATTGACTGATTGATTGATATTGAAGAGCCTCCATAGGAATCTAGAATGAACATATATTAAGTTACACGAGAAAACTTCTTAGACAAAAGTTAGGCCAGTTGTGAGTTACGGTGGCAATAGCTTGGTGTTATAGAGTTATAGGATGCTGGTAAAAGGTTACTGGTTTACCAAATCTTAGATTAGCAAGTACAGGTTATCTTGAATTGTTGCAGGACAGAAAAAATATTTCATGGGCTTCTAACCTGAGATCAATTTTAAAGAATTGTAGAAATGAAAGAAGGGGATAGGACTGGAGGAAAGAAATGTGGCAAAACTAATGAATGTTGTGTTGGAAGATCAAGAGACTCAGAAATGGCATTATGAAGTCACAGACTCGGTGTCTCTTGGAGTTTACCAGTAATGGAAAAGTTCTGGGGACATGATATTTTTTAAAGCGGGTATGAAAAGTGAAAAAAAAGAGTAGTATATGTCAGGGAAAAGTAATTTTCTAGCTCATGGAGAAAGGATGGATGTACTTAGGGAAGGTAAGGATAATGGGTGGTCCTTACTTATGCCCCATGTATGGAGATAATGGTGAGTGTCTGCATGACTTCATGGCTCTTGTCCTGAATTACAGTCCAGAGAATAATTAATTTTCTAGTAGTTCGGTTCATGTGAGTGGCTGGTCTCAGATTCGTGACAATAAAACGATTTTAAAATATATTAGATTGGGAATAACCCACACAGAGAGATTTTTGCAAGGAGGGAGGGGGGGCAGAGAGTGCTAAAAGCACTGTTGAATGTGTGCGATTTGTTTTCTTTGTTTATTTTTTTTTTGTAGCCATTACCTATGTGGCTTTAAAGCATTAAATGTGTATCTAACTATCTATTACTAATCAATATCTATCTATCTTTTATTAATTACTTAGGCACCGCAAAAGCGCTGCCTAAGTAAAAAGCAAAGTGGGCACAATGTATTATTATTATTGTTTTGGTTTTGTTTTCTGGCAAAGCACTTCGTATAGAAAGAGTTGTCGCAGAAACTTCAAAATGAGCTCACTCGATCGGAAATTGAAAGTTGTAGTGCCTTTTTTAATATTCAAAATTAATTAGAGCACCACCAGCCACCCTCCCTTACGCCCTTCATTTCCCCCAACGTATCCAATCAAGAGATAGCCATTTCTTCAGCATATTTGAAGGTCCAGTAAATATGTCTTTGATGATGTAAACCCCTCTTGCCCCCAGGGCAAGGGCTATAAGTTATGCTAGTTGCTCTTTGTTGACATATTAGCTTTTTATGGAAGGGGTTGTTGTATAAGCTTTGGGGGGGGTTATTTGATTGGAAATCGGAAGTTGCAAGTGCCCTTTTTAAGAGTCGAAAATGATTGGGGGGCAACTAGCTCTCTCATCTCCCCCCCCCCCCCCAAATACCTTCTATAAAAAATTTGATATAATCGTTTTGTTCAAAATAGCTCAAAGGTCAAATGACTATGGTTCCAGTTATGATAATTCCCCCTAGCCATTGGGGCAAGGGCTTTACGTTATTCTAGGTGCCTATTGGTAACATAAAAGGTTTCGTGGAAAGGGTGGTTGTGTAAGCTTTGGCGGGGGATCTCTCGATTGTAAATTGAAAAGTTCTAGTGCCCTTTTAAGGGTCAGGAGTGATCGGAGGGAAACCATTCCCCCTTTTCAAGCCCCTTTTTCTCAAAGGACTCCGATCAAACTTTTGAGAGAGCCATTTTGCTAAAATAGTCCGCAAGTCAAATGCTTCCAGGGTTGAGCGTCCCCCCCCCCTTTCCAGCCCCCGAGGCAAGGGCTGTAAGCTATTCAAGTTGCTAATTTCTAACAGATAAGTCGTTTCTGGAAGGGAAGGGATTGTGGTATAAGCTTTGATTGGGTATCTAGAGTTATAGTGCCCTTGTTAAAAGTCAAAAGTGATCAAAGGACAGCCAGTCCCCCGCCCCAAGGCCTTTTTTCCTTAAATGCATCACATTAAAATTTTGAAGTAGCGAGTTCGTTCAAAATAGTTAAAAGGTCAAATACTTATGCCTCCTGGTTTGAAAAATCTCCCCTCAGCCTCTGGGAAAGAGCCATATATTATGGACTTTTATTTAAGTAGCATGGAGTCGAACTGCAAGTCAGAACCAGGCAAATTTAAAATGACAAAAAATCCTTAGTTCAAATAAGTCAAAAAACACTCAATTTTAATTGAGTATCACTAAACCCCTGGAAAGAAACAACACAACAAAAACGAAATAGAGAGCTAAAAATATCTGTCGGGACGATTATCCACGGTTATTTGTCTTGGGGGAGTGAATTTCTCAGGATAATTCTTTCGGGGGGAATCATTCCAACACCATATATAAACATATAATTAAATATATATACATATATATGTATATATATATATATATATATATATATATATATATATATATATATATATATTATATATATATATATATATATATATATATATATATATATATATAATATATATATATATATATATATATATATATATATATATATATATATATATATATATATATATATATATATATATATATTATATATATATATATATATATATATATATATATATATATATATATATATATTATATATATATATATATATATATATATATTAAAGTAATGCATTTAAGGAAAAAAGGCCTTGGGGCGGGGGACTGGCTGTCCTTTGATCACTTTTATATATATATATATATATATATATATATATATATTATATATATATATATATATATATATATTATATATATATATATATATATATATATATATATATATATATGTATATTTATATTTATATTATATATATATATATTATATATATATATATATATATATATATATATATATATATATATATATATATATTATATATATATATATATATATATATATATATATATATATATATATATATATATATATATATATATATATATATATATATATATATATATATATATATCCATTTAATGTTGATGATTATTTGTTGACGGATATTGGAAATGATGGGTCGCAAATTAGTTTTGGTCCATCTCTTGATAGTAAATGTCGCCAGTTATCAGCTTTGGAGGAGTTAGACCGGTCTGGATTTCATGCATGTACATAGAATTGTCATTTAACGTCTTCTTACCATGAGATTTTTGATTTTATTTCCCGATCTAATAATTTACATATAATGGCATTATGTGAAACATTTTTGGGTCATGATACCCTTCTCTCGTCCTTTAAATTTCCAGGTTATGAACTGATTGCTCGAAGCCGGTCATCAATGGGACGTGGAGGCCTGGCTTTCATTGTCCGACAGGATTTGAATTGGAAAATTAGAAAGGATTTGGACATTTGGAAGGAGGGTAAGATAGAAACCTTTACTATAGAAATTCAGTTTGAAAATCGAGCTTGTATTTTTACTGTTGTATATAAGCCACCAAGTGCATCATTTGAAGAGTTTGCTGAAGGATTTGAATGTCTTGCTGCAAAGGTAAATAGATCTAGTCAAGAGTTTATATGTATAGGAGACTTTAATTTTGATTTGTTAAATATGCGTGGACCAAATTTGGATTTTTTGAGCCTGATGATGTCAAATGATTTATACCCGACCGTGAGCATTCCAGCAAGAATCACGGATCATTCGGAAACGCTCATCGATAATGTGTTTGTGTCTTCAGCAATACTAAGTAAAGCGTGCTGCTCTGTTGTTATAAGCCCAGCCTCCGACCATCTTCCGGTTGTATTGCATTTGAACTCTGAAGTGAAGAAAAATAACAGAAAGAATAAAATACCAATGCGTGAACTATAGCCAGTTAATCTGAAAAAATTTGAAGAACAAATTAGTGTTATTAACTGGGAAACAGTACTGAATGAAGATGATCCGTCAGAAGCATTTGAAAAGTTTAACCAAATAGTGTCGAATATTTATGATAGCACTTGTCCGCTTAAAGAAACAAACCCCAGAAAGAATAAACCGAGAAAACCATGGTGTGATGAAGAGCTGCTTAATCTGTTTAATATGAGAAATCAGGCGTGTGAGGAGCATCTGAATAATCCGCAGAATAATGAGCTCCATGTGATGTATAAAGAGCTAAGGAATAGGGCAAATGCCCTAAGAAGGAAAAAAAAAGAAGGCATATTTTACAAATGTACTTGAAGAAAGTAAAGGTAACCCCAAAGCAACATGGCAAGTTGTGAATGATCTTCTAAAAGGTCCTATGAAGCCATCGGAGCCAAAAATTGTGCTAAATAATAGGACCTTGGAAGAAACTGAGGAAATCTGCAACGCATTTGGACAATATTTCTCTGAAATTGGCTGCAAGATTCAAGAAGAAGCAAGGAACTCCCATGTTTTCGAATCAAGCAGTTTTGTGGATGAGCGAGGAAGAGGTTTCGAAATAAATTTCCAGCCTTGTACTGAAGAGGAGGTACGCAAAATTGTTAGCACGATTAAGTCAAACAGCGCAGGAGTTGATGGAATGAGCCTTAGAACAGTCAAGTCGGTTCTGGTTTATTTGCTTCCTGTCCTCGTACACCTTATCAATATTTCTATGGAAAAGGGGATGCTTCCGAGTGCGCTTAAAATAGCTAAAGTTGTACCGTTGCACAAAGGTGGAGTCAAAACTGACATATCTAATTGGAGACCAATATCAATTCTCCCGATTTATTCAAAAATTTATGTAAAGATTGTTCATCACCGGCTTTACGAGTATCTGATGAAAATTGGTGTTTTACACGATGGTCAATTTGGCTTCCGGAAAGGACATTCGACGACGCAGGCAGTCCAGCATCTTCTGGAAAATATTAACTCAGCACTTGAGAATGACGAGCAGTGCATGGGCGTTCTTATTGATTTTAGAAAGGCTTTCGACACTGTTGATTTTAAGATTTTATTGGAAAGGCTGTATTATTTAGGCATAAAGGGTAGTGTTTTAAATTGTTTTGAATTGTATTTAAGTGAAAGGAAGCTACGAGTGACTTTGAGTAACAAATCTTCTCAGCCGTTTCCCATAAAGTGTGGTGCTCCACAGGGCTCAGTTCTTTGTCCTCTCCTGTACCTGATATTCATAGAAACAATGAGATTCTAAATTCCCGGAGCTTCAGTTACTTCGTTTGCTGACGACACGGCTTTAGTGATTGCAGCAAAGTCGCTGCAAGAGCTCTTGTTCAAGGCGAATAAGGCGCTTGATGGCCTACATGAATTTGTTTGTGCTAGCCTACTTAGCGTCAATGCATCAAAAACTGATTTTATGATGTCTACGAGGACTGGTTCTGCTCCCACTCTCCCTGGTGTCATTATTTACAATGGCCTACCACTCTCACAAGTCGAAGACATCCGATATCTAGGATTCATCCTGGATCGAAACTTGAGTTGGAGAAAACACTTCGACATCATAGCATGCAAGCTTGCGCGAGGCCTTGGAGTTCTGAACCGTTTTCAAAGTTTTTTACCTTTGAAAATTCTGCTTTTATTGTATTTTTCATTAATAGCGCCTTATATAAATTATGGTTGTTTGATTTGGGCGAGTAATTTTAGTTGCAATTTTAGAAGACTTCAAGTTCTGCAGAATAAGTCTATAAGGTTGAT
This sequence comes from Artemia sinica, assembly GCA_027921565.1. Classification (NCBI taxonomy): domain Eukaryota; kingdom Metazoa; phylum Arthropoda; class Branchiopoda; order Anostraca; family Artemiidae; genus Artemia; species Artemia sinica. The sequence continues at coordinate 63,807,120 of CM051266.1, read as the reverse complement.
TGGAAGGTATGATCGTGGTATTGATAGCAACTGAATCACTTTTTAGAAAGTTTAAAATTTTAAAGGTTGGTGAAATAAGGGATTATCCAATTGGAGTATTTGTATTTCAGTGTCTGAATGGTCTTGCACCGGATTTTTTTATGAATATTTTTAAGCCTAATTCGTTTTATTACGATTATTCGACTAGGAGTGCGGATAGTCTTGCATCTGAGCCACGGAACACAACGAGAGCGAGTCAAGTGACCAGACACATGGGCCCGTCAGTTTGGAATTCGTTCCCAGATTCTGTTAGTCAAGCTGAAAGTGTGCCGCAACTTAAAACCTGTATTAAAAATCATTTCTTTTCAGGAATTTGGTAGTGTTAAAGGTTCGAGAGAAGGCTTTTTTTTTTCTTTTTTTTGTAGATATTTTATTTTTA